>VXBZ01010974.1:8806-251523 GCA_013399135.1 Heliornis fulica | reverse complement strand
TGAGACAAATGTTTTGGACAAAGCTGGAAAATGAACATTATCTGGGAACTAAATATTCATAAATTAATAATCTATATACTTTATTACAGGACTTTACTTATATAACATGTATTTATTTAATAATATATACTAATATTATTAAATAAATACATGTTATATAAGTTATGCAGCAATTATGTCTCTGTTCTGTCTCTGTTATATATCTGTTCATTTAAGTAAAAATACTATCAACCTTTGGGCTGCAGTCATTGCAGCCATTATAAATCATCCAGTTTTATATTTTGGGGCAAAAAATATCAAAACAAAAAAGAGCTCTCTGAGTCATATTGGAATGAGATCAGAAGGTACCAGTGTTTCAGCATCAGACAACTGCATTGAAGCTTACATCTTTAGACACAGGCTTTACAATCAGTTTCTTTCCCAGGTGAAGAGTCACTCACTATCAAATGATCCCATCAGACTCTAACACCCTTTAGAGAACTAACCTATTCAAAATACAGTAGAGCTGGCTGGAAATCATGCAATGCATTACCAGTGGACATGAATACAATAAGGTTGCTTCTCAGATAAAATCTCTCTAGCAAATTCTGTGTCGTGGGCCAAAAGCAAAGAGGAAGTTTGTTTTGATCAGAATACAAACTACACAGGACATTTTGTATTTACTTCTCTGCCACCAGACACCTGAGGCTGATTCATCCAGGGTTGGAAGCAGCAGTGTGACGACTGCAGACTTGGCAGACAGGCAGGTCACCTCTCTAGCTGCATGAAGCTCTTTGCTGCCAGTCACAAGGGCTAGACACTGCACTTTTCCCTCAGGGAGTATGGAAAAGTGATGCCTAGCCCAGGCACTGAGAGGGTCTGCAATTTCCTCTTTCCTATCACTTCTCAAGAAGCTGAATGTCCTATCTCCTCTTGTTTGGGTGGGGTTTGGGGGTTTTTTGTTGTTGTTGTTTGTTTTGATTTAATTTGGTTTGTTGTGTTTTGGCTTTGTTTTGGCTTTGTTTTGTTTTGTTTTGGCTTTGTTTTGTTTTGTTTTGTTTTGTTCTTCATCCACAGAAACATTTTTGCCAGGAAATTTTGGGAAATGAGTAAACACATCAAATGATGGGACCTAGTGAAGCACAGATCAGCACCTTTATGGTGAAGACCTGCCTGTGTGAGAGTCTTGTGTAACTGCAGCTCCAGGTCTAGGGAAGTGATTGTGCCCCTATACTTGGCATTGTTGAAGCCTCACCTTGAGTACTGTGTCCAATTCTGAACCACACTACAAGAAGGGCATCAAGGTCCTGGAATGTGTTCAGAGAAGGGCAACCAGGCTGGTGAAGGGTCTGGAGAGCAAATCTTACGAGGAGTCACTGAAGGAGCTGGGGTTGTTTAGTGTGGAGAAGAGGAGACTGAGGGGAGACCTTATCACTGCCTATAGTCTTCTGAAAGGAGGTTGTAGAGAGGCAGGTGATTGTGTCTTCAGCCAAGTAACATGTGATAGGACCAGGGGAAATGGCCTTAAGCTGCACCAGGGCAGGTTCAGATTGGATGTCAAGAAAAAGTTCTTCACTGAAAGAATTGTGGGATGTGGAACAGGCTGCTCAGGGAGGCGGTTGAGTCACCACCCCTGGATGTATTTAACAGATGGGTAGATGAGGTGCTCAGGGATATGGTTTAGGAGAAGACAGGTATGGTTGGACTCGATGATCCTAATGGTCTTTTCCAACGTAGTGATTCTGTGATTATGTGACATATTTACTCTTGTGTGTGGTGGGGACATCAGGGGAGGAATACTTTATTCTTCCCACTATCTTTCTCTGAATTTGTTTGCTACCTGCTCTGTTTCTTTTTCATCTCATCTAGTGAGGGGCTGCTCTCTGTAGCAGTGACACGGGAACAATACTTTATGTAAATAACTTAAAAGTGGAGGTAGTCATTAATGCAGACAGTTCTGAAGGCAAGTGAAGCAGCATTTGGCAGCAAGCACTGTTAATGAGATTGTCTCTCAGGATTGTAGTCTGGCTCAGAACACGCCCTTCCGACTTCCTTGGTTGTCACTTTGTTTTCTAGCAATACAATCCCCCAAACTATAGGGAGGTCTCCTGTTGCAGCAAAGATTATTTGGGGACGCTGTTGTTAGCTCCAGTGTAGAGAGGAAATATGGAGAGAGCAAATGCAGGGTTGAATGACACACAGGAAGGAGGGAGGGGTTCAGTATCTGTCATTAATCAGCCTGTAGGTTGCCAGCCTATGCAAAGTCAGACTCAACCTTAAAACTATATCCACAGCCATATGCACGTACCTCCCAGCATTCAAAATCCACGTAGTGTTAGGTAAGCCCTAGCTCCCCACTGTTGGGTGGCCTGCTCTCGTCCTTCTGCCCTGGCATGCACTCATACAGGCACACAAGCACAGCTGAAGACACTGGAGCATATGTCATCCTCCCCATAAAACATTCTTGTTCAGGTGCCAGCTTCCAGTGCCTGGACATAACGGACTGGTCTCAACCAAAGGCAAGAAAAAGCAGAGCTAAGTGTCTCAGACAAAGGGTTTTAGGGGAGGATAAAAGAACAAGCTCTGCATTGTTGGCAGAGACACTTCAGAGTGCTTGGGGTGTGTGGATTGTTATGCTTTTGATTTTTTTCCTGTAGCACATTAGGGAAGCTGAAGGATTAGCAGGGAAATAAATGAACATCTATTTCCTTGGGCACTTGTTACCACACATAAAAATCCAGGGCCATCAGCTGACCCATAAAAGGTGCAGTTCAGCTCCCCAGTTGGGAGAATTAACAGGTACTTGCTCTCTTCTCCATGTTTAAACCACGGTATCAAATCAAAACCATAGAATAAAAATGTAGGTTAGAAGGGATGACTGGAGGTTGTTTTGTTCTATGCTTGCCAACATTTATCAGTTCTATCACCAAAGTGTTATAAGGTATTCTAACCTTAAGGTTAGTATAATAGAAGATTAAAGTAATTTTTGGTGTGAAAGTGTGAGTTTTAAGTGTAACATCTGAGTTATAGACAGAAAAACTACAAGGGGAAGGAACAGAATCACAGAATCACAGATTAACAGAATTGTAGGGGTTGGAAGGCACCTCGAGAGAACATCAAGTCCCACCCCCTGTCAAAGCAGGTTCCCTACAATAACACCTAAATGCTGTGAAGAAGGACAAATGAACACACAGTGGAGAGAGGAAGTTAGAAATGGAATGAAATATAGGGAACAGGCTGCTCAGAGAGGTTGTGGAGTCTCCTTCTCTGGAGACATTCAAGACCAATCTGGATGTGTTCCTGTGTGATCTAGTCTAGATGATCCTGCTCAGGCAGGGAGGTTGGACTGAGTGATCTTTCAAGGTCTCTTCCAGCTCCTGACAGTCTGTGATTCTGTGTGAAAAATATAGAACAATGCTGACACTTTCTGATGAGTACGATACCCTCAGTGTACCTTTTCTTTCAGCCCTGTTGCTCTCTGCCTCATACTGTGCCAACTTGTGCCCTTCATTTAACGTGAGATAATGAAATACAATCAGTAATTACTTCCCTTCAGTTAATAGGAAATTTGTTGGATTATGATGCACTAAATAAATACTTTTGCTTCACCCTTCAGAGGAATTTCTGGGAGGCTTCACCCTTGTGGCATAATTGCCAGGGGTAACTTAAAAATCAAATCTGTGCTCACATTTCTAAGAAAGGTTCAGCATTTGCAAAGGCATTCCAGGGGGATAAGCAACTGTCGTGCAGAGCATCCTTATCACCATGAAAGTTCCTAAACATCTTTATTTGTGAAAAGTTCCAAGGCTGTCTCAAAAGTCAGTAACATCATAAGAGTCTGATGTGTCTGGCTCTAAGATAGCACACACTGAGGGTGGAGCATAGTGGAGACATCATGACTAAACTTTAGAGCTTGAAGGTTAAATGGAACTAAAAAACTTCAGGTTTGCCACCCTGAGCCTTCAACCTGTCATAAAATTGACAAACTGTTTTTGAGTGAGATTCAAACAGTTATGCTAAGCAAGTTCCCGGGAAACTTAGAAATCTCTCTAGAGTTGCTATATATCTTAGGTACCATATACTTTTATAACATGTTATTAGTTAGGATCTTTTGCATTTATGAGTGCTTTGCAGTTGGTGTTTTCATCACCAGCAATCCAGAGAATCTGTGAATCTGTTGCTGCAATAAAATGCTTTTTTGCAGCAACTAGTCATACTAATTCTTATTGAACGTTACCAAACCTGTTGAGACGGCCATGGTAGGTCAATAACCTGCTAGGCTGAATGTGCCTTTCATTATTTGTGCATCCAAATCGTGGTAATCCCATACCAAGGAGTGAGAACGCACCTATAGCAATAGAGTGGGCACACTGTCCAATCCGTGGCAGTCCCGTATCGAAGGGGCATGGCTGGATCTATAACGATAAATTATATTTTGTCATTTGTGCATCTGAGCTGTGGTAGTCCCGAGTGCGGGGCATGACCAGACCCATAACAACAAACTGGATATAGCCCTTTCAATGCAACAACCCCAAATTCGGTTTTCTGTGCAGTTTGGGTTCTTGTTTTTGCATGGGCAGCAAGACATTTTTTTTTTGTGTGTGTAGTTTGCTAGGGAAACTGAAAAAAGGAAGGGCTCTCAGTCATATATGAGAGTGAGTGAACTTGACATTGTGGCAAAGTTGTGCTGTGTGTATGACCACTGAGTGGACATGCAATAATTCAGAAACCTGGAGAGCCTGCATTTTTACCTTAATTTTTCCAAGGTTCAAACATTCCTTTCTGATCCATTACATGGTAGAAAGAATAGAAAATTTTAACTCTCTCTCCTTACAATAAAAAGAGTATATTCTGGCTTAGTCTAAAACTGCTCATATACTATGCTTTCAATGTATGAGTTTAACCTCTGTAGAACTTGGTTCTTGTTCCTTATTAGTTACTGAACTATGGAAAAAAAATCCCCACAAAAACCCAAATGAAAACAAATACTATGATAGATGATGTGGATGGAAAAGGAGGAGCTAAGTGGAGTTGTTTACTAGTTTCTAAATAGCAGGAAAGAATAAAATTGCCTGAGCTGAGTGATCCTTAATGAAAAAAAAAAATAAAAAATTAACAAGATGATTGAGGGAGTGGAACATCTTCCTTATGAGGATAGGCTGAGGGAGCTGGGTCTCTTTAGCTTGGAGAAGAGGAGACTGAGAGGTGACCTCATTAATGTCTACAAATATGTTGAAGGGGAGTGTCAGGAGGATGGAGCCAGGCTCTTCTCAGTGCTGGCCAGTGATAGAACAAAGGGCAATGGGTCCAAGCTGGAACATAGAAAGTTCCATCTGAATGTAAGGAAGAGCTTTTTAACTGTGAAGGTGACAGAGCACTGGAACAGGCTGCCCAGAGAGCTTGTGGAGTCTCCTTATCTGGAGAGACTCAAGACCAATCTGGACACATTCCTGTGATCTCGGTGATCCTGATCGGGCACGGGGGTTGGAATAGATGATCTTTAGAGGTGCCTTCCAAATCCTGACATTCTGTGATTCTGTGTTTCTGTGAATGGGTTACAAGATATGGCACTTTCCTAGAATAATCACTGGAAAATTATCTTTTCTGTACCAGCAATTCTCTATATTCCATATGAAAGTGAATGTCTTGCCTACTCAGTGGAAACTATTGGAGTTTCTAGTATTCAGAGTGCCTGTATGGAAGGCCACTTTAGGACACTTCAAGACAACCACTGTGGTAGAGCTCATAGCAAAGTTTATATTATGATCAATTTTACTGTGTTACACAAGATTCAAAGTAGTATTTCTCTGTGTTTATTTGCAAGATCTTATTTTGAAGAAGGGAGGAAACAGCTGCAATACAACACAAGTCTCAAACCAAAAGGAACAACTCATACTGCCAGTGAGTTTCTCAGCCACACATCATCAGGCTCAACAACAGAGCAACTAAGCTCTTTTTGGATATTAAAACAACAACTAATTTGGAAGGAAATGCCAGAGTACTGAGATGTACTCAGAAATACTCAGATGAGTATTTTCATAAGTTTCCATTTAGTTTGGAATTCCATTATGACTGCACAACAAGCCAGAATAAAATAAGCTGCAGATAAAAAGAGCTACTGTTCAAGCATCTAATCATGGGTTTTCTGCAAATTTAATCTAGCAGTCAGTGTAGGGGTGATGGTATCAACTCCAGCTGTGGGTTTCTGAGAGGTCAAATTGGCAGATGGAGCTAAACCTTGACACTAGGAAGAAGGAAAGAAGCCAAAGCTTTTTCAGCAATAATTGTATTTGGGTGGCATACCCAAGGATTTATGAGCAAGAAAAATACTTGTTTGCTGTTTTATTATTTCTCTGGTTAGGCAAGCAAGATAATGTGTTTATACCGTGATTAAAGATTTTATTAAAACATAGCTGCTTCATGTAATAACCTATTCATGCCAATTGAACAAAGAGTGGCAAGGTCCTATTTTGGGTTTTAATAATATAAAGACCACATCCTTTATATTTAAAACCTCACTTAGTTACTGACCATCAAAACCACCTACTGAAGACCATAGATAGCATTCTTCTCTATAACTTATGAATAGCAGACTCTGACACAAAAGAGAGAACAGAGATTTTTCACATGTGTAAATCTGAACTCCTATTCACACTTCAATGTATTTGTATGTATAGAAGTCATCGGTTACTTAAAGTTTGAAACTTTTCAGGAAAGAAATGTATTTTGATTAGAATAAAAAATAGATGAGGATTACCTATTTCTAGAAGCCACAAGCACTGAAATAGGACAAATTCTGAAATGGCAGTTCATTTATAGGTAAGATAGTTTGTAGACCAAGGAATCTACAACTTTGCAATCTACTTAGTGAGGTTACACCCAAATATCAAGAGAAAACCGAGCCTTTTCTGTAATCCTGCCCTATCTCCTGCCTTCACCAAGCTTACGGGATCAAAAGTACATTTCAGGGCAGCTCAAGAGTTAGCAGACTTCAAACAGAGAGACAGATATCCATTCAGCTCATATTCAAGCTCTCATTGATCCCAGTGAAAGCTGGGAGAAAAAGAAACCTTTCCATGGCAATCAGGCCATAGAATGAGTAGAAGAGAGCTCGCACAGCTCTCAGTTAGTGGGGACACCCAACAGCATCACGATGTGCCCTAAATTCCTAGTATTGCCTTCCACAGGAAATACTGAGAGCCTCAGAAAGTATCTGGCTGCTTTTCAGCAGCCATTGTCTGCCGTGCCCTCAATGTCAGCGTGCCCAGCCCTCACCCTTGTCTCCTGCTGCCACAAACTGCACAGTCCTGCACATCTCCACTCATCCCCTTGCCCTGCTCTCCTTTTCTCATCCCCACCAACCTATTAAACATTCAATGACTCCATTATGTCATTCCCCTTAACTCTTTCCAGCCCCCAGAAAGCTTCTCTTCTCCATAATGGAGAAGCAGCCAAGTCAGTAAGTGGAAGGCTGATAGGGTCACCCAGCAAGAGCCAGAGGCGGTAGCACAAAGGCCCTTTCCAGGCAAGCCTGGGTGAGAGGAGCTGAGGAGGAGGAAGAGGGTGGGGTGAGGCAGAAGACAACCTCCATCTGCTCTGGCAAGCTGCTGGGTCCACTTAGCTGCTTGCAGACATACAGCTTCAGCCTAGGAGGATGCAAGTGTATGGTCTGAGTGTCAGTTTTTACAAGAGTTCCTAATGACAGCATTAGTAATTGGATTAAAATATGGTGTTAATGCAGATGTTGACTGCCGGGGTCCTTTAGTTGCATGCGAGCCGAGAATGACCAGACACATCAATATGATGCAGAATCATTCCCCTTTATTAGCAAACTCTGTGACATTATATAGGAAACCATTTCCGTACACCCACCACACACGCATCACAAGCTAAGCTGATTGGCTACCTTGTCTTCTATAGCTACACCCCTATTCAGACAGGTATCCTCCTTTCTTGGAACTTCCCCAACTTAGTTGCCACATCAGCAACTTCCCTCGTTCACTGACCTTGGTTACTGCTGACTGCCCACACCAAGTATATCTCAGACAAAGCTGCTCGGGCCCCAACAGTTGACAAGTTTTTTGTTCATGTATGGAATTAATCAGTGATTTATAAACACTGTTTATAAATGTTAAAACGTTATCCTGCCAGTGGAGAAATACTACAAAATAAAAACAAAATGTCAAACAACATGTAAAAGGCACACCCCCCTCCACTCAGTATTTGTTCTTCAAAGATTTTCTTGCATCTGAAACTGATTGTATTACTGTCATCACTATTTCCTCCCCACTCTCCCTCTCTAGGAAACTTACTCTTTTTCTCTTGGCCATACTTTAGTTCTCAGACGTGAGGGACCAAATGCTTCTAATTATGACAGAAGATTCTCCTCCTATTTTTATCTTCTCATTTTTTTGGTTCCATCTTGAAAAAAAAAAAAAATCAGATCTGCTTCCTTCCATATGGAACATTTCTGAAATACTGTGAGGAACAGCCAACAGTAGCCACTTCAGATATACTGAGCCTGTTAACTCCTTTTTCTCTTTCTCAACTCAAGAATTAGGTATGTCAACACAATTAAAATATTTTTATTTATATAACGGCAATTTTACCAGTTTTCATATTTTGTTCCTTTTTAAGTTAACAAAATGGTTCTATGAATCCTTGATGTGTTAGACTAACAACTACAGATAGTGTATAAATATCTTTCTTAGTCAGAAAGGAAGTCCACAAATGACTAAGGAATTACTACTACAGTGTTCCCACTCTCCAATTCCCACCCCCTGCAGGAAAACCTTTAAGAACTTCTCTTGAGTGAATGAAGCTGTATAAACTTAGACTTGAGTGCAGGCAGACTAAAAATAACTAGATCTCAAATAGTAACTCATTTTATTTGAGCATTACTTGCTAACAACCTAGATCAGATCATTTTCATTAGAAGACTACAAGGGTTGTGTTGAAGCTTTTGATTTTCATGGCATCTTATCTGATTAAAAAACCCCAAACCTTTATATCATATTAATCAAAAATTACACTGTCTTTCACAAAATGAAAGTTAGTTTTGAAACAATACAAAAATACCATTTGATATGAACTCAGTCTATGAATTTAGCAGTTTTCCACTCATTTCTTGAGTAATTCTGCATTTGAAATGTGAAATGTGCTTTCTGGCTATTATTTTGAGGATGCCAGATAGAAATAATTCTCTTATAATCTTAGGAATACCCAGAACTCTCGTTAGGTATTTACATACACATTGAGTTAAATCTAAGAAATAGACAACCATAGAAGTTTTATAAGATTTAATTTCACATCAGCAGTAGTTAAAATGAGAGAGAAAAAGAGAAAGAACAAGTTAGCCCAAATTAATTTCATTAATGTCTGGGGAAGGAAATATTAAATGCAATTGTCCACCTTAGCTTATGGCATTTGTTTCACTTAGCAAAATTGTCTCTCTCATGCCTTTATTTAGTTCAGTCTGAGCTAATTTATACCCTCCTCCTTCTGCCTGTCTGTTGGTGTCTTCTTTATGTGAGAGCAAGATTTTCATAAATTAATCCAGCCACACTTAAGACAGGTTTTGTTCTTGCTAGAGGTCAGGTGGTCTCAAAATTAGCCATCCCAGGTTCTGTATGTGTTTGGTTTTGTGGATTAGGAGCTGCTCTCCATTGTAGCAACTGGCTTCTGTAACCTGTGACTGACATTTTGAGCTGTGCTGTAGTGTCCCAGTTGAAGCTGTCTAAGAAACAGCCATAAACTTTTTTATGGAGTAGTTTCACTGAGAGCACATGTCACTCTACTGGATTGTACTTGCATCTACGCTGCCTGTGACATTGTCCTCTGGGAGCATTCCCTGAAGTTGAGGCCAAGTTGTGCAGGATGGGACACGTTCTCACTGCGGATGACGATGTTCTTTGAAGCACACAAGTTGTGTGCACACTGCATAACACTTGGCTTGCAGCCCTCCTCTGAAGGTCCTCTGAATCTCTTCTAGTACACCCCTGAACTATGAAAGATGTATCATTTTGCTGTGATTTTACTGTTGAAAGTCCCCAAAATAACACAGAGAATCCTACAGAGCTCAACAGGGTGGTAGGATGTTAATGGTAGACATTGCATACATTGAGGTATGGAGGAAAGATGATGAGAGTTAGCTGAAGTCTCTGAACTGGCTGAGGCAGTGTTAAAAGTAGTGCAGAGCAGGGACATTGAGATCTTGTCCAGAGTTACTCTGATAAGTCATTCCTGGAGCAAAGCGCATCCTGAGCTACATCACAGAAGATGCATCACAGCCTGCATCACCTGTCATTGCTCTTGTTTATGTTTCCACTTCTAATATTATTTTTATACATAGGAAACAAAATTTGAAAAAGGCTTCTCTTGTCTACTGTTTAGCTTTGCTTGCAGGAATTTTTCATCAAGACTAGTCTTATGAGATTACCCAAAGAGAATCTGAAAATCAGTTTTTTCCTTTAAACAGGAAAATTTGTTCTAATGAACAATTATTGGGCATATTTGGACAATGAAAAAGGTGATTTTTTTCAACTCAGTTTAGTCTTATTTAGCTATGTTTTTAACTCTTTAGTAAGTAAAACCTTTCTAAGAGGATCTGGGCAAAAATCATCCATACCACAGTTTGGCTTGGTACCTTCAGAAGGCTTCTATGGGTGAGCCAAAGGTTCCCAAGCCACCTGGCTTTCAGAAAAGCAATGTCATTGTTTATGGCTTGGGTCTCTAAATCATATTCCTGGACTAGATTTTTTATCTCAGTACTTGCTTAAAACAGGGGTGATGCTTCACCCAGTTCCCTGAGATCCTCTAAATATCCTTTGATCTCAGTTTAGTCCTCCTTGTAAATGCCCAGACTGTCAGCATTTGAGGTTGGGCAGAGTCTTCTCTATTTGCACAAGCCCTTAGACTACATGGTAAAGGCACACAACAGTGGCCCCTGCTCAGTCTCCAGAGCTTTTGGCTGGGTAAATGATGTTGCCCTGACCCATGCTTCACCTCTGCCAAGGTCTGTGCCTGCTCCACAGGAATGAACTGACGTTTGTACCTAGGGGATTGGTCTTGTCTCTGTTTGAGCCATGTTTTCTGTCGTTTTCCCCAGCACAGATGGTGGTTTTGATGCCTTTTTAGTAATCTGGCATTCCTCCTAGTGCAGGCAACCCTTCCAAAGAAGCAGCTTTAGGTCTTTCTAGGTTTCATAGCTGCATTGGCTCTAGTGGTGTTGTTTTTATGTATTTATTTTAAAAGTGAATAAATGTATATATAGAAAGTGGTCTGTGAAAAAAATGCAATATTTTTTCTTTGTCTTTCTTCTGCATTATTTTCTAGTAAACTAATCTACATTTTGAAAGTCCTTGTGTATGTATTCTGAAATAATCTAGAATCTTCAGAAAACATATTTATTCTTACCAGCCCTGATAATCATAAAAACAGAAGTCAGGGAAAGACACAAGGCGGAAGATCATTTCAAAGTTCCTTTTTCTTCCATCCACATCTATCATATACAATCTCTCAGCCTGCTTTAGCAAGTGCTTATAAGCTGATTGTGACATGATTGTAATCTGTAAAATTCTATGGCAATACAAAAAGTCATTAACTTTGAATGATGTGTTAAGCAGGCATCTTAAAATAGAACTGCTTTATTAAAGAAGGTGGATTCTAAAAGAAGTACTAGAAGACCACTCAAAAAAAGTTTTAAAGGGACAGAGTTTGTTGGTCTCATCATGATGCATTGGGGCAGTGTTGTATCATTTGTCTTTGGAGAAAGCAATCTCATTCTTGGCCATACTGCAACTGCCTGTGATAAGATTTAGAATTTTTTATTCATGTACATTACTCATATCACATAGAGCTTAAATAACGGAGTTATAGTGATACGTGTTTCTTTAAAAAGAATGGAAGAGACTTAGTTGTTTGCTTTTTTTTTTTTTTTTTCTTTGGTTTTCTGGACAATACAATAGTGGGAGCCAGTTTACTACAACTTTTCCCACAGGCCTGCCCTTGGGAATAACTCTATAAAATCCCATTCTTGTGGCCCTACAGAAATAGAACATAGTGCCTTTTTTAACTGGAAAATTATTACACCAGGCACCCTACTGCAAGTAAGTCAGAACAAAACCATGTCCTGTAGTGGGATACTAATTACTCTGAATACATCCATAGGCTTTCAAATTGGAATATTTAGGGAAAGTGGCACAGCCGCAAAGCGTATAAACAAAGAATAAGTAGCTGTGGCATTCTCAGCATTTTTTTAGTGTCCTAAATGTGGGTTAATTTTGAAATGCAAACAGTAATTTTGACTTGGGCTTTTTGATAAAGACTGTCACTGTCACCCTAGCAGAGATGTAGAATACCTATTCTCCACCTGTAATGTTTAATATAATGCAAAAGTAAGAAAATATTTATATAGCATCAGAAAGCATCCATCAACACACTGGCACAAAGTGTATACAATCCACAGAGTCTGGAAAGAACACAAAACCTAGCCAAGCCCTGGAGATGCTAATGTAGATTCTTTGTGATTCTGTAGATTGTCTCCTGAAGCTGCAGAAATGCTAGTGACTTCAGAAAATATAAAACACTTGCCAGAATTTAGCAGGGGGATGGGAGAGAAAAACATCCTTTCACATAGGAAGGTTAGACGATATATTCAAAGTGACTTTTATCAGGGTAAGGTTTTACAGCTTCCTAAGACATTCTGAGTAATCCCTGCAGATCACAGATTTTTCTCAGCATTTAACTGAGAGATAATCAAATTGCAGTTCTCTCTCTCCAATGTCATTCTGCTTGCACTTGCATATGCAAATTGCTTTCTGCCTGAAGTTCTGCAGAATCTGCTAGGACCTTGTAAGGAAGGAAGAAGACACAAAATAGAAGAAAAGCAGATGGAAAAGTAGATGCAAGTTTCACATAGGTTGCCACTTCTCATTTCTATGCAACATATTTATGCATAAGCTGCTATGCGCAGGGCTGTAGCCCAGTATTCAGACACACTGTGATGGATGTGGAGACCAATTGTTTGTGAAGGCAGAAAGGGTTTGAGCCCAAGCTGATAGTTTTAAGTTAAACAAATTATGTCACTTCTTTTTTTTGCGTAACAAAAATGTTTCCAAGTATCACCTGCCTATAAGTTGCGGTCCTTTCTTTTTCACAGAGGCATAGTCTAAACTAGGCTAGTGCAGTTTGCTATGAAAATCCAGGACTGTAATCCACCTACTTTACTGACACCTCTTTCACCAACAATGCTACAGAAAGTGTCTCCAATAGCCTGCAAGGTCGATCAAGTCATTGCTTTTTAAAAGTTCCATACAGATAACCAGAAATGAAGAATGAGGCATAAATTATTTCTCAGTAGAAAGTCACTTTATTAGCATAACTTGTCACCATGTCTAGTTTATTCTGGTGTTACACTATTGCTTGAAGACAAACAATTGAAAATAGCAACACCCAAAGTGATCCACTAACATTGTGCCCATTGAAACTGCCTTTCTATAAGAAGTCAGAAAGAAATGTAGTATTAGTAGAATGTACGTCAGATAAATTGTGGGGTTCTATTTTATGTTTCTAGAAAATACCAGGATTAATGTGAAGAAATACCATTCATTGACTTTCATTGTGCTTTTGCCCTACAGTGAATTACTTAGCTACTCATGCAGCTCACTTTGAAAATAATCCTTCATTTGCTGTATGGAAAAATAAGGTTAGCTCTGGCTCATACCCAAAAGATAATAACTTTTCCAGGTTGGATAAAGCAGATACTTTTCTGCTGACAGTTAAGTTGAAACTTTGCCCAAAATTCTAAGTCTTGTAGAGACAACTTCCATTCTTTTAAAACCACAGCAGGAGAAATAAGATATTTGTGAAGTAGAAACAGAAAATCCAAGGTCTTCTTCCATGAATACAGTTGGACAAAGCCAGATTGCTTACAAAACAGACTTCAGACAGGAAGGCTGTGAAGCATCTGTGGGCTTCCTAGCTGGCTTCTGCAGGGTGGAATTGACCTTGAAAAAAAAAATGCCAGGTAGATATATATTACTTCCTTTTATTTCTCAACAACCTTTGCAAACAGTGTCAGATATTTATATTTGGTAAATAAATACTTCTTTTGTTTGCTCTTAGGTAGCCTGGTTTGAGACAGAAGCCCATTTAAATGTGTCGCCTGACCTCACAGCACTCCCTGCTTACTGAAACAGAGAGCTTAAAAGCAGGTCCTGGTCCTGGTCCAGGCTGACACCTTTCATTTCCTCAGTGAATTTCATTAAAGAGCAAAAGCATGGTTCCTTTTAAACTGAGCAAACTGATTTTAAAGATGCTAATGCAGATGTCTGAAATAAAAAAAAAAAAAAAAAGATTCTTCTGGGGATGTGCTAAATTTTTTTTGATTTATAATGAAAGGTAATTTACCTCATTAATTACACCTCGGCTTTATTGTGATGAACACAAATATACAGTGTGAGTCTATCAAAGAATGTTAATCCATCAATGTAATGTAACAAAAGTGTCATCAATGGTGCTTGCATTATATTTAAATTTTATTTCCCTTTTTAATTTTTAAATTTTGCTATCCCATATTTTTATTACTATAAATATAATTATTAACAAAAATATACACTTTTTTCCATTACACATGGCTGAAGGAAACACCACTTGGTATTACTGAAATTGTCATAATCAGAAACAACTTGTTACTTTTCCTTTTGAAGATTTAGGGCCAAGATAATATAATAAGTTTAGGGAGCTGCTTTGTCAATTTATATATCCTACTATGAAATTGCTCTGGAAATGACCTTTAGTGGCAGTGGTCCAGAAAGGGGTTGTAGTCATCATTCTTGCTGCTCAAAAAGCACAGTGTACTTTGATACTGAGATAACAATGCTGCTTTAGAAATTTGTTTAAAGAGCCTGTAAGACTAAGACAGACAGGACACCTGCATGTATGACTTTAAAAAAAAAATAAATTATTTTGATCAAACAGGAAAGACAAGACAGCCACAGAACACCTGTCCTCCAGCAATGACATAATCACACACTAAAGACCTCCATCCCTAATCTGAAGAACTGTGTCCCAAACATAAAATTTTAAAGACTTGCAAATAATATTGGCAGAAAAAAAGAGATGCCACAAGCATCACAGAAATATAACTATTTATTCTAAGAATCAATGCAATAAAATAATTTAAGGAAATAAGTGCAAAAATAGCATGTTTAGAGTAAAAACTTGGTTAAAAATTTTTGTTTACTTCATTACTGCTATTAATTCTTGGCAATGTAAAAAGATTGTAGATACAGATAACTAGAAAGCTCTGAAGCAAATAGCCACTCTCCTTCACATTAAAGTGCTTCCAATGCTAACATAAGACAGTGTTGACAATGAAATAGTACAGCTTGCATGCAACATATTTAGTTGGTTTCTCAGGTGGGCAACCAAAAGTATATGAAAATAGAGAAATCTAAAATAAGGTTTTGCACTTTACCCAATGTGCAGAATGACGTATATCCGTCCCCCGGCATGTCTGCACCTGAGCTACTCTGTTTGACCACTACTACAAGCTTCTGCTCCCTCCCTGAAATTCAGCAGACCTGCAAGCCCTCTCCAGTCTTGTATGGTCTATGATCAACCTATGCTATCTTTGAGGGTCCTGGGAGTATAGTAGCATCCTGTACTCTTCCCAGATTCCCACGCGTATTTGTGCACCACCCCATAATCCTCCACACCCCTCTCAAACAACTCTGTTTCCTTGTTCTGACACAGTTTTTCCTTTCCCTTCTCTGCCTCATTTGCCTACGGAGGCTTTCCCTCTGTTGCCATCACAATTTTTAAGGCTGTTCAGCCTACGCAGGTCTTCCCTGTTCTCTTTTATCAAAAATCATATCTTGTTTGTAAGTGACTAAAATATAGCATCCCGCCTACTTTATTCTTCAGATTTTTTTACTATTTGGTTGCCATGGTACCAAAGGCTTGTGGGTGCTGGCTAGCCTTCTGTCCTTTGGTGCTCACTGCCCAGACCCACTTATCTCTGCACCGTCCTTGCTCTTCTGAGTACATGACTTGAGGATCATGCAAAATGCTTCCCAGCTGGAGCAGAGGTCATCCTTGCCCAGGTCAAGGAACGGGGTCAGTGTCTCTTGCACTCCACCAAGAGGGAGGAGGAGAAGTGGAAGGTTGGGAGCTAAAAGTGCTCTGAAGGCAAGGGAAGAGACTTGATGTTTTAAAGTGCAGAAATATTTTCTTGTTGTCAAATATGAAAATATTTTTCTTTTGGCAAGTACAAACTGTGTTGGCCCTGAAAAACAGTCCATACTTAACAGAACATCAAGGACTGACTACCCTCTTGGAAAACTAAAGAAAAATACAGAGAGAATATTTAGATCTAGGCCAGGCCTTCTCACTGGCCAGGACACATTAGTCAAAGTGCAGAAGTGCATTGAGAATATATCAAGAAAAGTCACCCTTTCCTGCAGAGGCCATCTGGACTCTCTCAAAGCCTTTGATATTTATGTGCACAGAGGCCCTCTTCAGGCTACATTGTGGGGAGGTTGCTCAGAGGAAGTCATGGCATACACATAGAGGCAATGCTCCTGCTTGGCCTTTCCAGGCAGCTAAGGAATAAAGTTTCCCCTTAAACAGTAACCTGTGGCCAAAGAGCAGTTAATAAAAATAAGGGCTGTTGTTCCTCTATCCTTACAAGAATGGATAATATGAATGAGTTTTAATAAGTGAGAAGTGGGATCCTTATGAAAACATCAAGAGAAATTGTCCATTGGGAGAGGACAGAAAAACCTGACAGACCTTTACCATCCTGTAGACCCACCTGTAGACACTATTCTCAAACAGTCCTTTTTCTCTTCCTAACTGTTACAAAGCCCATTTTTTTAGGTGAGAAAACCTCTTCCAGCATGACTGCCAATCTGACTGCAGGCCAAGGCCCTCACAGGCATGAGGCCTGTAAGAATGCATCCTGTTTGTCAAGAACAGGGAATGGAACTGCTCTAGTCTGACTGGAATGCCAAATATTTGCAACCTATGGAACCCTGAAATGCCCTAAACCCTAGCCCTAGTTCTTTATGACAATGTGAGACAAGGAGGCCATTTTTCAACAGGACCTGTGGCATGATTTTATCGTGCCCTGATCATAAAAGTGCTGTTGGGATGATGTCAAGTTACGTGCCTTTGGAAAGAGGCATCTAGTGGATATCACCTTTGGAAAGGGGCTTCTGGAGGCATCAGTTGTTTTGTTGTCACAAAAAGAATGAGTCTTTACCATACTGGCTTTTTCCACATCAGAGTCAGAACCTTAACGGTCCTGGAACAAACTTTCCTTTATCTTTCCAAGCTTCTGCTGAGCATAAAAACATTGCCACATACCTCCCTTTTGTTGACCTTTTACCCTCAGGACTTCTGTTTCCACTGGTTTTGGCTGGAACACAGCTAATTTTCTTCATAGTAACTATTATGAAGGTGTGTTTTGAATTTGTGCTGAAAACAGTGTTGCTAAAACCAAGATGTTTTTTGTTACTGCTGATCAGTGCCTACACAGAGTCGAAGACTTTTATTCTTCCTATCCTACCCCACCAGTAGGTATACTGGGGGTGCAAAAGAAGCTGTGAGAAGATACAGCCAGGACAACTGACCCTAACTTACCAAAGGAGTATTCCATACCATATGACACCATGCTAAGGACTAAAACTAGGAGAAGGGAGGTGAGGGGTCACTGCTCAGGGACTGGCTGGGCATTAGTTAGTTGGTCATGAGCAATTGTCTTCATTTACATCATTCATATTTCTTGGGTTTTACTTCTTTATCTTCATTATTTTCCCTTTCATTACAATATATTAATATTTTATTTAGTTTCAAGTTTTAAAATATTATTATCTAAATCTAGAAGTTTTCTCACTTTCACACATCCAATTCTTTTTACCCCCATCCTTTTGGGGAAGCAAGCAGCTGCACGGTGCTTAGGTGCCAGTTGGGGTTAAAGCATGACAGGGCTATAATCTACTTGTACTGTAGAGACAGAAGTTTCTTCTCTTTTCTTCCTCTGTTTCTGCTCTCTCACCTCCAAGCAGTTGTTCCCATATTTGATCATTCTGCAAAAGTGCTTTCACCTTCATCCACCACTGATCTAACCTCACATAACACAGATGACCATCTTATCACAGATGTAAATAGCTGTAGAACCTTTCAGCCATTTATATCCTTCCTCTTCCATGGAAAGGAACATATGTGACTCCTCAGAGATTCAGAACGCGCAATGTGTCCATTTGAGACAAGTGCTGTTATATTTAAGTGGGGTCATTCAAAACTGCCTCCATCATCCAAACTGCTTCTAAAAATACAATGGAGAGTAAGATAGCTAAGTGGTCCTAATATTTTACCCTCGGTGATATTTTAGTCCTCAACATATTACGAAAGGCGTTACAAGAATTAGGAAGTGGGAATAGTCAAGGAGTTTAGCCTTTAGAATGACCGTGCTGTCATTATATAAAACAAACCACTCGTGTCAGGGTGATTTTGTAAAATGGAGTATATAAATATGATGCTAATGTCAAGGGTTTAGAAGTCTGCAGCCTTCCCATTTGTGCTACTTATTAATCTGACAACATTTATGCCATGGCACCATTCTCAGTCTGGTAGCATGTATCTTTCTCTCTCTGTCTGTCTCACATTCGCAGTTACTCTGTCACTTCCAGGAGCCAGACAGTTTGATCTGCAAGGCTACGACACACGGGAGAAATCAAGGTCTTGCACTTCAGCTGAGGAGTGTATCACATAGCGAATTTCTGAGCCTATAACAGTCCCACTAGAAGAAACCTGAACAAAGCTTGGTGCCAGATCCTTCCTTCTTTACATAAACTGATGCAGCAGTGGAGAAGTGGCAGTTCCCTATTTATGTTGCAACAGCAGCTGGTGCTGCAATGCATACTGTAGCTAATGGCAGACTTCTTGAATAATACATTACAAAAAGCTGTATATAGATTCTGAATGCAATACAATGCTTTATGTCTAACTATTGAAATCAAGGGAGGTAAATAAGTTGACTGTGCTGTTTTAATTTAAAGATTAAAGAAATTATTTATAGATAAGGTCAGTCCATATACTTTTAATGGGCTAAGACATTGTGAAGAGAAGTTGAAAGGCCTACATGTCTTTCAGTGCATCTGTATGTCTAAGCAGGAGCACTGTTTATACTGAAGGGTTATGTCTCTGTTATCAGATGTATAGAAGCCAGGATTTAAAAGACTGACTTAGTAAGAAGCTTAGCTCTAAATGAACATGGCTAATCTTCTAAAACACCATTAAAGTGCATTCCTTTCCAAAATACGCTAGAGAAAAAAATCAGATGAGTCATTAAAATATCATATAGCATTCTATTCACCAATAGATTTGATATACATATAATCTTATGGATAACTGACAGCTTGAGATGTCAGTTCATATCCAGAATTGTAGAGAATACAACTACCAGACATCCTATTGAGAAAGACTAGTTATAATGGGAAGGAAGAGTTACATAGCTGGTATTTACAAAAGCTATCCAAAATAATAAAATATTCACATACTGTATACAATAAAATATTGTCTAAATGTATTTCAAGACTTTCCAATACCTAATCAAGGCAAAAAAAAATTGCTAACATTTCAAATTATGTTAGATAAGAACCAAAGAGTTGTCAGTGGGAATCAGTGGGAATATACAAACCTACATGTGAAATTCACAGTAATTAGACTGATCAGAAGAGTTAGAAATAATTTCCAGTGACTAAAATTGAAACGAAAGAAAGAAGTGAGGCATATTTTGTGTTAAATGTGTTCCACTGAGAATGATAATGCTGATAATTATTTTTAGTGGCCCTCTTAGAGCAAAGAAGATAAGTGTAGAATTTTTAATCTGATTAGAGTAAGTATATTGTTAATAATGTTGTCCAATTAATCAGTAGTTAGTTAGAAATGTAAGTGTTAATATTCTGACTAGAAATGTTGGTAAGATTGTCTCCTTGTAGAGCATATGTTTTGTGTATAAAGAAAACTCTGTGGAAAACTATAAATAATCTCTTAAAATTCCTGGCAAACATGTGCTGTCTTTCAAAGCAGAGGCTTGTGCTACATGTTTTGGGTTTGCCCAGTAAAGTTTGGGTGGGGGTGGGGAGGGAGAGCTGCAGGGGTGGCTTCTGAGAAAAGCTGCTAGAAGTTGCTTGGGGAGAAGGGAAAGAAACTATGAGTAAAGTTGAGCCTGGGAAGAAGGGCAGGTAGGGCTAGGTGGTTTAAGTTTTGGTGTTATTTCTCATTATCCTACTCTGTTTTGATTAGGTAATAAATTAGATGAATTTTATTCCATGCTGTATCTGTTTTTCCCATGACATTAATTGAGTAATGATCTCTTCCTGTCTTTATCTTGACCCATAAGCATTTCATTATTTATTTTCTCCTTTGTTTAACTAAGAAGGGGAGTCATAGAATGACTTTGGTAGGTATCTGGCCTCCAGCCACACTAGTTCTAACAGTGAACTTATACTTGGAGAGTGCAGTAAGATCCTGGAAATTCAGTGAAGTTATCTCTCTTAAGTGGAAGGGAGAATTAAACCTTGCCTTATTACTTCCTCTGCAATTATTTTAATCATATCAGAAACAAACTATTTCCTATTGTATTTCCAGGTGGGAAAAAAAAAAAAGAAAGAAAAAAAAACACCAAAAAGAATCAATAAAAAGTTTTGATAAGGATCCAAGATTAGCAAAGCACATTAGTTACACAAGCCTAGTAGGTGGTCCATCACTGTTTTCCTTCTAACCAGTGTCTGGAAACACATTCTAGGAGGCATCTGTTCAGTTACCTTGGCAAAGACAGTACTAGTATTTCAGATGATTATTTGGGATTTGGGCACCTGTGGCCTTTAGTTGATCTGTTTCATTATTTTGCTACTTCTTGAAATATTGTGGTCCTGAGATGGTGTGTAAATACAGTGGTTAATTTTAAAATCTAGTAGTAAAGGTACACATTTTACAACGTAGGGAATAAACTTGGTGGGACGGGAATGAATGCTCCATCCATTTGACAAGAAGCAGGAGGGAGGAACTCACCTTTAGCTATGAGAGAAAAGCCAAAAAGCCTTTATGTTTGGGGATTCCTTTGGCATACACTTTCACGGGACTGTGAATCAGATTAATACCAGACAAACTAAATTGTTATATTTCTGCCAAATCCGTCGGGGAACTCTAAGAATCCTAAGGTGCCTTCTTTTTAACAAATGAGACTACATGTAAATATATTCATGAAGGGCCTGATCTTTTTTTTTTTGTGTTTGTTTTTGTTGCTATAACTTGGCCCAGTTCCACTGATTACAAAAGCATATAGCTGATTTACACCAGATGAGTGTGTGGAGCAGTGAATGATGCCATAAATATGAGTCCATCTTAAACAAAACAGGCTTGAGTCTAAAATGAAGAAAGCTATTATCCCCATTATTTCTTTGAAGCTTCTGCACTCAGGGCTTCCGTAATATTTTGAAAGACTTCAGAGTGCCTGAAGCCTTCTTTGCTAGCAAAGAAGGCTTCAGGCCTTCTTTGGCCTGAAGCCAAAGAAGGCTACTTCTACTACTTTGAGTCCTGAGACAGATAGTTCCCAGGAACTCAAAGAAGATTGCTACTAAAGCCAGGACTGCTGAAACTGGGAGAGCCTGTATTTTAGGCTTAACCCAGTACTGGAGGCTAGCACAGAGTAGTGTAAATGGACCATCTGATGAAAGAAGTTGAGCAGTCTCAACTCATAGCATCCTACTTATGGCTGAGACTACCTAGATACTGTATACTGTAAGATTTGTCTACTGGGTTGCATTCTGTAGAAATACAACTTTGTCTTCTCAGACACTGCTGCCTAGACATGCCAGGCTTCCAAATGAGATAATACCAGTTTATCAATGATATCCCCACTCATCCCCATAATGTGACAAAGAATAGATAAGTTTTGCTGTACTACCAGGGATGCTATATTTCCATTAGCACCTCTTTGATAAATCTGTTTTCTTTTCCTGGCTCAATATGTGAAAACATTAAACTAAGGAACACGTCCCTTCTCTTCATGAAGGCCATGAGCCAACCCTAGAAGGAAAAGTGTTGCCAAGGGGAAACATTCTGCAGTCATCTTCTCACATCAGCATGTTAGTTTCAGTTGTCACTACAGAACTCCAACAGAAAGGTTGCAAAGCTGCATATTTCCCACAGAGGATCCTATAGCAGGCTTAGATTGCATTTGCAATTTTGGCAACCTGTAAGCACCTCTGATTATTTTTTGGAAGGGTAGTATCATTTGAAAGAAAGTCTGAATAATTCTGTAGCGTTTAGTTAGTGTTTTTTTTTTTTTTTTTTTTTTTTTCTAAACTTTTTGTCTAAAAAAAGTGAAGAATATTTGTGGGTTTTTTTTTTTTTTTTTTTTTTTTTTTTTTTTTATCAAACCTTTTGGCCTAAAAAGTGAATATAAAGCAAATTCCATCCACGTCCTACAAGAAGTTGGATCATTTTGAATGTTTGATGGGTTCCAGAAGTCAGAGATACTGCATACAAATGTATGTTACTGGACTGCACAGCACTACTGAGTGACTATGCAGAGGTTCATTTCAGACAAATTTTGCTACATTTTTTTCTCTAGCTAATGGAAATAGATAAGCTACTCCAGGGGGTAATTCAGATCATTAGTTTCTCAATTGTCAAATGAAACAATCTCTTCCTATTATCCTCTTTCTTTTTCTTAGAAAGTGTTATTTGCTGTAGGGAGAAGTTGAGCCTGTTCCCTTGAAGGAAAAAAAAATAAAAATCACAGTGAATGTGAATTTATTTTCCTTCCTGCCATCCCTCCCTCCCTCCCTCCTTCCTCTGTTCAGTTCTTTCCTTGACTTGGACCATCATATAACTTTGCCCAAACATGCATAAACGTCCCATCCTTTATTACCCCACAGATAATCAGCAGAATTTTAAACTCTACCAAACATACTGACTTCTTTAACTCAGTCAACCAAACAACTACCACATCTTAACAGACTTAATCTGTCATAATTAAAATTGATACAGGAATTTTCCCATGAAATAACTTCTGTTGAAAGATGCAGATTGACTTAAGCCAAAATTTTTATGAAGTTACTCAGTTCTCGGTTGAGGAAGCTGATTACAACTAGTTCAACAAAAATGGATCAGGCCTTTAGGAACCCTAAAGGGTCTTTAGCAGCTCAGCACATAGCTGTTAGACTCTATGGACTCTAGAAGCTCCTACATTTAGTCATTTACCCATTTGTATTTTCTACAAATTAAAGCTGATAACTGGATCTGTTCCACTTTCATGAGTGGCTATTTCATATACACCAAATAGAAAACTTCATTAACTGTCTATTTGGTTATGCAAGCCCACTCCTTCGGCCTGTGGGAGACCCAACTTCAAGTTTGACCTCTAAATTAGACAGAGATGATAATTAAGCTTGGCCATAACAGAGTTTATATGAATGGTTTGGTTATTCAGTGGTTTATGTTCTTGTGGAGGTGTGAGAAATTTCAGAAACATCAGTTTCAGCTACACAGCATACAATCAAATTCCCTTAAGCCACATTTAAACATGACACAGCCTGACTTTCATCAAGCAGTTTAAAATTGTAGGCTCTGATGCTCAAAAACCTCTACTGCAATTTCTTTTATGCAAAAGAGATATCAGATGTGCTTCCAGTCCTTACTGGCCCTTTTCCCAAGGCAGGTAATGAGAGGCAGGCCTACAAAAAGAGATTTGGGGAAATTATTTCACATTACCACTATTTCTAAATTGTTATAAGCTAAATTTTTTGCCAACTGGCCCTCATGTTAATAAGAAATTTTTATATTTTAGATTTTTTTCTTGCATTTTCGTTTTATACCAGAAGGGTTTTGGAAAAAAAGAAGTTTCTTTATGGAGTAATGTTGTGTGTCTTATCAAAGCTATGCAAAATATTTTGGTTGCTAATGATATTCAGTATGATCAGCACATGCCAGAACACAACTGTGTCAACAAGTGATGTGTCCTCTTTTGGTATAACAATAATATTTTTTGAAAGATTTTCAAGTTTCTGGATTTTCTACCCTGCAGATACAGCAACAAAATAATTTTACAACAAGTCAGATGTTTTTTGTTTTCATTGTACTTTAGCCTAACAAATGGTTTAATTAAGTGCCATTTATCAAAAGCCTACATGAGCAGAGTGTTTCAAAGCACTTCACATTTGGTTCTCCTCTTGAAAAGACAGACTTTCAGACAGATATTTTGGTTATATTCACAAAAAAGTGTAAACAGTAAAAGAATCATAAAAATCATAGAATCATAGAATAGCTTGAGCTGGAAAGGACTTCAAAGATCATAGAATAGAATCAGATTTGTACAATCATAGAATGTATTGGGTTGGAAGGGACCTTTAAAAGTCATCTAGTCCAATGCCCCTGCAGTAAGCAGGGACATCTTCACTAGATCAGGTTGCTCCATTAAGACTGATCTTGAATATCTCCAGGGATGGGGCTTTCACTGTCTCTCTGCATAACCTGTTCCAGTGATCTACTACCCTTGTATTGAAGATTTCTTTCCTAATATCCAATCTATATATACCCTTTTCTAGTTTAAAACCATTACCCCTTGTCCTGCTGCTACATGCCCTCATAAACTTCCCCAGTTTTCTTACAGGCACCTTTCAGGTATAAGCTCCTGCAGAAACTTCTCCAAGCTGAACAACCCCAACTCCTCAGCCTATCTTCATAGGAAAGGTGCTCCAGCCCTTTGGTTGTTTTCATGGCCCTCCTCTGGACATGCTCCAATAGGTCTATGTCCTTCTTGTGTTGAGGGTTCCAGAGCTGAGTACAGCGTCAGAATCACTTCTCTTGATCTGCTGGCCACACTTGATGCAACCCAGGATATGGTTGGCTTTCTGGACTACAGATGCACATTAGTGGATCATGTTCCACTTTTCATCCACAAGTGTCACTAAGTCCCTTTCCTTAGAGCTTCTTTCCAGTACATCATCTCCTAACCTGTATGGATAATGAGGATTGATCATTTAGTTACAATTCCCTGTCATGGACAGGGACACCCTCCACTAGACCAGGTTGCCCAAAGCTCCATCCAACCTGGCCTTGAACACTGCTAGGGCGGGGGCAGCCACAGCTTCTCTGGGCAGCCTGTTACAGGGCCTCATCACTCTAATTTTTTCCTTATACCTAATCTAAATCTCCCCTCTTCAAGTTCAAAACTATTACCCCTTGTGCTATCACTATATTCTCTGATAAACAGTCCCTCTCCACCTTTCTTTTAGGCCCCTTCAGGTACTGTAAGGCTGCTCTAAGGTCTTCCTGGAGCCTTTTCTTCTCCAGGTTAAACAAGCCCAACTCTCTTAGCCAGTCTTCACAGAAGAGGTGCTCCATCCCTCTGATTATTTTTCAGTTCTTGCCCAATTCTCAAGGTACTAAAATACAGGGGACACTTAGTTAATACAATTAAGAAATGTGAAGTTCAGTCTCTGGGAATGACATGGTGTGGTGTATCTCACTTTCTGCTAGACATCTGTTTCATGTATAAGCCTAGTCATAATTCAGAGACCAGATATCTGCCCTATCCCTTGTGAATCATATAGGCAGTCTTACTGCACCCCAATAGATCAGAAAGTACTCCCAGTAACTTCAGAATGGCTTCAGATGCACGAGATGAAAAGGTCTGCTCCTTTCTCTGTCACATGTCAATCACTACCTCCCAGAGAGAAGACCAAACGAGTAATTCCCAAGTTTTTTGTAGCCAAGCATCATGTGAGAGTAATGGTGTTGCTCTATGCTCCATCCACTGTCATCCTAGAGTGGCTATCTCTGCTCCTTCAGTTTTCTGTACCCTGCCTAAGGCTGCTTCCTACTTATTTCCCTCACTGCACTGTAGATTTAGCTGTTAAAATTTAGATTTTCTTTTTCTGCACCTTCAGAGCATGCATTTCTGAGCTAATTCATTTGCTCGGATTGTGTTTACCGTCTTGGGTGAAAATTATGGTTATTAGATGATCAGGAATTAGGTTTCTTATAATCAGCCATTCAACCTGCTCCATGTTAAATAGTAGAATTAAATATTCATGAGACAAGATTGCAAGAAAGGGTGAGATCCTGAGAGCATCACCTGGGAAGAAGAACTGGACTCCAATGTGTGCTCTAATTAAATTTTTTTTTCTTAATTTTTCTCTGGCTTAATGAATATTTGCCTGCAAGGCTGAACAACTCTATCAGATGTGTTTGAGAAAATCACAGCCAAGACTACTTCCTAGCAAATATGTGGAACCATTCAGCCAAGGAATACCATGTCACTTCTATGTAGGAAATAGGCAATTTTTTCTGTTGCTTTGCCTGTCTTCCCTCCTGTGACTGTGGGTGCATATTCCATAAAGTCAAAACCCACATAGAAGTAAAAGAATATACAGAGCTCCAAGTGCTAAGAGAATGGACAGTAGGTTATAAGAATTTGTCTCTCACATTTGGTTTCCAAGGTATGCTGATTGCAGGATGTCCTGGCTTTCAACAATACTGTAGATAGAAATCCCTAACTATTTATTTCCAAGAACAGAATGTAAGGACTGATCACAAATATTAGTATGAAAAATAGCATGAAGAGATAGAACAGAAAAATAAGGTGTGAGATATGATAAACCTCTTGATGTTAGGGATTTTGACTACTCTCAAGCAGGTCAGGAAGCCTTTGCTAACTAATCTGCGACTGCGCTGTCATGCCAAAGCTGTTCATCTAATTTTGCTGCAAACTGAATTATTCCAAAATTGTTTCAGGCACAGGAACATAACTAAGACACAAAACTCATCTCCACAAATAATTTTCTTTCTGATGGAAACAAAAGGGTAATTGTCTTTACTGGGAATCCAGTATGATGAATGCAGAGTAATATATTATTATTTAACAATCCCCATGTGTGCTTTTACATAGAAGAATGGTGTATAGATTGCTTTGTAAGCAGTATTCTTTTATTGCTTCCCTGACATTACATGAAGTTATTCTATGAAATTTATGCTAAATATCACTTCTTCAGTTCTTATTGATCCCTAGAGAAGTTAAAGTTTAATCATTAATGCACAAGGGAATTTGTAGAATGAAATTGAATCTTGTTTTTAGGGAAAGATGTGATCAACAGATATTCACTAGAAACATCTATGATACAATTAGCTGTAAAATAATTGAGCCATATTGGCTTAATTAATAATTTATAGTAAAATTATTTAAAAAATAATTGACCCCTTGAGCCATATTGGCTTAATTAATAATTTCTAGTAAAATTATTTAAAAAATAAATGATAAGAATAAATTAATATGTTGTGAAGGGCTTCAATGTGATAACATAAAATGGAAAACCTGCTGAAATATGAGACATTTTTTAAAAGAAACATAGCTTATTACAAAGAAATTTATTAGAATAGCCAAAACTCATAAACATAAAGCAGCAGAACCAGGCCTGAATGTACAACCAGTAGCTACACATCAAATTCCCCTTGTTAAGTAAAAAAAAAATAAATTTATAAAATCAAGTCTTTTTCATTTTTTTCATTCATTTTTTTCATTCTTTTTTTTTAATCTTTAGCTGGCTTGCAGCACCTCAGATTTCAAATTAAATTAAAAATGGTAATTTGCACATTTTGGTTGACCAATTTCCAAACAGGTTGACCTGTTTGGAAATCTCCTTATTAATCTCCTTATTAGAAATCTCAAATTATTTTAATTAACTACAAATAATTTACGTTAAAGAATTTTTTCCTCATGTCTATCACCCTCAGCAAGTTTGCTGACAATACCAAGCTGAGTGATGCAGTTGACACAACAGAAGGAAAGGAAGCCATCCAGAGGGATCTGGACAGACTTGAAAGGTGGGCCCAGGTGAATCTAATGAGGCTTAACACTGACAAGTGCAAGGTCTTGCACATGGACTGGAGGAATCCCAGACATATATACCGACTGGGAGAAGAGCTCCTTGAGAAGTAGTCCTGCTGAGAAGGATGTGGGTGTCCTGGTGGATGAGAAACTTTAATGCAAGCCATCAGTGTGCTCTTGCAGCTCAGCTCAGGTTGCATAGTCAATGGTCTCCTGGGCTCCATCAGAAGAGGGGTGGCCAGCAGGGACAGGGAGGGGATTGTCCCTCTCTACTCACCTGGAGTACTGTGTCCAGTTCTGGAACGCCCAACATAAGAAGGACATGAACCAGCTGGAGAGGGTCCAGAGGAGGCCACAAAGATGATAAAGAGGCTGGAGCACCTTTCCTACAAGGACAGGCTGAGAGAGTTGGGACTGTTCAGCCTGAAGAAGAGGAGGCTCCGGGGAGACCTTCTAGCGGTCTTCCAGTACCTCAAGGGGGCCTACAAGAAAGATGGGGAGAGGCTGTTCAGAAGGGCCTGTTGTGACAAGACAAGGGGTAATGATTCTATGATTCTACTCTGGCTTTGTGAGGCCCCATCTGGAGCACTGTGTCCAGATCTGGGGCCCCCAATTCAAGAAAGACGTGGAGCTGTTGGAGAGGGTTCAGAGGAGGCCAGGTTCGATGGGGCCCTGGGCAACCTTGTCTTGATCCAGGCCTGGAGGTTGGTGACGCTGCCTGTGGCAGTGGGGTTGTAACTCGATGATCCTTGGGGTCCCTTCCAACCCAGACTATTCCGTGATTCTGTGATCTAATCTAAATCTTCCATCTTGCAACAAACCCAACTCTCTCAGCCTGTTTTCACAGGAGAGGTGCTCCAGCCCTCTGATCATCTTAATGGCCCTTCTCTGGACTTATTCTGACTGCTCCATGTCCTTCTTCTACTGAGGACTCCAGAGCTGGACACAGTACTCCAGGTGGGAGTCTTGTGAGAGCAGAATAGAGGGGCAGAATCATCTCTTTTGACGTGCTGGTCACACTTTTGGTGCAGCCCAGGATATGGTTAGCTTTCAGGGCAGCAAGCATGCACTACCAGCTCATTTTGAGCTTTTCATCAAGCAATAGCCCCAAGTCCTTCTCCTCAGGGCTGCTCTCAATGCCTTCATCTCCTATCCTTTATTGATAATGGGGGATGTCCCGACCCATGTGCAGGACCTTGGCTTTACTGAGCTTCATGAAGTTTGCATGGGCTCACCTCTCAAGGCTGTCAAGGTCCTTCTGGATGGCATCTATTCTCTACAGTATGTCAAGCACCTGCTTGTTCAGCATTGCTATTTGCTGGAGTGGTTAGTTGGAGTTCAGTGCTGTTGGAAAGTCTCTGAGACTGACCTCCCAAGAATTGCATGTATATCTAGAAATGCCCTTTAGAGGAGTCAAATCAAAGCTCTGAGATCAGAAACTAACTATCACAAATCTGTAATAAGGCATTAAAGCCTATTGTGTATATAAATCCTTCCAGGCAGTAGGTGATCTCTAAACTTAGAGATCTGGTGCCCATTTCAATCTTCAATTTAAGTATTTGCAGAGTTTTTCAAAATAAGCTCTCAAGGGGAGGAGAAAAAGACCTATGAAATTACTGCACAAAATTAATTCAATTAGTGAGCAGCCATGGTATTTACAATTTTTCAACCTAACTTTTTATTAATGGAGTGGGTTGGAAAAGAAAGAAGTGCAGGTCTCTAATTATACCTCACCTTTCCAAGGTAAGTCTTCCCAAGCCAAAGATAAAATCAGCTATGATGAAGACTTGTCCAACATTTATTTAATATGTTCCAGTCATGGAAAATTAATAGACTGGGGTGAACTTTACCAAATGTCAATCTTTTTTTTTTAAATTGCTTTTGTGGTTTTGTCTAATCTGATTTTAGTATACTTTTTATTTTTGCTACTTCCTTCTACATGTTTTTATCTGGATTAAATATACCATTTTATTTCAAGAATACACTGAAGAGCATCTGAAACTTCAATCATACAGCACTAGATAGCACCAATCTATAAATTTCACAGAAAATACTTTTTCTTTTTATGACTTTTGTCTTTTTATAAAAATATGAGAGATTTGATTCATTTTCATCACGTGAATTAATATAACAGTACATACTGCTCTGAAGTATTTATGCTTACACCCACAAGCTATATTTGTACAGCCCAATTTTTCTATGTAAAGATAGATTTTTGCATTTATTCTGTTGAACTGCAACATGTTTTTATCAGAGCATTTCTTTGATTTGTCAAGATGATCCTGAATTCTAAATTTGCCTCAAAAACTCAGGCAGCCATTCTTCCAAGTCACTAACAGAAGTGTCAAACACTCATAGGGGCAGGAGAGATTCCCATAGAAACCTGCTTAACTTAACTGCTAGTCTGGCAGTGAAAAATGTGTGACTGTTTCTCTTGACACGTTTCAAATCAGTTGTGCAACTGCTTCGTCCAGTCATCAGTTCCCTAGCTTCTGCATGAGAGTGCCTTTTAAGTAGTAATGGACAAGACAGATAAAATCTAGTAATCCTTCCTCTAAAACGTTTTGCAGTCAAATTAGAGGGAAACAACTGGGTTTTTTAAAGTAGCATATTTGTCAAGTCTCTTACTGTTACTTATCTCCTTGTAAAGTTATATTTGCCTAGAAAATATTTGGGGTTTTTTTGTTCAGTTAGTTTTGTTTGGATGGCTGTTTTGGAACTGAAATTAAATGAATCACCCCAGAGTTCACTTGTTCTTTACTTTTATTATATACATTTAGATGACTCTGTTAGGTCTTAAAAGTACTTGCAGCTCATCCAGCTCCTCTAAAATCTATTCTTCCCTTATTGAAGCATTGTAAACACTTTTCTCTGCTGCACCTGTACCAATGGGCTAACTACAGGTGACTTTAAAGTGAAAAAGGAAAACATGAAGCACATGGTCCAATCAAGACAATAGCTCTCTGTGCTGTTTCCAGAACAAAGTTTCCTCTCTGAGTCAGTATTAATCCTTATGCCTCTTGTTGATTTTGCACCTTGGACTCTTTGAACTGTGACCCTTTATGTTTGTGAAACCATTTTATAGTCATCTTTAGAAACGATCTTTCAGCCTGCGTGACAACTGGTGCAAACCTGTACTACGTAAATGGCTGGGCAAAGAGAGGGTCCCTGACCTGGCTTCCATGCTTTTGGTGCAACCTCTTCTAGAAAAGAAAGAAGGGAGTTTCTTCATCCCCTGAGAGCAGCTGAGCATATCCAAGTGCAGAGAAGTCCTTAGACAGTACCACGTGGCAAGCAGCCAAGGATAGAGAGCAGATAGAGGGCATGAAACATTGAGATAAATAGTTTTGCTACTGAAAGGAGGCTATTCTGAAGCAAGAAGTAGATCTGAAGTAGGAAGAAGCAAAGGAAATCCAGAAGGAAGTGTGTAGAGTTTGTGGAAACCCAGTAAGATAGTGAAACTTGTTGGAGTGGACAGCAAAGCTGAAGAAAAGGATGTGTCCTCGCAAGGGCACAACTGGCAGTGTACTGGTTTGTTTCCAGCTTTTAATTACAGTCTCTTTTTCTCAGGAGATTTAAGGTTTTCTATTGTGAATAGCTGCCTTGCAGAGGTTTCATATTTTATGTTGTAGTAAGACACTGGCTACGTTTTTTCTATCCTTGGGTAAGGACAAGGTCTAGACAATCTTACCTCAAAGTTCTGGCAAATTTAGGGTTTTCTCATACTATATATGAGGACCAAGTCCAAAAACAGGCAAAAATAAGGATTCATTATCTGAATTCTTGCAGACTCCCAGAGTGGATGAAAGCCACAAGACAGTAAGTTCTAAACAAGCCACAAAGAGGTAAAGCAAGGGAGGAGTGACCAAAGACTTGAGACATGTTTTGGTGCTCCGTTTGCACCAAAAGGAAAATATAAAACCTCCAGGTACATCTTGGGAGTCAGACAGCCACAAAACAACATTGGAGTCAAAGTGCTGCTGAGTCAGTCCCTTAGTTTCCACACAAGAGCCACAATCATAAGTGTTTCTAAACCAATGAACTGCCAAAGAAATAATCTCTCAAGCAACGGAAGAAAGGACTGCAGAGAGAACTGGTTATCAGGAAAGTTCCTCTGCTTATTGGCTATGACTCTCCATTATTTGGTGCTTCTCTAGAACAAGGAGGGGCAAGCTAGATTAGGCATCATTGTTAAATCCTTTGGCTTATCTCTGTTAGTGATGACATATATTAAAATAAATATTACATGGAATTATCCAAGTCTAAAGGTCAACTTGAAAGAAAAAATCAACAAATATTTTTCTGGAGTTCCCCCTCTTCTCTCCACCGGATGAAACAGAAAAAGAGACAAAGGACTGGAGAGGAGCCAGAAGTTTCATCATGGTTAAGAAAGAATTTTCCTGTTAAGTGGAACACTCGTCCATGTTTCTGTGAGTTAGGTTTGGATGCTACATAAACAGCATTTCATAGGGTGGGAGGAGCAATGCTTGGGGATGGGGTGGTGGCTGAGCTCTTGCCAGTTGATACATCCCTGACAGGTTTAGTTAGAAAAAGCTACATATTACAGTACTTTCCTGTTACCTGGAAAAAATTATTCTGATAACTACAGGATCTTCTGTAAAAATCAGCTAAGGTATCACAGTTACTTTTCCAGCTACAAGCACAAAATCAGACCTGGTTTAAGCGACCTCTCCATCTGCTAGTCTCAGTTGTATGGGTTTCTCTTGGAAGCATAGCCTCCTGAACACTTGTGAGTTTCAGCCTCAAGATTTTTTTCATTTTCATTGGTAGCTTCAGGTCTGTTAGTTGTCAGGAAAGTAACTTTCTTTTCCTCCTTCCCCAGACAGTTCCATCCAGACATCAAAGCCTAAAGGCTCTACGACATTCCCCATGACGTTTAGCTCTGTAAGGACTCTACTATTACATTTCCTGTTTCACTTGCAACAGTTATCGATCCTGGTCTTCAGTTCTTTCTCCAACAGTAATTTGTCATACTTTACAGCACTTAGTATGCTTATGTTGGACTTCTAGGTTTATTATGATTTGATTTCAGTAGGCAAATGGGGCCTGTGTAACAGAAGTGATTATTCTTCTGAGTTTTTCTGTGTGACAGACAGGCTTTGATGGATTCTTGCTGCTCATTTATGAAAAAGTTAGATCCTTCAAACACTTATGAACTCATTGTGACGAATTCTTGAACCGTGATTTTTTTTATTACAGCTTGTGCTGTAAAAAATATTTTCTAAATTATTGCTTTTGATACAACAAACTAGAAGTATCTCAACAAGAAATGTATACACTTGGTTATTCAGAAAGGTTAACTTCCCAAAGGTGAAAGAACTTTCAGACTAAACTGTCTCGAAGAAAAATCTTTAGATATAGCTTGGTAGCAGACAACTAAGAGTTCGTTTGCTATCAGTAATGAAGCAAGATAGTGTAAGCTATCTGGATTTGTGCAAAGTATTTTACACTGTCCCAATTAATATCCTTGTCTGTAAATTGGAGAGACATGGATTTGATGGATGAGCCAATCAGTGGCTAAGGAATTGTCTGTAATGTTGCACTGAAGTAATTGTGGTCAATGGCTCAATGTCCAAGTGAAGAGCAGTGACAAGTGGCGTTCTGCAGAGGTTGGTACTCCCCACCTGGAATACTGCGTCAAGCTCTGAGGTCCTCAGTAAAAGAGGGACATGGAGCAGCTGGAGTGAGTCCAGAGGGGCGCAAAGATGAAAAGGGCTGGAACACTACTCCTCTGATGACAGGCTGAGAGAGTTGGCTTGTTCAGCCTGGAGAAGAAAAGGCTGCAGCAGACCTTAGACCAGCCTTCCAGTACCTAAAGGGGCCTAAAAGAAAGATGGAGAGGGACTGTTTATCAGAGAATATGGTGATAGGACAAGGGGTAGTAGTTTTGAACTCAAAGAGGGGAGATTTAGATTAGATATAAGGAAGAAATTCTTTTCTGTGAGGGAGGTGAGGTCCTGTCACAGGCTGCCCAGAGAAGCTGTGACTGTCCCCTCCCTGGCAGTGTTCAAGGCCAGGTTGGATGGGGCTTTGGGCAATTTGGTCAAGTGGAGGGTGTCCCTGACCATGGTAATTTGGACAGTACTACATGATCTTTGAGGTTCTTTCCAACACAAACCATTATGTAATTCTCTGATATACCAGATCATATCTGGGATTATAATAACTATTTCTGCCCTCTAATTCCTGAAAGTCTGTCAGTACACTTTCATGGAAAATATGTCTTTATCACGTACACCATCATAGCATAAATAAAGTGTGGTTTACATCTGTATATAAACTCATTAAGTTGCTGAGATACTCCTTCTAGGTTTAATCTGCACTTTTAAAAATGTTGTTAAAGCACCTCTTTTAGGGAAGATGCAGAAATAAAAACAGTCCAAGTACTCAAAAAAAGCATAGTGGGAAAGGTATTAAGCTCACTTTGTCCAGTATTTTAAAAAGAAGATTAAGAGATTGCTGTGTATAAATACCTTTAGAATGAGGAAAAGAAACAACTCAAGTGCTTTTTATTTTAATGAAGAAGATATGAAAAGGCATGTTTTTATTAGTAAAAAGGCATTTTTACTAATTTTTTTTTTTAATTTTAATGAAAAAGATATAACAAAAGCCAGTGTTGGAAAGCTTCAGTCAGAAATCCAAATGAGAAACAAGGCATATATTTTTAGCAGTTTTAGTAAAGCTTATCCAAGAGATGACTTCAAATCTCAACATTATATGACTTTCTGAACAATTAGTTTTACTGTATGCCTTAGTGAAATAAAATTCCTGTATCAGAAGGATAACTAAATGAAATGTAACATATGACAATCAGATTAGATTATGATTTTTTTCCTTTTAGATTTTAATTCAGTGAACTATAAAGATTTTTTTTCTTTCTGAAATCTGTATAGCTGAGTATCATGTCTATAATGTACATGTTCTTAAAAAATTATGAAAACAGTTGATAAGAGAAAGACCCAATGGAATATCTCTACCCAAAAGTTGATCAACTTTGAAAGCAGTTGGGACTTCAGATACTTTTTACCCATTGAGGTAAGTTTTGGCTTTACATTGGTCTTAAAAAACCAATAATTTATATTGTCACATTTTAGCTACATAAAAAACTCAATTAAAGCACCAATAGTCTCCCACAACTGAATGTTTTTTAAACCTTTTCTGTTTTAACAAACTAGATCGTACTGTTCCATGGTATTCTAACAAGTGAGAAATTTAGAATGGTATTAGTACACTAAAGTTATTGGTAGAGCACATATCCCAGTGCTTCTTTGAAGATGTTACATTTTATAGTGTTATGAGTAGAAACCTTTTGCTCTCCGGTGGAAAAGTACTTTGCATCTTTGTCAGTGGAATCACTCTAGGCTCATTGTCTTTGATTAGAAGATTTTTTTTTCATGTGCATTGAACATCAAAAATCATGAGTATTTTTTAATATTTTGTATGATTCCAGCTGTAAGGAGTTACAAACATTTTGGTACCATTCAGGTATTTATAGATTGCTCAGACCATGACCTAACCTTTCAAGTACTTCTATCATAATTTTCTCCATTGTTTCTGATTTTTATTTTTTATAATATGAAAAGAGTAATATTTTAACTTTCTCACTGTTTCTTTTAAATGAAAAGGTGAACCCCTCCTTGTCACTGTTCTAGATGCAACTTTCTGTTGTGCTACAAAATGTAATCTTAAATATATATAAATATTTATAGCCATTGAAATACACTATATTCAGTTTCTCCTTTTTTGCTATGAAGCATGAACACACACACATATATGTAAATATATATGTACATGCAAATACAAATAGACTTTTGAACTCCACTTGAATTCACCATACTTTCAGAGAACATGTTATCTTGTTTGAATAAACTTTGAGCATACCAAAATTATTTCTTGAACAGACTGCACGAATCTTTTCTACAAAACAACAAAAAAATCAACTTCTGTGGTGATTTTGTGGAGGGCTTATGCAAGAAGCAGCTAGAAGCTTCTCTGGGATCCTACAAAGCAAATACCATCTGGGCTACCAAGGCTGGATTTCTGTTGTTGACAAGGCCAAGCCAATCAGTGCCAGTCACAGCAGCTCTGGGAATCACATTTTAGAGAGAGAAAAATGCAAACAGCCACATTTTGCCACCAGAGAAGGGAGTAAGAAGATGTAAGAAACTTTGCAGACACCCAGGTCATTGAAGGGGGGGAAGAGGAGGCACTGAGAGAAGATTCCCTGCAGCCTGTGGAAAATACCATGGTGGGGAGGGTGATCCCCACAGCCAATGTTGGACAAATAGACCTCACTTGCAGCCTGTGGAGAGAGACCCTGGAGCAGGGTGAAGAATATGGAAGAACTGCATTGAAGCAAGCCCCTGACAGAACCTGCAGCCTGTGGAGAGAGATAAGAGGCAGAGAGAGACAGAGGCCCACGCCGGAGCAGGTTTGATGGGGATGCTTGTGACTCTGTGGGGGACCAGGCTGGAGCCAGGAGTCTGGGACTGAGAGACTGAGAGATATGATTTTATAGCAGTGACCCATGATGGGGCAGTTGGTGAAGAACCGAGGCCCTGTGGGAGAGGACTCACGTGGAGATGGTCATGGAGGACTGTCTCCTGTGAGTGGGACCCCATGCTGGCGCAAGAGTGTGAAAAATGCCTCTCCCCGCTCCCAAAAAGGAGAACAACTCATGAGGAACTGACAGAAGACTGAAGCCTCCATTCCCTATTTTCCCCCTTTCCCCCGATGCCATCCTGGGGAGGAGAAATCATGAGTAAAGTGAAGTCTGCAAAGAAGGGAGGGGTGGGGGATGTTTTAAGAGCTGTTTGTAGTTCTCATTATACAACTCTGGTTTGTCTGTGTGTGTAGTGTAATAAATTAGAGAGGTTTTTTTCCTTTCTTCTGGGTTGAGTTTGTTTTGCCCATGACACTAATTGCAGAATGATCTCTCCCTGTCCTTATCTCGACTCCAAAGCCTCTCAATAGATATTTTCTCCCCTGTCCATCTAAGAGGAGGTGATAGAGCAACTTAGGTGGGAGTCTGGACTCCAGCCAGGGTCAAACCACCACAGCTTCAGATAAAGATGCATCTGTATCTTTAGTGTTTAAAACCTATTAATGTAGTCCTAAGAGATGTATTTTAACCACTTTCCTAGTATGTCTATTAGGTCAAAGTAAATTTAGTGAGTTTTTGCAATCTTATTACATAGAAATGTAATAGCTTTTTGTCTCCCAAGATAGAAATAATAGAGAAAGGGAGAAAATAAACAAAAAACTAGCTAGTATAAACAATCAAATGAAAATTGCTGCCAGAACACATTTTTTCCTGCTTTAAACTTCCTCCCACACAAGTCATAATGCCAGAACACATTTTTCAAAGAATTTTCAACATGGTTGAAAGTAAATCAAAGAATAAGTAGGTTTTGTCATATAGAATCAGAGAATCAGAAAATCACAGAATCATAGTCTGCTTCATGTTTGAAAGGACCTCTAGATATCATCTAATCCAGTATTTCTGCTCAAGGAGAATTAGATAGAGAAGATTACTATATCAGTTCAGTTTTGAGTATCTCCAAGGAGGTTAAGTCCTTAACCTCTTATCCAGCATTTGACCACCAGCACAGTAAAAATGTGTTTTTCTGTCTTAGGATGGAATTTCATGTGATTTAATCTGTGCCTATTACTCTTGTCCTGCCAGTGGAAACCACCAAGAGAAGACAGTGGCTCCCTCTTCTTCAGTGTCTTCAGTCTCATATCTGTAGACACGGATAAGATCGCCTTCAGTCTCCTCTTCTCCTGGCTGTCCACTCCCAGCAATCTCAGCCTCCCCTCATGTGTCAGATGCTCCAAGCCCTTAGGCATCTTCATGGTCCTTAGCCGGCCTCACTTTAGTAAGTGCCTTTCTTTCTTGTACTGGGAAACCCAGAACTGGACCCAGCTCTTCAGATGTGGCCTTAATAGTGGTGGTCAGGGGGAAAGGATTACCTCCCTTGACCTGCTGGGCAGTACTCACCCTAATGCAAACTTGGAGGCTTTTAGCATTCTTTCCTGCAAGGGCGCATTACTGGGTCACAGTTTGCTTCTTGTCCACAGAGACACCAAATTCCTTCTCTTGTTTTCTAGCTCGTTGGCCTAGTTTTTACTGGTGCCTGGGATTATTCCAGTAAATGTGGAGGACTTTGTGCTTACCCTTGTTGAACTGCATAGGGTCAGCTCATTTCTACAGCCTGGATGGTGTCATGACCTGCTAGTGTATTAGTTACTGCTCCCAGTTTTGTGTCATCCACAGATGTGCTGAGGGCATACTCTATTTCATCATCTAGGTCAGGAACAAAGATGTTAAACAGAATTTGGTCCAGTATTGGTACTTGGGATACACCATTTGTATGAATCATCCAACTGGACTTTGTTCTCCTGATAACAAATCTGTGAATCCAGCCGTTCAGTCAGTTTTCAGCCTACATCCCGGGCCATTTACCTAGCCCATATCTTACCACTTTTTCGATAAAGATGTTAATAGAGATAGTGTCAGAAGCCTTGCTAGAGTTGAGATAAACAACATCCGCTGCCCTCCCCTTATTTATCAAAGCAGTCATCACAGAAATCTATCAGATTGGTCAGGTATGTTTTCATAATGATAAGATGGCTAGTCCCCATTACCTTTCTGTCCTTCATGTTTGGTAATGGTTTCCAGGAGGATTTATCTCCATTGCCTTCCTAGGTAAATATTGAGGTGAGGCTCACCAGACTGTGGTTCCCTGAAATCTTCTTGCTTTTTCTAATTATGGAAGTAGTCTAAAATGATCAAAAACCACATCAAAGTGACATCTTCCAGCTTCTTCTGCATTCATGAGTACAACACATTAACTGCCACAAGTTTATGCATGTCCAGTTTGCTATATGTTCCTGAATCTGAGCCTCCTCTATGAAAAGTGTGTCCTTTTTGGTCCAGAGGAGTCTCAGAGACATGGGACTGTGAAAGACAAGTCTAATGGGTGAAGACTCATAAAGATGTCATGTACATCAGCTTTTTCCATGTCTTTTGCCACCAGGTCCCCGTCCCCCATGTAGCAATGGTTGTTTATTCTTCCTGTCTTCTGTGCCTTAAGTAGAGGTAACTCTTCTTAATGCAGATACTAAAGCTCTTATTTGTCTAGAACAACTTAGAACAATGACATTTGACTTGTTATACCAAGAACGATTATCCATACAGTCCTAAACCTTAGAATTTAGTTAAAATGGGCCAGTTTTATCCTGAAATCTACAAAATCACACTTACATTCTGTTCAATTTAGCCAAAAGTTGGAATGACAGAGTCTACATGAAACAAACATTGACTAGCTGCTGATTAAATTATTTTTAAAGCAATCTAGCAATTGTTTTCCACTGAAAAGCAACATCAGGGGAAATTTTAAGTGTCAGGGAAAAAGCACTTAAATTTGGCCACTGTAGCATCTAACAATGTCACATGAAACTCAGAGTTAAACCACTCTCTTCTGGGAGTTTCCTTCTTTTGCTGTAAGGGTGTGTAGAAAAATGTGCAAGATAATTTTCTGTTTCATAAAAATATACAAGAATATAAGTGATAACTGAAATTTGCACATGTTTTTCAACCAAGTTATTATCCTTAAAAAAAGTTTAATTTTTACCAGGAATTCTTTTTCATATTCAGTATTCATAGTACATTTAGATTAAATTCCTTTCAGCATTCAAGGTCTGATGAAATGGGGATTATATAACAAAGAAATAATTTTTTTAATTAATCTGTCAAATGAGACTCATTAACGCAGAGTCTCATCATACTAATTGCTTAAGAGTCAGGCATTGGAACATCTAAAATCTTTAAAAGAAATCACTGCATTCAAGTTGGTGTTGCATAAGCGTCCCTGAATATCATTTTTATATGTATTTCTGACTAGAAATTGTAGAAGTGGGACGTAGTATAGAACAAGAAAGAGATGTATCAACAAGAAAATAGTAGAAACACAAAATTAACAATTGGGATTTCTAGTATTCGGTTACCTTTCCTTGCAGAAGGTTCTAGTATTAAATATTAATCACGTGGTTGTTAGATTTTGTCTTTTGAAAAGCCTTAAGGAATTATAATTATTCAGACCAGACTGTAGGCTATTTCTTGCAATGTCCCTTTGGTGACATCTGAAAATAGAATGCCTTTGATCATGCACTTGTCATCTGCATACACTTGTTGCAGAAGGTCCAAATAGGTTGTACCAGAAACAGTCCTCTTACAAAAAATGAAAGAAGCAAGTACACAATGAATGAAAAACATATTTCAACCTACAACTCCATTGATGCCAGGAGAGGGTACAGGTACTTAGAAGGATATAGGCCAAGTCTGGGGGAAATCTGGACACCTGATCATATTAAAGAGCGGACTTTCTATCATTAGGAAAATGTGATTTAAATTCTCTTGAGAACAAAAATTGCTAGTTCCAATATAGAAAACAGAACTGATATGACTAAATGATAAATTTGGTTAAATTTATTACTCGGACCAGTCATCAATACTGGCCTGAACACAGGCAGGACCGAAACTAGTAAAAGGGGTAGTCTGTACTATTTAATGTCACTCTCAGCATGGGGTGCCTCTCCTCACTGGTTCCAGCATGTTGTGAAAATTATCTTTATTCTAGCCATAAACCAACCAATCTTACATTCATACTGTAAAAATAGGGTTCAGAAAATGGGTTGCAGAAGGTGTCCTGCATGATATTCATAGAATCATAGAATCATAGAAGGATTAGAGTTGGAAGGGACTCCCAGAGGTCATCTAGTCGAACCCCCTGCAAGAAGCAGGGACACCCCCAACTAGATCAGGTTGCTCAGGGCCTCATCCGACTTGGCCTTGAACATCTCCAGGGATGGGGCATTCACCACCTTCTCTGGGCAACCTGTTCCAGTGCTCCACAACTCTCACAGTAAAGAACTTTTTTGCAATATCCAATCTAAATCTCCCTCCCTCTATTTTAAAACCATTACCCCTTGTCCTGTCACAACAGGCCCTACTGAACAGCCTCTCCCCATCTTTCTTGTAGGCCCCCTTGAGGTACTGGCAGACCGCTAGAAGGTCTCCCCGGAGCCTCCTCTTCTCCAGGCTGAACAGTCCCAACTCTCTCAGCCTGTCCTCGTAGGAAAGGTGCTCCAGCCCCTTTATCATCTTTGTGGCCCTCCTCTGGACCCTCTCCAGCTGATCCATGTCCTTCTTATGTTGGGGGTTCCAGAACTGGACACAGTACTCCAGGTGAGGTCTCACGAGGGCAGAGTAGAGGGGGAGAATCCCCTCCCTCAACCTGCTGGCCACGCTTCTCTTGATGCAGCCCAGGATGCGGTTGTCCTTCTGGGCCGCAAGAGCACATTGTCGGCTCATGTTGAGCCGATTTCATCTTCTTAGAATGTCTTTCCAATAGAACAAAATAAATAGAACAAAATAAAATGGAAAATTAACTTCTCCCATCAACATGAAATCTTGTTCAGAAGACAGGAAGGATATTAAGTTATCAAAAAAGTGGAATTATTAATCTGAGATGTGTCTAATATTTTTATATACAAAATCAAAAGGTTGGTATTAAAAATGTATTCCATATCTTGTGGGGATTGGGAAACTAAGAGTATTGCTACAAAGATCCTGTTGTTAAAGCCACTGGGATGTAAGCTTGTGGGTAGAAGTAGAAGCTTCTACTTAAGAGGTTTCATGTTTTGTACGAAACTCCATTTCCAGGCTTGGCTGACTAAAGCATGTATTGTTTAGAAAACTGAGGTGTGAAAGTGCTTTTTTTCTTTCCTATATTTTTATATCTACCAAGACAGATGAAGAGAGACAAATACTTGCATATGCTGTCAAAAGAAAAAAAATACATTTAAAATAATATATTTTTCCTTTCACATTGATATGTCTTTGAAGGGTTAATTCTGTGATCATATGGTTTACTTAAGAGGAGGTCTAGAAGAAGCATGATTTAGCTAACACTCCTCTAGAGAGCATTTTTTTATTCTGGGAAGGACTCTCAGGCAGAGTATTTCCAGAGATGGAAGTAGAAACTTAGAAAATAAGCCCAGGGAATTCAGGGACATCCAGACAAAGGATACACTTGGGTGCCAGTCATCTCAATAGCCTGTTCTTTGTCTGTGACCAACAGAGACTTGTGTTACTCAAAAGGAAAGAAGCAAAATACTTATTCAAAGATAATTTCCTTAGTCTGTTTCTCTGCTCTTTCCACATCTCTGCTTGTATTCTACTTACTTCCTCTCCTCTTTCTGATGAAACATAATTTCATTATATACAACGATATAAAAGCTTATATCGAGACAATGGTTACCTATATGCTTCCTCTTATCTTGTCTCCTTTAACCTTAGAAGATAAATTCTGATCTTCATTCATCGCACTAAGGCCAGCTTAGGATCTACGTAAACACTCACAAAACTAATTTTCTTGTTCCCCTTAAAATTCATCCTTAAAACTCTCCTTTGCACTGATGCCTGCATCACCACTCATTTGTCAGTGTTGATCTCACCTTTCTGCTCCTGTGTTTACAGGCAATGCATTCAGAAGTTGCCAACATTTTTTCCTGTATTTATGCAGTATTTAAACAATCGGTACTGATCTGTCAATAATGTTCCATGGCTGTGTGCTATGAAAGGAATCAGGTATAACTTTGCTAGTCTAGTTCCAGAAGTTTGAAGAAGGGTCAGCATTTAAGAGGATTTGAGAATTTGAGCAGGCTGATGGTGTGTGACCTAAAATTGCTACATTACAATATCCAGAGGAGTGACTGAAGAGATTAGTGTCAATCATCAGTTGCTACAAGGACCTATTTCTTTCTAGCTTATTAGGAGGGTTGGACTAGATGATCTTTTGAGATCCTTTCCAACTCATAAACAGTCTGTGATTTCTGTTATTTACAACTGCTATTATCTAAGACAATAAGGGGCAGAACCTGACAAGTTTTAGACTCTGAAGTAGAGCTGCATACAACCAGTCCCATGAACATCATATATCTTAGTTATTTATAGTTAAAATATACAAAAAGGGGAAAACAATTATGCTCATGAAATCAAAATGTCCCTTTCATATACGCTTAAAATTGTTTTATTTGTCAGTTATTAGAAAATAAAACTAAAAAGAACGAAATTACAGCAACTTATTTGCTGGTTAATTTATGATCTAATGGGTGCTGGGAATGTCTTCGTGTTATGCTCCAGATGGGTTTTGTCTTAAGTGAAGGCTCAGAAGCTAAACACAGAAGAACACACTTAATGCCAAGAGGATTTAGTATTTTCCATTCCAGGCACTGAAATTTTATGGATCAGATTCTCAAAATGCTCTTTTCTATACTTTATTCACTTGTGATGACAATTTATTTATTCTTTACAAGACAAAGTCTTGATATACTAATGAACAACATGTGATTTTCATAAAATAATGTTTTTTTCTCATCACACCTAATTAGGTTGGGCAGAACATTGCATTCATGTGTCCAAGCAATTCTGAACTGCTTCCCATCACTGCAGAACATCTGTTTGCACTTCACCATGTTAGAGTGCCAGAAGTATGATCAACTTCTGTGGAACCAGAAACTAGTGTCAGACGCTGTAAGATGCTGTAAGCAGCTGATTTCTTTTTATTGCTAAGTTTAGAATACCCATGCTCGAAATAACCCAAGCTTACAACTTTCGAGGGTGTTCATATTTATTTGAAAAACTGAAACAAACTCAGATTAATACCAGCTTTACTTGGCTTCTCTTATTGCTTGCACTATGTAATTTACACTTTACAAGTGTTACTCGTCTATGATCAGATTAACCCAGCATTGAAACCTTTTCCTCCCCCTAATTAATTCCCTTCCTATTGAAAACATTCCTCCTCTGGGTTTGATATCTCTAAAACAGGTGATCTTCCACAGTTGTTACCAAGTTGACCACTTCTGTCCCAGACATAGCATGATCATATCCTGACAAATAAACAATTTTAGGCAAGCAAATAAAAAATTAATTTGTTTTCCCTAGGAATAGGAGATATCCAATTAGCATATTGCCTATTTGCCTTCCAACTGTTTACCATCACCCCTGAAAATGATGATGGAATTACTCATTTTCATTAATCAAATAATCTAGTCATAATTAAGTTAAACAATTCAAATAAACCTATCTGTGCTTTTGTACAGATTTTCTACATGATCAGCATGTGAAGTGGGCATGTTCAAAACTAGGGACAATCATTTAAACTGGGTCTATCAGTACAAAAGTTTTTTTTTTTTAATATATTTTAAAGAATTTCTGGACAGAATAATCACAGTTGACAACTAACCATAACTAATCTGCTACAGAAGATAAAGTAATCCAATTTTATTGATACTGTATTCTTTTTAAAAAAGAGAATTTGCTTAACCACAAGGAGTGAAGAAGTGATAATCAGACTTCCTAAATACTGTAAGATGTTCCAAGTTCATTTAACTGACCTTGTTAGACATCCTTTAAAAAAGACAAGGAAGAGTGAACCTCTAAATATGTACACACATCTGCTTTGAAAGTTAGTTCTGGTGCTGCAACAAGCAGTCATGCTTGTATGCCATGTTCAAGGCAAAAAGAATAAGAACCCATTATGGGAAATACATAAACAAACAATGCTGTAATCTGTTTGTGCTGCACTAACACTTCTTACAGTGAGATCTGAGACAGCTCTGCAATGATTCAGTAGCCCAAGGGAGTGAAATCCAAGCCTTTGGAAGCATTGAATTAGCTTCATTCAACACAGAAGTGTTTATAAAACTAGCAAATCTTTGCTCCCTTTCAGACTTGGATCCTATATCCTCTCCTTCCAGAGACAGAATGTTTGATACTGGTTTTAATCTAATATCCTCCAAAAGCTGTTCTTAAATCAATGTGGTCCTCTGTGCTCCTGAAATCTGTTATTTAAATCATTTTGCAATGAGTTCTCTTTCTTTCAGTGGAGTAGGGGTCCTGTAAATCTAATTCTTAAGAGTAAAATCCAGGCAATATAAGCTGTAGGGTTCCCTTTAATGTACTCTCACTTTTACAGTGAAGTTTCATCTTTTTAATTGTTGCCTTTGCATATAATTACAGGTCTACTTCACTAAATAAGGCCATTTAATATACACCTGCATTGACATGATTTTTTTTACAATAAAGATTTTGGACTACCTTTACAATTACAAATTTTGAGGACTCTATACAAAGGAAACGGGGCTTTTAGAGGCAGAATCTCCTGAACAGCTCACTACGGTAAGTTAAGGTTGATAGATGTTTGATATTTTACCAAAAGAAATTGCAATATTACTCCTTACCTTGTAAGAAAAACATCCCTGCTTCGTGCTGACTGCTATTTTCATGTCATAAAGATCTAGGCATTTACTGGGAGCATCGGATTTGTTATTCAGAGTTTTCTGAGAACATTCTGGTTAATCTCATTCTCCAAACACAACAGCTTCCCTATAGAAACACTAAAATATGCATTTAATTTATGACTACTTGTAGACTTGGAATTTATTGGAATTATGGAAGAGAAGAATAAAACCTGTTTTCATCCATCTGGATCAAAGCATTTCTTTGTTCATAGGATGCATGCAAAGAGTGCTGCTAGGGACAAAATTGTAACTTCAGAGAAAGCCCTGCAAAGATTTAAAGCTGAAGTAGTACTCAGAGATGACAGAAATAAAAACAATAAGGTAGCTTAAATTTTTAAGTATGCAGTGAAGTGGAAGAGATTCTATTTTCTTTTCTAACATTTTCATACTGACAGCTGTACTTGTTTTTGAGTTTCCTGAATATACAGTCTTTGTTGCCAAGAGCCCTATATCCAAAATAAATGAAAGGTGCAATATTTCTGTGTTAGATTTTCCTTGAGACATACATACAAGTACAATAAAATAATACATATGGCAGAGCAATACATACATTGAGCTTTCAATTATTTCAGTGGGACTTGTGCTTGGACCTCAGCGAGATTTGTTTTTGTTTGGGTTTTTTTTGGTGTGCAGAGCAGTTAACTGTAGAATAGTGAGTAGACTTTTTCAAATACCACCAATATGCAGCTGTTGTGCAACACTTCAATACCGGTTTTAAAAGTGACTCTGCCTAGAAATTCCTCTTGTCTAGAGGACTCATTTTGGTGGGGTTTTCTTTCGAATGTACTCTGTTTTCTGAGTGACAGAGAGAATTCAGGGTTCAACTTTTCAAAGATAGTGTTAGTCCTAATACTACTAAAGACACTGTTTTCAAAGGAAAAACTGAAAATCACGAGAGTATGAAGAACACTGTTGCAAGTTTTTTCTCTTACTCTATAGCATGTTCCCTGCATACTTATGCAAGCCCTACAGAGGTCTACATTTTATAATCCACCCATGCCTTTCTGCACAAAGTAGCTTGACACAGGCTACCACTTGCATGAATCTTTTAAGAAATCTCACACCTGAATAACCACAAGTGTTAATATTTACATTCACAATCTCATTTGCCTTCAGGGCTTTGCAAGTGCTACTGCTAAGATGTAGGATAGCCAAAGATGACACATTAGCACTGAAAAACAGATGTACAAAGCAAAGATATTATTTGTGAAGTTTATTAGAGGATATGTTTAAGCACTGCAAGACAGAACTACATGAAGACATCTAATCTAACTATAAAAATACATTGTCGCAAAGAGGAAATGTCATAGTTATACTGCTGTGATATTCTGCCTTGGCCACGGCATGTCATTTCTCAGCCAAACTAATCTAGCAGTGACTAAATGAGACTGTTCTGTGCCAGCCTGGATACCTCTGTGATGTTCCACTTTGCTGTGTAGACTGAAACAGAAAGCAAATTCTGGAGGTTTGGGTCACTGTTTGACTTCTCATGGGGTATGACAAGTCACAGCTCTTACATGAACTACCATGGACTCCAGTTATGCAACTGTAAAAATTGAAAATTTTACAGCATTAAGGTCACAGAGAATGAGAGTGTCAAAGGGATTTTGTAGCAACATTTTGGGGAATCTTTCTGAACCGCCCTGAGTATATGGTGCAGACAAATTTGAGACCTTATGTCATGAGATTAAGCAATTATTAATATGGCAATCCAAAAAGCTGAGTGAAAGGCTTATTTCCTTTAATTGGTCTAGCTGCATTTGAACAGAGGAGAAATTAAGTGATTAAAAAATTAGAAGGTGGATAATGAATGCTAATCCTTACCAAATGGTTGATCTGTTATGGATTTTTTTTGTAAAGGATGCTTACTGAACTAAGTGTGCTAAGTGTGCTAAGTGTGCATGAAAATTGTCCTAGAAGCACTACATGGGTCAATTTCTAAATGAGGCTTGTGGTATGCTTTAAGAATCACTACAGTTCTCTTTCTTAAGTAAAAGTATATGACTACAAAAGCAGGTAAAAGAAATAATGTATATCAACTTTTCAACACCAAGTTATGGATTAGACACCTTTAAAGTACACAAGATGTCTAGGAAACCTAAAGAACTCCAAAGATTGAGGTGTGAATAAAGAGGATGCCACAAGAAAATCTAGGTCTAGAGAGAAGTTCATTTATCCTATCTAACCAAGCTGCTAAAAAATGAAACATGTTTTGGCTTGGGATTCTGCCTTGGGGATGAGGAGGAGAAAAAGTTGTTTGGGCTGGTAGGTAACTTGAAAAATAAAAGTTTCTGCTTTCTGTGATTCCCAAAAGACATAAGTATTTGGAGGCAGTGGTGGGGAAGAAGACTGTGCTCTTTCAGTTCACTTTCTGTAGTATCCTGATTGCAGTGAAAGAAGATGTTGAGTACATAATTTTCTGTCTTTTCAGTCCGCACTTGCTAGTTCCTCCTTTACTCCATCTGGTAGGTTAATGTTGGCTTTTCCACTCTATCACTCCTCCTAAGCAGGACACAAGGAGTGAGAAAATAAGATGAAAAAGAACTTGTAGTTTGAGATAAAGGCAGTTTAAGGCAGAAAGGCAGAAAAAGTAAAGGCTATGAACAGAAGAAAAGAAAACAAAAAGATTTTATTCTGTGCTTCCCATCAGCAGGCTATGGGAACCCATTTCTCAGATGTTTCCTGAGAAGCAGGACTTCAGTGTGCATAGCAGCTTTTATTGCTGAGCATGATGTCATATGGTATGGAATATCCTATTTCTTAGCTTGGATCAGCTGTTCTATTTATTTCCTCTTCTAACCTCTTGCCCACCTCCAGCGTACTGGTTGTTGGAAGGCAGGCTGGTTTGGAGACTCAGCCTTGGTCCTGTGCCAACACTTGTCAGCAGTAGTCAAATCACTGGTGTGTTACCAACACCTTGCTACCTACCAATACACAAGCACAGTGCTATGAGGTCTGTTATGGGGAAAGTTAACTCCATCCCAGCCAGAATCAGTACACTCATGCGTTGTTAGAAGGGCACTCAAAATTTACTTCCAGAAAGCTGCCTTAGCCATAAATCCCTACAACTGAAGGAGGCAATATGCTGCTGTCTTCTACTAGTGTTAGTCCTAGCTCTGAGAAAAATTCATTTGAGTGTTCCCTGTCTGAATGTAAAAACAAATCTGACAAGGTTCAAATTTACTGTGTGTTGCAACAGATCTCCAATTTCTTTAACGGACTATAAAAGCTGATTTCCATATGTGTATACATTATGTTCAAGTGTACAGACTGAAAATTGCAGCATAATATCACCTCAAGTAAAATGCCGGTTCCTTCTTCCCAAGAATAGGTATTTTTTTTTATTATAGCTACTATTTCAGCTATACATTTTTTATTTTGTTTTAAGGCTAAGACACATCAAAATTTCTCAAAGCAAAATGCTTGAATACATCTGTTGATGAGTCTGTGGCAACTATTATACCCAATGAAGCATTCAGCCCTCAAGACAGCCCTATAATCGCCACTTCCCCGAAAAAAAAAAAAAAAAGAAAAAGAAAAACAAAAGCACTTCTAGTCATGACAGCTGAAACCAGGGTCTGAAATCATCATCCTGTTGGAATCCTAGAAGGGAACAGTATTTCTTTTACTGATGGCAGTAAAAGAAATTCTCAATTTTTTCAAACTGTGAATGCTTATGGGGAGCATATTAATACATAAAGCCTGTGTAATTTAAGCATGCCATGTCTGTGGTGTGTAACTGCATATTATCACAGAACCACAGAATGGTCTGAGTTGGAAGGGACCCCAAGGACCATCGAGTTCCAACCCCCATGTAGACAAGCTACTAAACAAGTATGGGTCTGTCCACAAAAGCTTATCATCCCAAAGTTGGACCAGTTGCACAGACAACAGGATAACTAATATTATTTTTTTCTAACAGGGTTTAAAGAAATATCCATCTATCTAAACAAGCATAAAAGGCAAATTTATTATTAAATCCTTAAAAAGTAGGTCAGATTTCAGGCTTCTGTCCTGCCATAGAAAACAAATGAAAATATTTATGAATGCTCACAGTGTCTCATTACAAAATTATGTACATATATACATATATATAAACCAAAAATTATTTTGCATTACTTTAACTATCTGGAACTGCTAAACATTTGCACTGGACTGCAAAAGTACTCCTGAATTACACAACAATGTAATTGGCAGCTGAAGGAAACTGCACACTTCACATTTCCCTGCATTTTTTAAAGATGTTGTGCAGCCTGGTGAAGTGCTACCACATCCATCAGCCTTTATCAAACCACAGCTACAGCATGCTCCCTAACCTCTGGCACTGGGCATATTTCCCTGCACATCTTTCCTTCACAATCAGCCTCATCTGACACACAAGTTCCACATACTTAAGTTTTCTTCATCTGCTCTGATTTTATCAGGCTTAATTCCTGTCATGACAAATAAGGGCAATTTTCTTTTCATTAGTCATATTTAAGACAAAAGCAACATGTGGTAGTCTCTCTATTTCAATGTGAAAACAATGGCTTCTTAATATCTCTTTTTTTTTCAATATGCAAGTTTCATAGTAAAATATTTTCACAGAGGAATAAAGCATTATTTTTTTACACTATTCAGAACTGGCTATTAAATTTCTACATTTAATGTAAATTAAATTATTCAGTGTAGTATTTTACTCACTGATTTGAATTCTCTGTTGTCACCTTGGGCTGGCACAGAAATAGTAAGAAAATGTTCCAGTACTTTAGATGTCAGAAACAACTTTTGATATTGGTTGGCTTTAGATTTTACTTGTTTGTTTTTCCTGCTGCTCTTCCTCAAGTTTTCAACATCTTATTGCAATAGCCCAAAATATGAAATACTTCAAATTATGTATATCACTGTTTGTTTTGGCTTTCCTTGTGCAGATTAGTGCTGGTTCTTGTTAGGTCTTCCAAGCCACAAATAAAAAGGATTTGTTCATACTATGAGACTCCATCTAATCCCTCTCATTGGATCAAACCAACTAATCTTATTTTAGTCTCATATGATTTTGACCAATTCTTACATAAGGCGTGAATAGTAAATACTTGTTTTCATAAACTTTTCTGGATCTCAATAGTTGTGCACCATTGGTTAGAGTTGGTGGGATTTTTGCCATGGAAACAATCCTCAAAATGACAACACACAAAAATGTTTTGTAAGGTTATTGATAATGTGTTCATGCAGTATTTTTTTCAGTAAACAAAGCAACCATCAGGGACTATGGACGTGTATCCTTTATTTGGCTATTTTCCAGAGTTCCTAGTCACATTAGAGACTTACAAAATATCTGAATGACTGCCCCTTCATTTTATTTTCTATGTAGGTTATTCACTTAGACTTACTACTTAACTATCCTGACTTCATCCTCAGCTAGATCTCTTATGCTTTATTTCCCACAAAATCATTTGCAATTACAAGAACATGTCCAAATTTCACCTTTCTCTATGAATAGTTGAACAATGCTCTAAATGTCAATTCTCTACCATATCCTTTTATCCTTTCTTTGATAGAATAAAAAGGGCATGTTTTTACATATGTTCCCTCAGTTTCTCTCCAGTTAAATGAATTTACAAAACTAAGTAGGGATTAACAATGCTAATTGTTGCTTCAAGGAACATTTGTACTCAAATCAAATACAACAGTTTGTCCTTTAGTTGTGTATATTCCAAAATTCCATGTATTAGAGCATGGGAAAACTTCTAAGTCTTCAAGTTTCCATTTTTGGAAATTTCAGCCTAGCTGCATAATGATTTAGGGAAGATGTATTCAATAGTTCTGCAAAATATTCTGTATTTGACTGTATCTATCCATATCGTTAAGTGGGAAAGAAATGTTTGATTGAATAGCTTAACAAGTCTGCATCTCAGATGAAAATTCCTTGTTTTGTTCTATGATAGCTCTCAAAAAACAGAGACTTCCTTCAGCTTGAGCATTTTTTACTGGGCTGCTCTGTTAGTACATCCCTAAGTCATAATACAGTCTTCTCATAAGACAGAGGGTTATTAAAGGTCTGCTGCATGTCTTTCTACTGACAGAAGATCCCAGCAAGGATAAGGATACAGGAAAATGTGTAATTTAGTTATAAATAAAAGATTAAAAAAAGAAGTTCTCCATTCTTGACAGATCCATTGATTTCCTGAATTTTTGGCAGGTTTGATATGGCAGATGTGTTCAGTAGAACTGCAGGGTATGCTTATAGCTACTTACAGATTTTTGGAAGCTGCTGTTTCTGCTAAGTTATTCAGTTTAGAACTGGAAATCCAAATTTTATAATAGAACTTGATGACATCTGTCACAGCTTGATTACTTATGTTGAGGTAGTACCTTAAGTTCCTTAGTATGAATAAATAACAGCATGATAGTTTATGTGCAATGCTGTCATTTATCCAAAGGCTAAAATCAACTTTCTGTCAAATCCTGAAACAAGAGGCTCCAAAGAGATATAAAACCAAACTTTTTCACCCTGAGAACAGTCAAGCATTAGAACAGGTTTCCCAGAGATGTTTGTGTAGTCTTGTTACTGGAGATTGTCAACTTGGACTGGATAAACCTCTGAAGAGTGTGGTCTGACCCTGCTTTGAAAACCCCTTGAGGTTCTTTCCAACCTGAATTTTCCCGAGTCTATAAGAACTGGTTTGTTCTTGTTATAGAAGAATTGATATATTATTTTTGTTTCACGAAGGGTCTAAGTTAACTGCACATCTTCTTTATTAGATTGTAGTTTATATGGCACATCCAATGGACATTTCTAAAATTTTATCTGTCAAATTCCTACTTTTTATATTTAATATGAAAACAAATTTTAAAGTTCAAATAAAAAGTTGGAATTGCTTTCCCCTCTAATTTGTAATTCGTAAACTTTTGAATAGATACACCAGTAAAACTTAAATTGCTTGAGATATGATGAGGAAATATGATGAAATAATAGAGTTTTATTGATAATCTAGTTTTGGTCTACAATTTTATGGACTTTCCAATGTTATTCCAAAGGAACAATTACTTACTGTCCTTTCTATCATGGTTAGTAATTCAATGTACTAAGAAAACAAATTAATCATAGAAAGACAGATTAGTGTAAGAGCAGTCATGACTATAAAACAACATCCACAGTACTTGAGACATCTCCAGAAACAAGACTGATATGCAGAAATGGTGCAGTAACAGAGAAGGGAGAGGAAATTTTATTTTTCTTGAATAACATTTCCAGTAGCAACAGTGCTAGAAAGGCACTACTGAAATTCAAAACCATATTGCATTAATGTGCAATCTAAAAGGAAGGGGATAAGAAAATATTTGTAGCTGTTCTTCAGAAAAAGAAACTGAAGAGAACTACATACACCATAATTTTTAACAGTTCTGCTTTCAACTACCTGCTCTACCTAGCTGTAAATTGGCCAAAGCTGTCATCTACCTGAGAATAAAATAGAATATTCATAGAACTGGCACTGACGAGCTAGGGCTTAGTGCAGATTGTAGGAGTTTAAATTACCTTGTAGTGTCAGGGAATCAAACAATTTTTTGGATTCAGTGTGTGATAAAAGTTCTCTCCAGGAGAAGAAAGTTCTATCTTTAGGAGGAAATCACATCACGTGAAAAGTAAATCAGATTTATCCAAGATAGAACAAAAGAGAAATATATTCCAAGCATTCATAATGTTAATCTGCTTCATTTTTTTCATATTTTAACTATGAAATAAAGAGAAATAAGGCAGTGATCACTATCTTTGGCTAGCTTGAGGTGCTCTTTGTAATCCTAAAATTGTGTAACTTCTGAGTACTTCATGTAGAACTAAACCTGTTCTGCTGAATTAAAAATTATACTTTCAATGCCAGTATTAATTTAGGATCTTTTTTTATGAAAGAATTGTCATGTAGCCAATGCAGATAACTATCTAGCAGGTTTTATAGGAGTCCTCAGGCACCTAATGTTCATTGCAAACTCCATCTGTGGGTACCTGCTTGTTGTACTTAACTGCCAGTAGAAGAATCTAACATTAGCGTCTAACAGTAACTTCCAAAAGTACCTCCACGTACACACACCAAAGAAAACCCCAACAACATCCCCCCGCCAAATAAAAAATAAAACAAACAAAATCCACAACCCAAACCAGTGAATCCAGTGTACCTCAAATTCATCCAATTACTCTGAGTTTGGCAAATGTAGTATTTTTTCTGGGCAGTGCCCACAGGTGGCCTACACCCAGGTACACTGGGCTTCAAGCTTGAAGTGTAACAAAACTAAATAAAATACTAATTCTTTTTCTGATACGTGTTTAGCTGAGATAGAGCTGGGAACAAGGGCTAAAACTTTCAACAGCCAAAGCCCCTACAAACTACTCAATGTAATAGTTGTATTAAAAATTGTAGGTGTGAAAAGTGCATTTCTGATATCCTTTAAAAGAAAGCAGACAGCTTAACACAAACACCTCACATAGATTCTACTCAAATCAGAAGTATTACTTCTCTTGAAGCCCATGTTGACTTTTGTGTGACAACACCCAGTAATGTAATGGATGCTAAGAACATAATTCCCTGCAAACCCTCTAGAGAAATTATAAGATGGGTCAAAGACACTGTTTAGAGTGTCCAGGTTAATTGCTCAATTTGTAATTGATCACCCCAGCTGTGCATTCATAAAGGACAGATGATATTTAAAATTATTCTGTTGTCTTGGGGGAGTGCTATACACCAATAACACAACAATTTTTCTATGGAAGTAGGTTCTTTCCAGAGAATACAAAGGGTGTTCTCAGTCTGTGTGTTCAGGAAGACTATTCGTGCTGTGGGCTACTGTGCCTTATGGTGCACCTTCAGTACTAATATGAGGGGCTCCTCCTGGAGCACTCTGTGACTCCCAACCGCCAAACACATGGCAACTAGAACCATACATCAACCTGCAGGTCTCTATGAACTGGTAAAGGAAATATTTTCTTTCTGGCAGAAGGAAAATAATTAGTCTAAATTCTTAAGGCTGAAGGGAAAGTGAATCTTGTTCCCTGGTTCTTCCCCTGTCTTTCCACCGCAAGCTGGCTTTCTCTTTCTGGTGCAGGACTGGACTCTGTACTTCTCAGAAAAGCCTGAATGTTGAGGCTGCCCTAAAATAATACCTTATGCCAGTACTCAAACAAGAGAAACCCATGAATTGACCCCTTTCACCAAGTCACTAGATAAGTTGAATATGAACTGGGCTAGACTGGGCTTCCTTACTGCTGCCTTTGAAGCTACTGTATCTGTGTTGGATATACTGCTCCCACACTGTGAAAGCTCAGGTAGAATGAAAGCTTCAGTGCAGAACCTAGGCATCACTATATCTTCTGGATCTAGAGATCACATTGGACACTATCATTTGCTGGAGGTAGATGTGCAGGGTAGGGTTCAGTGTAGAGGTTAAGACATCTACATTTATGTGTACATGGCTGTTAGGACTCTGCTGATCTTGCCAGAGGAGAGATACTCCAAAGGAAACAAAAAAAACTTATCAGCTGTTTCACTGTATAAAATCCACTGGCAATATGCCAAGATCTCCAGTCACTGTAATTGGAATTTAGAAGAGTAGTGCACATCTGGATTTGTAAATGTAGGTGTCTTAAATTTGGATAAACACCCACCCTCAGTTCTTGCAGAAGAACTTTCTTCCAAAGTTGTTAGAGGTGTAAAGGACACTTTCTAAAAAATCACAGAAGCCAAAAAAACACCAACTATTGAGCTATTTTGCACAGCGTCCTACAAGATGGCCTTGTAGGTTTCTGTGTTCATTTGTCAGTAATGATAAAACAGATACATCTAGTATGCAGATTTAGACACAGAAAATAAAAAAGTTCTGCAACTCTGCTGTTATTTTGACTACATTGTTTCTGTACAGAAAATCTGCTGTTACAGTCAATTCCTGTTGAAGCTGATGATGCTCTGAATGGACCAGAGCACCATGTTTTTTGATGTGAGGTATCTTAGAATATCTCTAAGGGAAAAGAGTCAAAAAACTTGTGAAGTGGTGGCCAAAAAGGAAAGCTTATGACACATAGGAAAACTAAATTTATTCACTGGGTCTATTATGTTTGAGGGGTTTTTTATATAGTAAAGGTCAGAGAACTATGGTCAGGTTCAATACACAAGGGCTTTCATACTTTTTCTTTAGATATGAGACAGAGAGGAAGCAATGCTCTTTTAGTCAGAAAAAGAGATCTCTCAATCTCAAAATAACTTAAAAATTTAGAGATCTCTGTATCATTGTTGGCAATGATCCCACTATGAAAATAACTATGCCAATGTATAAATCTTCCTTGATGAAGATCATAATAGGCGTATCTACATCCACTGGCACTCTATATGTCAGCATCACCCATGATACCATCACAAGTAGCAGGTTTGAGACCATGCTTATCAGGATAAACAATTCTAGTATACCTACAATTAAAAGAGCTGTCAACAGGGGGGAAAAACTTGAGACTAACTTGCTGTTACTACTCCAAGATTATGCAGTTCATAGTTGTTGTCAGTAAGCCAGAAATCTATATGTCAGCTCTAACTAGAGCCGTCGACTCCTGTCTGCCAGCAGACACTCATAGGTTTCATCTGTATCACAACACTGAACAGCACCAAGCCATTGGCTTTAGCCCAGGTGGAAATCATCCATGCAGCACATCTCCTGGCATACCTTGCCCCATGTTAACTAGCACTCTGTGGTTCAAGTACTGTTCTCAGATGGCAGCATGGATGAGGGCAAACTATTTTGCAGGGGGAGATGAATAAGAACCCTTTCATGATACTTATTCTCAAAAAAAACCCCATACCTTTTCAGGGCACCAATGGCCCTGACCAACCTGTAGCCTCCATTGACAGGTATGGGCCTATAAGTTCTATTTACGCTCAGACCTGAAACTGGAGTAGGGAAATGCTGTTTTTTATTTCAGTCTCAGTTTTGGTTGGTGGTAGAAATCATTGATCTAAACACTAATATTCAGGTTGACTTCCTGACTTTACCTTAGCCATGGCCATGGGTCTGTCAAGTGGTTACTGCACCTGTTTCTGACCTGCAAGCTGGCTTCCAGGCTTTATTTAGGAACTGCCTCATGCAGTGCTACAGATCTGGATAGAAGATTGGACCAAGCTGCCACCTATGCACCTGACCTGCTCCCTGGCTGTCCCACAAAAGCTCCTGATACTGTCAGCCCCTCATCTCAGAGGGACCACATGCCTTCACTGCTTCATGACAGCCCAGGCTTATAATATTTACTAGTGTGAGTTAGGTTGGTGCTTCCAGAGTATCAGATGCCAGCTCCAGCACTGCTGTTCAGAGCAGTTTCTTCAAGAGAGTGTTCCCCAAAGAGCAATCCTTGGGCTGTTATGCTGTGCTATGGAACCAGATGGGGACCTCTGGGACAACAGATTCTCAGATTCTGGGACAACAATAATTTGGGACGAGTCTTGAAAAATTGTGGTGCTGAATAATTTTTTTGTTTGTTTGTGGCACTGAACATTTGCGAAGACTTTTATCACAGTAGATTGAACTGTCTATGATCAAAAACTATGTTTTAAAAAGGTCTCAGCATATTTCTGTGAGAGCTGGCTAATATCAAGCCTGGATATGCAATCATCTCTTGAGCAGACTGGTTCTGAGAGTATTCTGATAGTATTGTGATACCTACAATAACAAAAATCCTACCGTGGCATAAAGAGAAATGTGGGGGAGAAAAAAGATATGCCATAATCTAGAGGCATCAGAAAGAGCTTGCAGTGTATGTGAGTGTACACTCTTGGCCACAGACACTATGTTTGACTAAAATCTTAACAGGTGATTTTCTATTACATTTCTGTAAGGCCATGCAGGTTTGTTTGCCTGACAATTGTTATTAAAAAAAATAAGCTCACAAATGCAAGTGTTGGCATGAATATGAAGTGCTTATTCTTCTCTATTATGTAACACTACCATATATCACTTGCAGATCTGCCCAGAAAAAACTTTTTCTTGGTATAATAAGAATCTGCTTCAAGAGCTGTCCATGACAAGCCCTCTGGGATTATTTGATAATTACACTAACGGCTTCATCATTAAACACATCCTAAAATACCAAGCAAGTTTTTGTGTCATTAAATGTACTCTCTTCCAGTAACTACTTCTGCAATCCATAAGCAAATAACTTCTTTGATAATTAATCTGTAAGCCTTTAGTGTAATCAGATGTTTGCAAAGGGGTGGATTTTACTGGAATTTGTAATTTGCAGATTTAACCAGCCTGAATTTGTGTGGTAAATTATGAAGATTGTGAATCTTATGTCTGGTGCCTGCAAAATGAACAACTGTCTCTACAGGATACCAGAGGGCTGCAAATCATCGTGTTGTGGGGAAGCCAGTGTGGATTAATCTATTTATGTTCTGATTTCCTTTTCCCCTTGAATAAAGCAGTGTCTTTTAAGCTGATCTGTACTCATGAGTGAGACATGTTACTTCAGTGGGTGTTAGGCCAACGCTTTTCTTTTGCAATGGTGACTAGATAAGACTCAGATTGTTCAGTAATGACCCTAAAATTTGAACCCAGACCTTGCTGCTATGAAACAAAGACTAGCAGCAGGCCTTCCATGCTGACATTAAAGCTGAAGGAGCATTAATAACACTAGGAAGCCCTTTATTGTCTTCAAAAGAGCCACACAGTACAAAAAAAAGCTCATCTTTTGTCACCAATGGCTTTTATTTGATACGCGTGGACACCTCTGCCTTTTTGGTACTTAATTATCTTTATTTTACTGTGTTCAATCTTGCTCTCTAGTGTGAAAGTGGCCTTTATTTTCCATAATACTCACACTTCTGAGGTCAAACAAGTGAAATATTTAAAAGACATTTATAAGTAAAATCACAGTTGTAATGGTATTGTCTTAAAAGGGGTGATTTTAGAGAAATATATTCTAAATTATTAACTTTTATCTCCAGATTTAGATTCTTAATGAAAAAAAACCCCACCTGTATATATGCATAATATAATTGTTTTAGTGGTATTTTAGGAGGTCAATTGTGTACAGGGCAAGGAAGATGTTAAATCAATAAGATTCAAGTAGTAAGCCTCAGTCTCTTGATGCAGATGGTAAGGGAACTCTTGGAACTTTGTGTGCTTTTTTTAACCTTCCCTTTTTCCTCCACATTAGGTTTACCAAAACTATTTTTTGCCTAGAGTTTTGGTACCTAACACTAAGGTATGCATCACACTATTTTATAATCGATTTGTAGTACCATTTGAATCACTCAATGGCCATATAAATGTCTCTTTTGAGCTCTGGTCAGCATAAAAATACAAGAAAATATGCTCCATAACTTTTTTTTTTCTTGTAAACAAATGAAAAGTTATTATAAATATAGCCTTAGGTTGTAAATTCTTCAAAGCAAGGATTACAAATTAATTTGAATCTGTACCTCCTACAGCCCAATAATACATCTAAACACTAAGATGCTTTGAAAAAGTTGGAAACTGCTCCTGAGACACATGCAGAAAACCATAGTAGATAAAAGAGGTCTATTGTTTTATAACTAAGTAATGACAAAGTGATTTATCTTTATTTACTTAAGTCAGTCTTGCCTGTTTAATATCTAGTGTTGTTACAAAACCAACCTGACCAGCATATTTTCATTTTCTTTTTTAATACATGTTTTATAGAGGTAAAAAATAAAGTGTTCATCCTCTGGAAAATAAAAATCTTCATGAGATGAGATATAATTGTGTGAAATAAAGAGAAGGACATTAAAAATAAATTTAAATATTGTAAATGCTGAAAAATGAGAAAAAAATACAGATTATTACAGATAAATACTAGCTACAGCATGTGAGTATCCAATCCCTTCTTTTTGAAGGTATATAGCTACTATTGTATTTGAGGTCATAAAATACTGTTGCAAAACTCTATTACAATGTGGTAATGAAACACACACTAGGTGCTGGGTCCAGTTCTGGGTTTCCAGTATAAGAAAAAAGGGACTTACTGGAGTGAGTCCGGTGCAGGACCATGAAGATGCCTAAGGGCTTGGAGCACCTGACACACGAGGAGAGACTGAGATTGTTGGGAGTGGACAGCCAGAAGAGAATGCTCGAGTGGATCTTATCCATGGTTACAGATATGAGAGAAGGGAGGGCATGAAGAGAGAGCCACTGGTTTCTCTTGGTAGTGCCCACTGATAGGGCAAGAGGCAATGGGCACAGATGAAATTCCATGAAATTCTATTTCAAGACAGGAAAACACTTTTTTTTGCTATGCAGGTGGTCAAAGGCTAAACCGTGTATTCCAGAGGTCGTGGAGTTTCCATTCTTGGAGACACTAAAAAACGGACTGGACACAGTCCTGGACAACCTGCTCTAGTTGACCCTGTTAATCGGGGGGGTTAGACTTTAAGATCTCCAGAGGTCCTTTCCAACCTCGACCATTCTGTGTTTTCCAAATCTAAATGATGTGTAAGGATCAGCAAAGGTGAATACATAATGTGCTACCAGTGTTTTGTTCCAATTCCCACCCAGTCCTGCTTTAAGCTACCAAAATACCATACTCCAGGAGAACTCTATAACTTGTTTCAATACAAAACTCTCCTTACACTCAGAGTTCTGTTTCTCATACCGTATCAATAAGACTGAAGAAATTTAGATGAAACTCTCATCCTTTTGCCTCTTCCTCATCTTTTTGCCTCTCCCTTAAATCCCCCCACACACACACACGTATGTCCTTGTGTCCTGTTTCTTCCACATTCTGCCTGCCCAGGTGGTTATTCCCACATGCAGCTCGTTGAGGAAGGTGCTAGCAGCCCGCTTTTCCATAGTGAGTCAGCAAGAGACAGCCAGCAGCTCCCTGGAGAGCTCCAGTACCTGAGAACAAGGGACCGCATTTTTTTAATGACCATGGCATGCTGTGTGTTACATAACTCAGCTGCTGCATCCTAAGAAATTAAACAACATGGCAGTCGCCTGAACACAACATTGTTTTTGGTAAATTTCAGCTCAAGTACAATGGAAACTCTGATACTCCCCTATGGCAAACTCTCTTGAAAAATTGAAACAGTCTTTGAAAGCATTTAACAGCTGCAGACAGGCTCAGAACATAATAGCTCTTTGATCGTGTGTATGATGGGAAGAGCACCACTGGGACATTAATGCCATCATTTTATGCAAATGTCACAGAAGGAGACTCCACACAGTTAAATTGTTCTGCCTTGAGTGCAACATTTATGAAATCCATCACTTCCTCATTATCATCCAGGTGGATACAATAGGTTGTTATATAATAGAAATTAAATCTAAATTTTTTCTTTGACTTTAGAGGACTGGAAGATGCTTTGACGTGAAAGAAACACCTACAATATTTACAAACCTGTTTGCAATAAGCTATTGTTGAGAACCGATGAATCTAGCTTATAATGCAAACCCTACCATATCATATGCAGAACTCCATATAAAACAGCAACTGAAAATGTAAAAGTCAAAACCCAGTCAGTTAAACAAAACCAAAAATCTGGGATACAATTTGCATTTGCTTTGTACAATCCTGTTGTGACTGAAATGAGCAGAGATATTTTTCAAAATGGGCTCTGCAAATAAAATATTCTTGAAAAGGCTGTTAACAGTTTTTTTTCCAACAATACCTTCAAATTAAGGAATTGGACTTCTCCTACCNAAAAAAAAAGAAAAAAAAGAGTCCTGGCTTCTGACTCTCCTTTAAATTCCATAATTTTTTTTCAAGTGCTTCGAGGATGTTTTATCTTAATTATCTAAATACAAAGGAATTCGTTTGATTTTCACTTTCTGATCTTTCAGAGGATGAGTTAATTTTAAAACCCCATGAAAACAGACATGATCATCTGAGAAAACTCTGCATCTTTAATTTGCAGCAAATATTTCTAAAGTACAAGCTGAATATTTTTATTGCACAAGAAAAAAAGGTATATGTATGTTATACAGAACCTTTAATGAAAAGAATGCATCCAAAAATCACAGAACACAGTGGCACATACCTGTATAAAATATTTATTCAAAAGAATGCTAAGTTAGAAGAAAAAAAATTAAATTAAGTAGAGAGAAGTACAGCTATACTGTGAAATGCACCATGAGAAGTATGAAGAGAAAAAAGTTAAAGGAAATTCACGCTAAATTTCTAGAATAAATTAATAAATAGAATTGACTTCTGTGTAAGACCCCTTGGTTAAAAAACACTGAGATCATAACAATTTTGTATCAGAGCTAAAAAATTAAGCCAGTTAAAATATATAAGTTAATGGTCAATCCTGTATTCAAGAAGTTTATTACTTATTTTTTTCTTTTACTCTCTTTCCTACATGTTGCTAGCTTTGACTAAGATTTAAAAAGGTGGATAAAATTGACATGTAAAACTTCTGCTTTAAATGTATTTGACAGTTACAGATGGTAGCTAACAGTTACTTCCAATATTTATTGATCCTGTGGCTCTAATGACAGCCAGCATAGCAAATATAGGCAATTTATAGGATCCACTTGGTACAAGCAGAGCTTTAGATTATCCTGCAGTTAACTAGTATCACCATTTGAGAAATAAATTGTTGCTAGATTTGTTATACTGCTTTCTGTTTGAAGGCTATAGGTTTGTATCTGTTTACTCACTCATTTTTATAGAATCAGTCCTCCCTTTTGCAGTTATCTTACATTAGCAAACATAGAAATGAGGAACAGAAGTAGAAAACAAGAACTTTTTATCTGAACTCTGCTCCAGTGGGTCTATAAATGACCTATGAAACCTTATTCCAATGTGATTTATGATCTATACATCTGTGTTCCTCCAGCACAAGAAGTAACTGGTTCTGGACATGAGCCATTCTGCATGACACTTAAGTTCTTACCTGTTTCCCTTTTGTGCTTCACATCACCATGTGCTTTCATTGGTGACAGAGTTCCAGGTAGGCTGGTTGTTGTATGAACACTGGTCTGCTGTAGTGATCTTTTTTGTCTCGTATGCCAGAGCACATCAGAGCACAGCAAAACCCTTTCTTGGCTTTCCTTCAAAAATGTTTCCTAAAAAGGAAAGAAAACCAAATCTGTCATCTACCCAGATTTACATTTTTACAAAACTTATAGGAGCCTGGTATAATTTTGATACATCTGCCCCTTTGACAATGTGGTTATAATTAGACCACAAGTTCAAGAATTATTGAGAAAGTATTAGTAAGAGATAAACATGACAACTCCATCATTGTTGGCCCAACGTTCAGGGGCTTTTTTATTTTGGTGTTTAAAAAAAAATAAATTCAATTTAATATTAATTGAAACAAATTGCCAAATTCGATGTATTGGGGAAAAAATAGGCTGTATTGGAGAAAAAAAAAGCACTGAATAATTTTTAATTTTTAAAACTTTGTGCTGGGAAACATACTTGATTAATCAATAATGGCAGATTAAAAAAGAGAGCTGAAAGAACAAGTAGGTTTCTCAGAGTAAGTAGCAGACAGCACACCTTTCTACTGTTTACTACCTACTATTAGAAATGTTTGTAAAAAGAATGTGATTATTTTTGCAACAATATTCATTTGGGATTTATTTTTTTCAATTTTTTCCCAAAATAAAAGATTTATCTAGTATGGAAAGAAATGTCACAATACTGTTTTTACATAATGCTGACGAGCACAGTATGTTTGCTAAGGTAGAGCCTAATAAAAATTCAATTTTAAAGCCAATCCCTGGCAGTTCTGGCACACTGTTACAGCAGATGTTCCTTACTTTAAGATAGCTGAAATGGCTCTTAGTTGAAGAATTCTAACTCCTACAACTAAAGAACACAAGGGGCAGAACTTGGAAAGAACAAGGCATTGTGATTCATAAAAATCGGGCTTCACAGAAAGACTCCTGATCAAATTGAATACTCTCATTAGCTCAGGGAAGTCAATTGTCATGAACTGACTTTGTTCTTTTGGTCTCCTATGAAAAAGCATTTTAATGGGATTTATAGTAGGTTTTTTTCCTGCATTTTCTTTTAAATAATTAATCTTAATGATATTTTGTAAACCAAGAATCTCTACTTCGTGTTCTGCTGCCAAAAATATACAGCTTGATATAATTTTTGATGCTGAATGTTGCTCCAACAAACTGGTTGAAACATTTACTAAGCCATAGATCAAGATTTATATTTTTCCCGTAACTAATCCTGCTATCCATAGATGCAGCTTTACCACTTTTGGAGAGCTAGTAGTTCTGCACAGTGCCTCATTTTATCAGGAGGACATATCCCACAGCTCTGAGCAACACTAAGATCTGATCTGGTGCTCTGTTGAGCCCTGTACAGTTTTAGCTATACCCTCTGAATTTCCAGATTTGAGGAATTCCTGGAATCCCTGCCAGAGCATATGATGTCAGTTACTCCATTTCTATACTGCTTAGCACAATGGAGCTGTGTTCATGGATGTCCCCAGGATGCCACCCTAATACAAATAATAGTATCGTTTTCTGCTCTCTGACTATCTGAATTTCTCCTAGAAATCCATCTCCAAGAACTGGAGACTGATAGCATTACAGAGAAAGAAGTTTAAATGTTTTTTGAATTTTACTTCTTCCCATCATCCTCAAAATTATATTCCTGCTAGCTTAAATGTGGTGGGCCATGTTTACAAGTCATGCATCTTGTTGATTTTTCACATGGTACGGCCAGAATGAAGGCATAGAAAAGATACACTATAGCTTATACTTTGTTCCTCTCTCAGGAAATGGAGAAGCAGACAGTCACACAAGTAACTGCTGGCAAATATTAGTTTACCTTACTTACAGTAAAACACCTTTCACCTACAACCTGAAAAAGATATGTTAAATTACTGCATAGTAAATAATCACTTTTTACTCATCACTCAGGGTGATGCTACCTCTATTAGTCATTTATTTTTCTCATAAAAGGAATCATTATCTGCCCAAGTTGAAATACAGAGGCTGCTGCAAGTTTTGAGCTGTTGCGAGTTCTGTGAACTTAGTGTGTCCTTAAAACTCAGTAGGATTTCCTCAGGTTTTCTTCTTAATTTTCCTAAACTGAAATTCAAACAGTTGTAAGATTGAATAGTCAATGAAAACAGGCTAGATTTTTGATTTCCAGAAGCCATATGTCAACCCCCCGAAATCACCAGATTTTTGTACGGGTTGCTAACAGACACAACTAAACGACATTATAAGACACATATTAAAAGATAATTCTATGGTGGGTAAACCACAGGAAATACAGATGTGTTCAGGTTTTATCTGTGGTTTGCATACAGTGTAAATGATTATTCTTAACTTGAGCAAAAGTCCCTGCCACATGTTCTTTTGAAAAAGGAACCACAGAATCAAGGGAAGGTGATTGCTGCGGACATAAGGTACAACTGGATTTCATTGTGCCTAAAAGAATGTGGAAAGAACTAAGGAATTGTCACTGGGCCAAGAGGCCTGAGAAACTTAAGCTTTTACAAAAATAAGTAGCAAGGGAAGGAAAAAGCATGAATTAGAAGTTCTCTTCCATACCCATAGCAGAATTCACAGCTCTGTTTATCCCACCAATCAAGAATTTTGCACCATTTTCCAACATGTGCTGAATGGGAGTGATAATTCCCACTGCTGTGGGAGGACATGGCTACCTCTAATTGCAAAACACTTCTCAGGTAGAACTGCACTACCTGTGATAAAGCTCAGGAGGTTTCAAGCAGAAAGTAAATTTTAGGCATCATACTTGCTCATGGTCTTTTCAAGCCCCACAATAGCCTTCAGAATCCTTACACAGGTTCTGTTGGTGTTCTCAGAAGATAAGACCCAGGGTGATTGACAATCTTCCAGTTGCTATCAAGTCATGAACAACATTTTCTCAAGGATGAGGATCTGAAGACATGCATTGCATGCCATGCGGTACCCGGAATGGTTGTGAGCATCTGGACCTGGACAGACCTAGGGGGAGAAGCTGTAAGCAAGGTAGAGTTGTTTAAATCCAGTAGCATGTATTTTGCTATTATGACTAAAAGTCCGCAGGTTGGATGTTAACCTGGCAGTGTAGGAACTCCAAACTTGCCTGGGCTAGCCTATGACCGAAGACAATTTTAGCTTGTTTTAGCTATAGTAGCTTTTACCAGATAGTCAGGTTTGGTTTAAGTTAACTTTAGCTTATAGTGAGAAAAAGTAATTATTCGTTGTAGATTGAACTGTCTATGATCATATGATCAAATGTGGATTGCAAGAGTGTAAACACAGAGTGGTACCAGAGATTTTGAACTAAACAAAAACCACAGTGGTCAGCCAGCAGTCAGTACAGGAATACAATCTTGTTAAAGTAGTTTAGAAGTATAAAGAGAAGTGAAAACTAAGAAACTGAAAACATGAAAATAACTGAAAATTAATTAAGAGAATGCTCACATACACATTAAGAAAATGGATCAACATAGACAGAAGTGGACCCCAAAACAAGGAGAAAGGCCCCCCCCTTCCCTTTTCCCCAGAAGCATCAAAATCCTGCTGGTATGGAAATGGGGGCACAGACAACTTGCTGGCACCCTTTTCTGTCTCCCTTGCTTGAGAAAAGCTGCACAACTTTAAGAACCTGAATGGTGAATGGAAAGTGAGCATAACACCAGAGAAAATGGACACTATTTTTTCTGTGTAATTAGCTATATTACAGAGATTTTATCCTACTAATTTGGACAGTTATTAAATTGAAGTATTGTGTTAACATTATTATAAGTCTTTATTTTGAATAGATTATCAAATTAGACTCACAAAAAATCATAGCTCCACAAATATAGAATTAGTTTCCTTTGTAAAACTAGTTTCCTTTGTAACACTCCAAACCTTTGTAAAAAGGTTTGGAGTGTTACATTGTGCCCACAGCTTCCAAATTCATGCATTAATAATATCTATCTCCTTTCTATTCACTCAGAATTTAGAAAACCTCCACATCAGCAAAGCCCCACCACCTATCACCAGGAAAGAGAAGCACATGTGGCTGCATACCAGCTTGAGCCTACACAAGAAGGGAAGAGGGAGCGTGCATCCAAGGGCAGGGAGAGGGAAAACATTGTTATTTTCCAGTGCTTTATCATATTATACCCCCACTGAACTTTTCCTTTCCTAAAGCTTTGTACAAGGGCACGCATTTGAGTCACTGTCAGAAACTGTGAACAATATGTACACCTGCTGGGTTTAATTTTTTAATTCCTTTACAAATATTGTAGGCCTATGACTATTAAATCTAAAATTCATACCTCCTGTCAGTTTACATGATTCATCAGATAGACAGTCCAGAAAAACATAAACATTCAGTGAAAGAAAGTTTGACTTCACCTACAATCAAACAGACCAGGAAAAAAAAAAAGTTTAGTCACCATACATAGTGCTGGAATGAGATCGTTTTATGTTCATTGTATTATGGTAGCTGTCACAGCCAAGTCTTGAGCATGAATACAATGTGTCTTAAAATCAGCTTCTCAAATAACAAACAAAATTTTAAGTGGCATTGCAAGTGCTGCATCTCAGTTCCTCTCTCCTAAACTCTATTAGCAGATCCAAAGCAACTAATGCTTAGCTTTAAACACACCTCTCCATGGCCTGCTGTAGAGTCCTCTAGCACACCAGCTTTCACATGTTGTATCTCCTTTCTCTTCTTTGGTGATCAAATGGCCAGCACAGCATCCATGACTTTTGGTGGTGGGATCACTCATATTGCTCTTAACCTAGTAAGAATTTAGGTTCTTCTTTCTACATCTGCTGTGCTGGCACACTTTGGAGTTTTGATGTAACAAAATAATGCATATCTCTAATCACTGCTTACCTGCAGACATTAAAATAAACAAGTTTTTTGAAGCTGTTCCTCATCTTTGCTTATTGTTTTTGAATCTTCAATGGGTCTGACTTCTTCCTTTTGGGTTCTATCACTAGTTCACATATATAAAACACTATTAAAATTAGCTTAAATTAGGCTTGTTAAGGTAGCAGTAAGGTTAGTATGACTTCTATGTTGGGACAAACTCTATAGTCTCTCAGTACCTTTGTGGAGCATGATGCATGCTCTTGCCTCACAAGAAGACAATTTTCTTATTTATCCCTTGACACTGAACTAGAATGTAATTTTGGGATTTTTAACAAAAAAAAAAACAAACTGCCAACAACAACAAAAAAAAGTTGGCAATTATAGATGTTTATAAAAGACCCATGTGAATATAAAAAGAAAAGTCAAATTCAGCCTGCTCTCATAAAAAAAAAGTTCTTTGTTCCCTTCCCTTCCATAGCTGTCTGTTGACACACATTTAGCCAAAGCAGCAATTAGTATCCAGCATAACTATTTTTCTCATAGTAGCTTTCTATGAATAATCTCTTTTTCTTCCAGTGATTGCAGTAACATTCTGTTCCTTTCCCCCAAATCTTATCACCTTTAACTTTTTCTGGAAGTCTTTCTGTATAAAGAGTCAAATGACTTTGCAGTCACCTGCTTTATATCAGATTCAAATGGCCTGGATCTCTAGAACTACTCTTGAAAAACACAGTAACTTAAAAAAAAATCTAGAAAATTTAATAATCAGGGAGGTAAAGTAGTAAGAAAAACAAATCAGAGGAGACACATATTGAATGAAAATAGGTTTGATTTTTTAAATGCAAATTTAGCTCATCCAAATGGAGATAGATCAAACAAGTAATGTTTGTTTCCCTCAACTAGATGTAAGAGGGGACTGGATGCAGAAGTCTACAATGTAGGAGCCTAATATGAAGTGAGATAAATTGGCCCTGGAAATTTCACTAATGACTAATCATTTAAGCATTTGCATTTAAAACAACGCTGATTTTTCCCTATTTTTACACCATTGATGAAGATGTAAAGAAGAGGAAATAACATGAAATGGTAAAGCAAATAAGATCTTTATTTTCTTTTTAGAAAATCCTATTTTAAGATCAAATCAGAAAGACACAGTCAAGTGTCGGTCTCTTATGAAAGGTGATCAATATATAAATAGAAAAAAAACTACATCAGAATGAAATAAAAACTTTGTTCAGAGCTTTTCTTCTATATTATGTGTAGCAACTACCCTTTGTGGTTTGTAAATTCAACAGATGAAATAATATCTGTAAAAGTAGAATATGAAATTTATTTTTTCCTCTTCACAAGAAAAGATATTTTAGGAAAAACAAGAAGGAAAGTTCCATAAGCATCTCTTTAGAAAGCATTCTCTCTGTGATTCCAATTTTATGAAAGTGGAGAAAATTATCCTACTTTAAGCAAAGCAGAAAAATTTAGAGCAACTTTGAAAAAAATTATAAGCTATCCATTTCAAAGAAGTTTCAATATAATGGTACAAACGGAATTTACAATGTTGTTCATTCCAAATGTTGAACTAATGCCAGAATAAGCTCTAGTTTTTAATTAGAATCTCATTCAAAATAGGAAAAGTATATTCAGGAATATTATTTGAAGAAATATGTCAAAGCAAGGACTCATTTCAAGGCTGAGAGAGTAGGGTTTGTTCAGTTTGGAGAAGAGAAAGTTCTGGAGGGACCTAGTAGCAGCCTTCTAGTACCTGAAATGTGCCTATAAGAAAGCTGGGGAAGAGCTGCTCACAAGGGTATGTGGCAATAGGATGAGTGGGTTGAAACTAGAAAAAGGAAGATTTAGGTTAGATATTAGGAAAAAAATCTTCAATATGACAGAGGTAGATCACTGAAACAGGTTGTCCAGAGAGGTGGTGGAGACCCCATCTCTGGAGATATATAAGGTCAGGCTTAACGGTGAAGAGCTGGACTAGGTGACCTTTAAAGGTCCCTTCCGACCTAACATATTCTATGATTCTATGATTGAAATATTGGTCGGGAAAGTGTGTTTCATGAAGTATTCAATGAAGTTGCAGCCAGTAAGTGTGAATTTATTTTGAGGTATCATATCAAGGTGCTTGACCATTTAGCAGACTGTAACCTAAATCAAATATAAAATGGCATCTGACAGCATGCAGTGCAAATACATTGATTTAGGAACTACAGAAAAGTTAGAGGTTTATCATTTGAGATGGCTGAGGACAGTGAACTCTACTTATGGGTCAAACATGGAAGATCATAAGCCAAAGAACAACACAGCTGAGAAATGCAAGTTGAGACTATGTGTAGGTGGGTGTGAGATGCTCATTTCCTTGGAGCTGGGAATCTCAAAATACAGTCTGCCCCCTTGGGTTAACAAGAAAACATGCAACAAATATGAGGGAAGTGAAAACACTTTTTATGTCTTCTATCCTTTCCCCTTTCTTTATACTTCCTCCTTTTCCATGCAAATTGTTGAATATATTAATCATAGCTTAAAGTAATCATGGCATAAAATATTGCATTACTTGGCCCCACAGAGAAACGGAATGGCTGTAATAATTTGTTATGAACTAAAGCAGTTTTCAGACACATATAGCTGTTATTGTAAATATAGTCTGTGACTCCTCATTTTTTTAGGCAAGGTTTAAATGCCCATGTAGTTAAATCCAGTTTACAGCATTTATAAACCCTGGCAGTTAAAACAGTTTCTCAGTCTCTTTTTTAAACTATTCAGTCAGGTCTTTTTTGGCATCTCTTGCTTTTCTCTTATATGTGCTCTCTAGACTAAAGAAGCATTCAGCATGTTGTCCACAGCCGACATTCCTCAATCTTTGCTTTCCAGCAATAACACAGGTTATGGACAGGAGATAGGGGACAAAATAAACAGAGAAGGCTCTCAGGTGAAGTGCTGACACAGCACAGAACCAAACACATTGCCACAGGCTGCATAAGGCACCAGCTTATGGTGCATTTGCACTCAGGTAGATGGCTGAAACACAACATGATGAACCACAGACTCCAAGAGTTCTTACTGGGAGTATCAGTGGACTTTTCCAGGAGTCTGAAACATGGGCAATCATTGTGTTTTCAGTAGTCTTTATTCTTGCTTATTTGGTCAGAAATCTACAATGATAGGAAATTACAGGATTGTAGGAGACAGTAGATCTTACTAACAGGTATGCAATGGGTGCCATGTATGAGCAGCACATTGATATTCATGTCTTACCCCATTTCTTGGACAATGGCCTTTCCTCAGATAAGTAAGAAGCACATTAGAGGCTTAGGAGGTGGAAGAGGAACTGAACTGTGCTGCAGGAGAAAAAATAACCATCCTAAGCAGAGAGAGGAAGGAACTCCATCACCTGCCATTGCTATTGGAACTGCTGTACTAGGAAAGCACCCCGTTGTTTTCATTTCCCTTACCCTCCACACCTCCCAAGTGAACTACAACAGAGATTCTGTGGCTCTGCACATGTCCAATTGTTTTCAAATAGCATCTTCATTTATAGTAAAAAGCAGAAGCTCTTTTGGCTTTAGTTACTTCAAAAGAATCAATTTTTATATATTTATGTATGTATGTATGTACATTTATACAGTCAATATATAGTCAAACTTTGTGGGCGTTGTATAGGTATATTTATGTGTGTGTAACTATACTATAATTATACATATACATAATATATACATATAAAAATATATAAGTTTTTAATACATAGAATCACAGAATGACTAGGTTGGAAAAGACTATTAAGACCATCAAGTCCAACCATACCTGTCCTCTCCCAAACCATATCCCTGAGCACCTCATCTATCTGTCTTTTAAATACATCCAGGGATGGTGACTCAACCACCTCCTTGGGCAGCCTGCACCACACCCCGACAACTCTTTCAGTGAAGAATTTCTTCCTAACATCTAATCTGAACCTGCCCTGGCGCAGCTTGAGGCCATTTATGAGATATGTAATGTAAAAATTGAATTTTTCACTTTGCCAGGAATCTTGAAAATAAAATAAACTACCCTTTCTGCCAGAGGGTTCCCTTGATTTACTGAACAATTCTAGAATTTTTAGCTGAAGGACTAGATAATCTGAAAAATTTCAAGTTAAAAAAGCAAACCCTAGCAGCACATTTAGCATTGACTTGCTTTCCTGCCAGAAATAAATGGCAATAACTTTCAGATTTATTAGTTTCATTCCAAAATAACTCAGGAGAAAAGGGACAGTGAACTCCTTTTTCTAAACTAGAAATAGTATGGAAAAAGCTCATTACTGTTAATCTTCACACTATTAAACTCTTTTGGAACTACTGTGAGATGCCAAGAAGTTACCTAGGTACATCTATACAGTCTAGGTTGATTAGAAACAGTTATGTCAATATAAAATTTACTCTTCAATACCCTGTCAAACACGTGTGTTTATTCAATAAAATCTACAAATAGTTGAAATAAATGCAAACAAATTCAAAGTAAATATCAAGAGCATAAATTTAAACCAGAAGCAATTAAAATATCAGAATTAATATATCTTTTATATTTGGAATATTTTCTCTATTTACTGCTTTAGTATGTTTCTCACAAGTTCTGCTAAATGCATTTTAACATCCATTATTTCAAAGTAGCTACTCAGTCATTTTGACATTTCTGATTCACGGCCTACAATTCATCCATATGATCTTTAACACAGCAAGAGAAGAGCTCATGAGGACAGAAAATATTACTATGGGGAATGAAAATAGTTAGTTCTGCCTTAAAAGGAAGTCAGAGCAAGTAGTCACTCTGGCAGATAACCCCTGAGGGCATACACTGAAAGAAAAATATTAGGCAGTTAGGAATATTTTCTGGAATGTTATCTACATGCATATGGTACTATTATGGATGAATTTTCTGACCTAAAATAAACCTGCTAATGAATAATTCCTTTATCCAATGTTTCCTGATGTGAATGCACAATTATTTTCCTGATTCTGGGTAAAGTGAAGAGCCAAGAGAAGCAGCATCGTACCAAAACCCATTTACAATGAACATTTCTAAAAGCATTCCCTTTTGCTCTCCTTAACAAAATTGCAGAATCACAGTCTTTTTTTCCTGTAATGATTTTTCTACAGATTAATGAGAGACAAATTCAGGTGAATGTGCAAGCAGTTTTAGGGGGAGGAGGCATGATACTTGCAGTGTGTCAGCCCTAGTGACTGCCTGAGATGTCTGAGGAGTGTGTTTCTGGTTTATGCATGATATACATATATAATTTAAACCAAAAGGGAAAAGAGCATCATATAAAGATCTAACGGTATAAAAGTTGACCTGTTTCCTCCAAGTAACCATGTAAAATAATACTTTAATTTTGCAATAGGTGATCTATGACCAAAAAGAAGCATGTGACCAAGAAAACAAACCATGCGTGCTCAGATTGTGCATTCGCTATATTCTTGTGGCATTTTCTTTACATTATGGATCACCTACTTAAAAAGAAACAATTGACAGGCAAATCTTTTCCCTAATAAATAATACAATGTGCACCATTAATGTTTCATAGCAGGAGTTCAATTTTAACATAGACAACATAGAGGTGCTTATTTATCCCCCCAAAACACACTGCTGAGAAGGTCTCACAGCTTGTACCAGAGATGGTTTGAACAGCAGGGTCTGCCCACTGTAAAACAAACTCAACCAAGCCCAAAGATCAATCACATGGGAAGGAGGAGTTGTGTGGCTCAGTTAAATTTGACAAATTTCTGCTTCACTTACTCTCTGACAATTGTAATATTTTAAGAAAACACCAGTGTCTGCAACCCTGTCTCATAGTGTCTCCAAAGCTAAGCTGCTTTAAAGATAGATTCCAATAGCGTATCTCTGCTTGCCAGGATAACACAGCACCAACAACAGTGAGCACTTACGTAATGCAGAAGCTTTAAATACTTCTGAAATTGTTCTGCTAGCTTCTGAGATACCTTATTCTGCCATCTGGACATGAATTGGTTATGAGAAGTGCCAAGAGAGGGTAAGGTCATTTGTTCAAACAGTAGCATGTCTGGGGGCTTACATGTCTCAAAATGGTGTTTCTTCCAAGAAAAAAAGTGCAGAATAAAAGTTCCTTATCCTACAAACTGAACATATAAAACACATAAATGATTCCTTTCCATTATGTTTCCAACTAAGGTGGATGTATAGCAAGTCCTTTAATGTTTCACACTGTCATTGATTTCTACTGTATATACCACCTGCACCGTTCTTCTGCAATACAATACTTATATCGGCTTTTCTTCAAGTCTTATCCATCCATTTCTATATTTTTTTAAATTCCCTGTTCTTCTTGTCATCAAGAACACAACCTTGTGTTGTGTTCTTCTTGTCATCATCCACATGTCAGTGGTTGATAGCATGTCAATGTGTGCTATTCCATAGCAACCATACTAAATATGGATCAGTGTCTGACTTCATTCTTCTTCAATATTCATTTTATTAGGCTGATTATAATTTTTTCCCCACCAGAATGACACTGGATTATGAGGACTAATAGTTATATATCTAAATCTAAATTTGACTACAAACTGCCTAAATCAAGCCCACATAACTCAGCAAATAGACCCTTGTGAATAGTATGGTATTAACTGGGGTGGAAGGAAGGTGTTTTTTCTCAAATACTTCAGGAATTAGCAACTGGAGTCTGTGAAAAAAAAAGCTATTCCAGAGCACTTTTGCATTCTTCTGACCTGAAAAGGGATCTGCTTGGAAGACTCCTATGGGACACGTTCTGCAGAGAAGAGCATTCCAGAAGAGCTAGGGGATTTTCAGGGTTCACCTCCTGCAAGCTCAAGAATGGTCCATCATGATGAGTAACAAACTGAGCAAGTGTGACAGAAGGCCTTCATAGATAAGCAAGGAGGTCCTTAAAAAATACAGACTTAGAAGGGAAACATACAAGAAGTGGAAGCAGGGTCAGGTCACACAGAAGTATTGTGAATACACTGTCTAGTTGTGCAGGGATGCTGTTAGGAAGTGTCCGGAAAGATCTTAATCAAATAAGGGACATGGAGAACCACATGAAAGGCTTCTACAGTTGGATAAGCACCAAACTAAGACAAGGCGAAAAATCAGTCCCACATGCAAAAAGGGTAGGACACCCAGTGACAAAGGACATAGAAAAGGCTATGGTATGAAATGTGTTCTTTGACTTGGTCTTTAATAGTAATGCCAGCTCCCTGAGACAAGTGAGAAAATGGTGAGCAAAGACTTACTCTTGGTGGTGGAGCAGTTTAGGGAGCCCTCAAGCAAATTGCACATACTTAAATCCATGGAGCCTGATGATATGCATCCATGAGTCCTGTGGGAGTGGGCAGACATCAGTGTAAGGCCATTCTCCATTGTCTTTGAAAAGTCATGGCAACTGCGAGAGGTTCCTGAAGACTGAAAGAAAGCAAATGTTACTTCAGGAAGGGCAAGAACAGCAACTAGGGGAATTGTAGGCTGGCCAGATACATCTCAATCCCTGCCTAAAAGCAACCACCTGGAAACTATTTCCAGGCACATGAAGGACAAGAAGAGCATGGGGAGTGTTCATTACAGATTTATGAAGGGGATTCATGCCTTACCTTCCTGATAGCCTTCTGCAATGAGATAACTGACTTGGTAGATGTGGAAAGAACAGTGGATGTTGTTTATCTTGACTTCATTAAGGCCTTCAACACTCTCCTACAGTACTATTAATGGAAAACTGAAGTTTGAGATAGGCAAATGTACAGAGAGGTGGACTGAATACTAGCTGAACTGCTGGGCTCAGGCAGTTTTGGGATCAGAATCATGGTGTAGAGTGGGATGATAGTTTCTAGTGGTGCACCCCAGGAGGTAATACTGGGGAAAATTCCATGGGGAGACATTTCATGAGTTTAGAGAAGTGACCCATGCTGGGGCAGTTGATGAAGAGCCAAGGCCCTGTGGGAGAGGACTCATGTGAAGGTCATGGAGGACTGTCTTTCATGGGCGGGACCCCACATTGGCACATGAAAGCTCCATTCCCTATTTCCCACCCTCTCCCCTCTGTGCCATCCTGGGGAGGAGAAATCATAAATAAAGTGAAGTCTGCAAAGAAAGGAGGGGCGGAGCATGGTGTTTTAAGAGCTGGTTTTACTTCTTATTGTCCAAATCTGGTTTCCCTGTGTGTGTAGTACAGTGTAATAAATTAGAGAGTTTTCTTTCCTTTCTTCTGTGTTGTCTGTTTTGCCCGTGACACTAATTGCAGAATGATCTCTCCCTGTCCTTATCTCGAATCCAAAGCCTCTCAATAGAAATTTTCTCCCCTGTCCAGATAAGAGGGGAGTGATAGAGTGACTTGATGGGAGTCTGGCCTCCAGCCTGGGTCAAACCACCACAGATGCATTGAGCAAAGTATTGCCAGCAAGTTGAGGGATGTGATCCTTCTGCCCTGCTCAGCCCTGTGGAGGCCATACTTGATGTGTGGTTTCCATTCTGGGTTCCCTAGTACAAGAGACATGGACATATCTGTGGTGGTCCAATGGCTCAGCCACCCATGTGAGTAAAAGGGTTTGGGAGTTTGGCCTTGGGAGCCCAGCTGGTACTTGCTTGGTTGGACCCTTAAGAAACTTTTAGCCATTTCTTAAAGAAGCCACATTGCAAATCCACCACAGTGCCAGAGACATGTAGACTATGGAGATAATTAAGGGATTACAGAATCTGGCACACCAGAAGTCTGAGAGAGGTGGGGCTCCTCAGCCTGGGAAACAGAAGGCTCAAAAGGGTATTACCAATGTGTACAAATATTGGGGAGAAGGGTGGGGAGAGGTGATGAAATCTTGCTTTTGGTCATGATGTGCATTTGAAGGGCACAAAGTGAGATACTGGAATTTCCACTTCAAAAGTAGGAAAATATTTTTCTGTCTGCAACCTACATGCATTTTCTATCACATTTTAAACAGCAGTCACAAATGTTTTATAATCAGTTACATCTAGTCAGTCAAAGACATGAAACTTTCTTTTATACATCAAGCTGTATGCTCAAACCAATTATATACATCTTAATGTATTTGCAGGATTTGCAGGAGTAGGATTAATATGACTAAATCTTAACAAGCCTAAAGTAAGATAGATGAATACGGACTCCCCTTTTACATTTTATCAAACACCAGGTTGTCCAATATCAATACAGATGTTTTCAGTGCACGTTTCAATGTACAATAAGAAATATCTCAGGTTGAATTTTACTTCAGTTTTCATTTGTGATCAGAATGCCTAAACGTCTGAATTTGACCTTACTATTTTAGAAGATAATTTTACCCCTTCCTGGAAGTACCCATGATAATGGATAGATAAATGAGAATTTGAACTTTTTGTAAGTTTTTGTTTTCTCAGAGTCTTTATCTGCATTGCATGTCTGTGTTCCTGCCCAACAGTCTTCACAAGCTGCTGGGTTAAGCAACAGAACTGAATAAAAATTTCCAAGTATAATCTGTCATTCCCATGGACACTGCCAGATAGTTCATACAGCTTGGGACTGATCTCAGCTATGCTGTGATCTACGTGTACACATCCTGTGGTAATTTCTTCCAGCTCCCTTTTGTTCTGTATTAAGGGTTTCTCTGTTCTCTGGGAGACATTTTTAAACCACTTAATTGTTCTGGACCTCTGAACTCTGGATAAGGATATCCTCCTGACAATAGCACAAACCTTGGTGCATGGCCAGTCCAGTAACAGCGGCTCTTTTCCTTTGCATTACAATGTATCACTTTACATTTGTCATTCGCCAATGTACATATTTTGCATGCTCCTTTAGGAGGAATGTGCATCCTCCAGCTTCTATTGTTTAATTTTTTTGGTATATCAATAGATCAAGCTCCTGTGTCTCCATATTCATTCATTCATTCATTCATTCATTCATTCATTCATTCATTCATTCATTCATTCATTCATTCATTCTTGTCAAATGATTATGGTTTGAAAACTTCTAATTCTTTTTCTGTTTTTTTTTTAGGGATTAATTGCAAATCTGCCAGTAATCCACTCCTCTCTAAACTTGTCTACAGAGCCAGATGTCAAGAATGACAAAACAAGGAGAAAGAAAGCCTCTCTAAGAGAGATTCTGTATATAAAGATGCAGGGGGTTGAGTTCTGCTCCTCTGTAGACTTTCATGGGTTGCAGGGTGACAACCCGTGTGTCACTATGGGCTTCACCATGGGCTTAAGGGGAACCTCTGCTCCAGTGCCTGGAGCACCTCCTCCCCCTCCTTCTTCACATACATTGATGTCTGCAGACTTGTTTCTCTCAGATACTCTCACTCTTTTCTCTCAGCTGCTATTGCACAGTATTTGGCCATCTCCTTCAACTTCCAATAAAACCAGTGAAGAAGGTTAAGTTAGTGTGCCATAATTCATATAATCTACTCCCTCCTTTGTTCTTTAAAAAGTCTCTATATCTTTTTTTGCAGTTCATAAACACGTGTACACACACTTAAATATGCACACATATATATTTATATATATAAGCAGATTATACTTCACCAGGAGAAAAGCTTCTACTCATGACATTTATATACATATATGCTAAGTTTTTCTTTCTTGAATTAGTCCTTGTTTAGCCTCAAGCTTTAGAAATGGAATAATATTCTAAAGGAATAGTTAAAGTATACAAAGTATTAAATGTTTGAATTAACCTGAACATCCCAGACAAATTCTAATTCAGCCAATTATACCTTCTATTACACTCTTTCAGCTCCATCTTTTTATGTCCCAGTGAATGATTAAGGAAAGTGTAAAGAAATATTTGTAAAGCTAATTCTAAGCATGTTTTTTTCATTAAAGATTAAAAATATAATCAAAACCTGAAAAATACACAAGAGGGGTGGCATCATACTGCACAGGCAAGTTTATTTCTGATATTTCTGATATGATGCCCCAACCCTGGAAGTGTTCACAGCCAGGTTGGATGGATCCCTGGGCAACCTTGTTTAGATCCAGGCCTGGAGGTTGGAGGCCCTGCCTGTGGCAGGGGGATTAGAACTTGATGATCCTTGGGGTCCCTTCCAACCCAGACCAGTGTGCGATTCTGTGATTTCCTAAATTATAAGAGCATCTCTTTCCAACCTAATAATGATATATGAACAGAGGTGCCTACAGGGTGATAAAATGGCAAAGAAGAGTCTTCGATGGAGTCAAACATGAAAGTTCTGAATTCAAAATATTTTAATACACTGATCAGTTAAAATTGAAATTGGAAGTGACAATAGGGATGTTCTTTGTATTTAAACAACAAAGGCAATGTTAAATTTTAGAACAGAGAAAAAGGTATCAACTAAACTAACTGCGTCTTTAAAGATGCAAGACACAATTCTAGGAAGTTCATCAAAAGTATCCATTTTAAAAAAACAATTAGGTATAGAACATCAAAGAAAAAGATCTTGCCAAGGTTTTAATTAACTTCTGCAAATAATGAGACCTGTATTTAATTTAGGCATTTCTAATTTGCCTGTTGCCATGCTATTACACCTAACAAATATATTCACATACATACACTTGCCTATGTAACTGCTTGTGCATAAGCAATGCAGCTGTGGCATGTCTGTATGTATTTTCAAAATATAAGTCATACTGCCTAAATGCTTTGGATTAATTTTCACATGAAAGCTATATCTTCATTTCAGTTGTCCTATATGAAAAAATCTGTTCATTAAATGGGAAAGCATTAGACCATCGATTTCTATAATTCTCTATCTTTCGTTCTCTAAAAATATCTGTTCTCTCACATTGGCAGTAATGGGACCATGCTAACACAGCTTTTAGATAACTTCCTGGAAGAAAATTACTATTCTGTTTGAAACAATAGTGCTACTGCTTACTACTAATATAATTAAACTAAAAAAATACATTTAAAAAAGGTTGTGCAATAAAGTTTTGTATTTTTTTCTGAGCCTTAGTTTCATTTACAGCCAGATCTAAGAACCAAATTATAAACCAGTATAACAACTAACGTGTTAATAAAAATATTAAATTGCTCAATATTTAATTAAATAACAATTCAATTTAATTAAGGTTTTATAAGAAGAGGGTCAAATTTGAATGCCTAGATAATGGTCATTAACAAAAAGAAATGCTTTTGAAGGCAAAAAGATAAAACATCCATTAACACCCTGCCTTTGAATCAGCTTTGACTGAGTGACTTTATCCATCTATTCCTCTGTATAATCTCTCACAGTAACACCTAACTGGAAAAGAAATAGAGAAGAGGGAAAAAAAAAATTCGTTGTTTCCTGTGATCATGTTGCCTTTAGTCTTCAGTAATCCTTAAGTTCTTTTTAAAATATTAATTAAATTTTCTTCTAAAAAACAAACCACGAGGAACTGGAATGTTTCTATACTCTGAACCATTTATTCTTATAACAGATATGTCATGTTTTGCCCAAAAGCCTAGTAATGACTAGGCAGTGCAAGAGATAAGAAATTATCAACGTCGAGAATAATAATTAATGTCCTTCCTTAAAAAAATCATATTAAGTAAAGGGGTTTGGGGTTTTTTAGTGATTTTTAACTGATTATATTTTGTTAATATCCAAAATCCTGAAAAGAATTTTACTCGTATCTCTTCCTTTGTATTTCCACCCCACCTTCTTTTATTCTCTTCTCATAATGTTCAGTAAGCCAGCAATTGAATGTGAACCATTTAAAATCTAAGTCTTTCTCTTCCTCTCATCTTCACTGCTATCTATGATTCCTTTTGTGTCATTTTGCTAACTGAAAATGATTGTCAGAATGTAGCACTTCTGATAAACATCACATATCTTTCATATGACCAAGAAAATGTTCATGTGATATGCAGTTCTAGCATTTTAAATTAGATTAAAATAATGCTCAAGAAAACATATATTTTCACCTATTAAAAAGTATTATTGATTTATGACATAGTTGGGGTTTTTGTCAGATACAGTTCTGATTAAATTCCTCCTATTTCATGTGATCCCTTTTTTTCCCAACACATCCTGTCATTGACATGTACAGAGATGAGAAGCAGGTAAGAAGAAGGTGAAATACATAGAAAATATAAAGAAAAATAAAATCCCATCATATCAAAGTAAGATTTTTTGAAGCTGTATTTAGTCAAGTACAGTGTTTAAGACCTACAATTTTAATCCCATTTTTATTTATCTTTCATTATTTAAAAATAAAAAGAAAACACCATCTACTGCATAGTTAACATGTAATGCAAAAGAGTCTCATTTCTGTTGTTTCTAAATCTTGCAAGGCTGAAATGTAAATTTATTGAAGAGAGGTAAAAAGGCCACGACAGGTGAGAGAATATCTTGGGTGAGCACGTCCCAGTGTTGGCCATGGAACTAGAGCAGTATTCATCAAAAAATCCTGTCTCTGTACCCAGCTAAGACAGGGAAATTAGAGATTTGCTCCTCTTTGTAGCTTGTTGACAGACACAAACCTTAGAACATGACCTCAAAGTTAGTATCTCAAACTAGTATCTGAGAAATATTTCACATTTTTTTGTACTTGTCTGAGGATTTGTTTTCATATGCTTCACACCAGATGAATGTGGAGTACAGGGTTCTTAAAACCATTTCAACTGTTTTTGTTTTGAATGTTATCTTCTGATATCAGACCAATATCAGATATAATGTTTGTCTGCTGGCCTCTCATCATTAACATTTCACAAAAAAAAAAAAAAAGAATTTTGTTTCCTTAAATCATCTTACAAAGAATACTTGCTGTGGTTGGCAGCATCACAGAATGATGTCAGGAAAAATCAGGCAATTTAGATTTTTACCAACACTAGACATCAATGGCAATGATGAAGCTGCCTAAACTTCAGTTGCCTAAACTGCCCAATCTGCACTTTTTAGATCAGTAAAGCAGACTTGCATATGTACATACCACAAATACTAAGCAGATTAAATGCTTAGTTACTACTACTGGTATTAATTTCAGATTTGCTTTTCAGTTAAAATTTCCAATAGATATTTCAGTCAGTGCAGAGTTTCTGCCAGCAGAATACTAGGAAATGCTTTATAATAAATGTAAATACTATCTTCTGACTCCACTTAACATCAAGTACACTGTTTGATTTAATGGCCTGTGCAACAAGTTAACCTTCTCTCAAAAGTCTACCAAATTTACTGTCTTTTTAATGTGGAAATTATTATCTTGAGTCAACAATAATAGGCTTTAGTCCTGATGCAAAAGTTTTAAATCTGTGCAGAATACAGGGAACTGAGTAGAAACCCAGCTGGATGACTTCTGATGTTTGATATACTTAATTTCTTCAGTGCCCAATAACTAAATATAACATAATAAATAAGGGTTCAAAAATTTTGAAAAGTATTTCTGCAATAAAAATCAGGCCAAAAAATTTAAGACAGAGGCAGAATTAAATGAGGGATACCACATGCAGAATCTGCAGAAAAAGCAAGATCTGTAGACAAAGCGGTGTATTTTCTCAAGAATTGGATCCACTTACAAAAAATGTAATGAAACTGTAGATAGTTGAAAGGTTGTTCCATCCAAAAGTTGAAATAGGATGAGAACAGCCTAAGAAGTGGATATTTTTCAAATTCATATAGCAAATCCAATGTTATATCATTTCTGAATTTCTGCTCAAGGAGGATAGATATATATGGTCATAGTGACTCAGGAGATAAATATTTATTAAAGAAAAGAGTCTCATCTGCAAAACTTGGAAATTCACATCTGTTGGTAACTGAATCAAAACAAATCATGTCATGCAATGAGTGTTTCCTGTAAAAGTGCAGTATGAGCCAGGTTCTCTCTTACAAATGTCATCTATATGCACTACATATGGCTACAGCCTGCTCTGAGTCTGCTTTCAGTTATCAGACAGTGGCATAGAGAGAGGCATTCTGATGGTAAGCACTGTTTATCCCCCAAATTAGTTCAACTACCTAAGCTAAAGAAAAAAAAAAGGGTAAAAAAGGGCAGGTCATGCAAAGAAAAATAAAACAGTGCCAGCTGGTCTGCTAAAAATATTTCCTGAAAACAGTTTGGGAGTTGGGACTACTGGGAGCAGGGTAGGAAGCATTCACTCCTCACTAACACAGCTTTAAGGGATGCAATGAAAAGGCATGTAAGGTACACTCAGATCTTAAGAATAGCTACTTTACTATTAGAAGAAAGCATAAAGTCTAAACAAATCCAAGTAATTAAAACACACACACACACAAAACAACACCCCTGCATCCACCCTAGCCCCAAGTCCCAAAAACACACAGTCTTAGTTATTACTGCTATGACATTTTATGAATGTCCAGTTCACAGAGATCTTCCAACAGACATTACCAATTCAAGACATCAGAACAAGAATTAATTCAATATCTTGCAAATAAGAGAAAAAAACAGGGTTTATTTCTCCATAATACATAGCTGGTTTTGACTAAACACAGCAATTCAAAATCCTGTAGTGTTAAAAACTAACTTCAGCCTCATTTAAAAACTATTAATAAAAAAAATCAGTTAAACACCTGTAATAGTATTTATCTGAACCATTTCACTAGTAAGACTCAATAAAGTTAGAATCTGTTACAAAGACAAGAAGTATTTTCATCCGCAAGCAGAAGATGGACTTGACGTTACCGATATGCCATGTGAAATACTGCAATCCTAACTTTTTTACTGAATAGCTCTGAGGACCTAAGATGTGCGTCTTCTAACTGTCTCTCAGCCAAAGCACCTTTCGAGTTTTGACTTATGACCAAATGCTTTGTTTCAGTGAAGTTAAAATATGTTCCCACACGGCATTTCTAAGGAAGATATAAACCCCCTGAAAAATCAGGATTCTGCTTTGACAGAATTTGTTTACTCTTTGAAAGTACTTTCCAGTAAATTGGAAGATTCCATCCCTGACTCTCCTCATTTGATGTTCTTGGCTACACCACAGCTAAGAGAATTAGCAAATCTCCTAAGAAGATCACTTTCAAAAGGTCATTTGCAAGGTTATTCACAAGGTCAGCTGCCAGGTCATTACAAGATCTGTGGCCATGCTGCTTCCAGCAATGCAGCTTTTCTGAATATGCTGCACAGCCACTACAAAATCTTGGCAGATTTTCCCTATCCCTGTGAGACTCTGTGTGTTGACATCCCCCAAAATAAATGGTAATATCATAAATTCATTGCAACAAAACATAATAAAGCTGTATAAATTGACTTTTTTTTTTCAACAATGCTTTACTTCAGGATATTTAATACCCGTTCTAGTGTCAAATTACTCCAAATGTGAGTCTTAAGAACATCATAAATAATTTTCATTTGTTCCATGATATAAATAACTGTCATTTTAAACATTTTTTTTTTCTGAAGCAATGTGGTATTTTTCCTTCAAATCTGTATACAACTTTGTCTTTTACAATGGGAATATTTTTTTCACAAATGAGATGTGACATGTCTAGCTGTTCAATATCTCATGGGATGACCGGACAGGCTACAAGCATAACAACTGTACATGTATATGTATGCCCTTTCTTTATACAAAAGTGTCTTGGTTTTTGGCAATGATAGTTAATTACCCCATGAATCTGAGAGGGGACACAGCCAGGACATGTGATCCAGAGTAGCCAAAAGGATACACACCATACAATATTGTGCTTAGTATATAACTTGGGGGAAACAGGCTGGGGAAGCAGGAGCCACTGCTTGGGGATGGACTGGTTGGGCTTCTAAGCAGTGAGCAAACTACATTGTGTGTTTCCCACTTTGTATATTCTAAGTACTGTTGTTATTTTCCTCTTACTTTGCTGTCCTATGAAACTGTCTTTATCTCAACCCATGAGTTTTACCGTTTTCTTCTGATTCTCCTCCTCATCCAAACAGGGAGGGTGAAGAGAGCAAACGACTGCATGGTGTTCTGCTGCCAGCTGGGGCTAAACCATGACAGTATTTTTTGGTACCAAGTGTGGGGCCCAACAGTTGAGATAACACCAGACCTAACCAAAGCATGGTAAAAAAAAAATTAATTGTTATATGCATTTATTGTATTAGTTAAGTACTGGCTGATCAAAATGGTATTTTGTTTGTTCACATGGCTATGGTATGTAAATCTGTATTTTCTGTTCCCTCTGGTGCTGTTTATCACCTCTGGGTGAAGCATCAGGATTCTCATTTTGCAATGTGTAATATCAACTTATGATAAGATCACTGGTCATGAGGTTAAACTGATATTTGTATGCAGTATTGCTGTCATCTCTTGGAATTTATTACAAATTACACCCAGTACATAGGGAAGATGAGGGGAATTGTTTCACTCTCACCTCCCCCTTTTCCTTCAGGCTGATTACAACAGCTTTTGAGAATTTTGAATATACTTGGGATGTTCAAGCCAGCATGCTCTTATTGCTATGTCTCCTGAAAGTGTTTCAGGTGTTGTTTAGGTTTACAAAAAATTGTTTTAAGAATGCCACCCAGGGATGTGCCCTGAGGCTGGATAGTCATGGGTGGCATGGCATGTAGAAGAATTTGGGCAGGTATTTCAAGACCTTCTCACCTCCAGTGGTTTGGAATTTTACTCCTGAACAAGTACAGGACCCTGAGGGAGTGATTGAATGCTCAAAAAAGAAAATGCTGTGGCTGCTCTAAAGAGACAAAACTTACTGTACTGTGCTGGGCTCTGGCCCGTATCTACCAAACGCTGCTCAATATTAAGCAACACCATCAGGGGAGGAAAGAGGGAAAACAAACCAACAGGTGCTGTGGCTACCCCAAGCCTGGTAGCAGGCACTGTGGCTACTCATTAATTTCAGTCATCAGTTAGGTGAGCACATATTTATCTAGCTGCTCCAGTGCTGGGATAACAGGCCCACTATCCTATCCTGGAATTAGAGGGAAAGGAAGCCAAGCAGCTGGGATCGATGTCTATCAAAAGGGTCACTGAAAAGGTGATTGAAAAAGAGACACAAACTCCTAGTCTCTGGAGGTGACTTTTGTCAGGGGAGAGGGAAAGATATCCTTTCAGTGAAGAAGTTGTATGTTGGCCAGGAAATTGGATCACTGTGGAGATAGCTATCCAATATATGAGGGAAATATCTGTGTAGGGGATGTTTTAATATGACCCAGTTGCAGTTACCCACAGATCCAGATGAAGTCAAATGTACCGAACCCATGTGAGGGAAGTTTATACAGAGTGCACCATCATTATACACCAATTCACCAGTAGTAATGAACTGGAAAGGAGAAAGGTACCAGCAATGAATAAAGGGGCTGGCTGATGCCAGCAATACAAACAAAGTCTTTCTTCCTCCCTTGTCTCATCTGTGGGGGAACTATCCTGGAAGGTCTAGCAAAAAGAATAAGTTTTATTCCCCACCTTTATGGACCAATATCTCAGCTGTTAGGAATAAACCTTCCTCTGCTCTAGAGAGAGGTTGTAGAAGGTCCACACCACAAGGTGCCCTGTGGTTTTACCTGCACGACCACAGAAAGGACATGAGGAAGTGGTGTGGAAAATCTACCTCGACCCTGGAGGTGCTAGCACACGAGTTGCAAGGGAACACAATCATAAAATGGGATTCTTTAAAAAAAAAAGAAATGCCCCTCCAGTCTCCACTGAGCAGTTCCCCAGACCAAGTAGAAGGCCTGATTATACTTATCATCCTCTCAAAAGGAATTCTAAGTCATTTTTGCGAGAGTGAGAAATCAATATGATGAGTAGGATTAGAGGTGCCCTGCCTCCAGTCAGATGAAGGATGGGTGCAACCAGGTTTATTGGACTATGTAAGTCCAATGGTCTGGCAAATCAGATCCACAGGAGTATAAGACTCTAGTGGACACCAGTGCACAGTGTACCTTAATTTCATCAAGAAAGGCATGAAACATATAGATGGGCTCATGATCTAACATAGATACTCTCACACAGTTCATCGATGAATGTGAAATCAAGCTAGCCAATCAGTAAAAGCCTCTGTGAAATGGAGGACAATGGCTGAGTTATAAATATGGGTAAGCCTGGCAGATCAATTATATCACACTCCACAAATCCCCCAAGGCAAGTGCTATGTACTTACAAGGATGGAAGTAACCACCAAATAGCTGGAAACATACCATGTGCCCCATGCCACTGCACAGGATACTACCCTAGGCCTTGAAAAACAATTTCTATGGCAACATGGCACTCCAGAAGAAGGAAGACACATTACATGATGATTGTTTTTCAGAATGTTTAAAGCAATATTGGCAGGCAGTAAGATACCATGAGTATGTCAGAGGTCTTGTTTATAAGTAGGCAGGAATATAGACCCTTTTCTAAACTTAACATAAAAACCCTATGAAATATAGGGAAATGAAAGAAAAAAATAATACATGGATGAAGCCAAAATATTTGAAGGCTTAGAAGTTCCACAACCTAATATTTTATCAATGGTTACTGCCAAAAGAGAGAAAAAGCAGAGAAGCCTTTGGAATTTCATTAATTATTCCTTAAGTCCATTGTGAGTAGAAAAATTCTATCTATGAAAATTCAATGAAAGTAAAAGTTCATAAATACTTTGTTTTATGTATGACTATTAAAGTTTTCAATGCAAGTTAATACACAATATGTACTTAAAAAAAGATAATTTGGGCTTCATTAAAGCACTAGCCAGCATATCAAGTGTACTGGGAAAAGACTTCACCAAAGTTTTTCATGGGGTGCATTTTGTCATAATAACTTAACTTATTTGATCTTACAAGTTAAGAATTTCCATTTTGGTCGGTCATGTAAAAGTGCCATAAAGGAGAATACCAAAGGCCACATCGTCAGTGTTTGTTTCTGATCGTCCAACAGAAATGAGATTTATTCTAACAACCTGAGATTTTATAGACCTACAATAAAATGGTCTGATATATAATCAGAACTGCTAACCTCTAAAATCCAAAATAAAGGTTCAACCTCCAGTAAGGTCAAAAAGTGTTGTAAAGATACTCTGAAGAGTTTAACGTATTGCATACTGTTCTGCAATACGTAGTATTAGTGGCATTAATTGTTAACAGGCTAACTGTAACAAAACATAAATGAACATATTTCAGGAGTCATATTTCAGGAGTCATATTTCAGGTCTCTTTGGAAAGAATTCCTCAGATTCCCAGTCTGTTAGATGGATTCTTTTCTGAGATGTACCTCTACATACACAGAGAACTATGTACAATAGTATTAAAGGGTTTACAAATAGTCTTCTTATATATTGCTGTCATCTATGATCCCACTCACTGATGCTTAGGTCTACAGAATTTGTGATTAGACTTGTCAGAATCACATTCCCTCCATCATATTATCTTCCACATTTATTAAAATTAAAAATATTTTAAATCTCACGCCAAATTTAATCTTTCAGCAGGATTTTGTTTCAAAGTTAAATGAATTCATTGCTGACTGACTTACTAATATTTGCATAGTTAGATTGCTATAAACCCACATAAGCTCTGGGAATAACATGTTTTCATGTGTATAAGTCATTAGAGATTAATCCAAACAAACACCGTGAATTAACAGCAGAACAGTTTATATGCATGTGAGAGTTATGAAAGAGGAGATTTAACCCCAGGACCTCCTCTCAAGTCCTCTTGCTCCAGATCCCACGCAATTTGCTTCCTCGTCTGATTTCACTTATCTTTCTGACTATTATGTTTACACAAGTTACCTGAAAATATATGTGAAAATTCCTATAATTAAAAGAGTGTTTCCATTTGTATAGTATTCTTTCCAACTGTAATTACTCAAGAGGAAGAAAAGAGCAACTTGAGTAGAAACATTTCTATTTGTAATGTTTCCAGTTTGTTTACATAGTAAGAAATTAGTTATCTATGAGAATGCTATTCTGGCTTAAGAAATCTTTTTTGAAAATGTTGTTTGGATGAGGAATAGAGTGAAAAATCTACATTATGTGTGCAAAGTCCACTTACTCAGAGTCCTTTCCTGTGCAATACTTTAGTCAATGAAAAAAAATAAATATTTAATTATTGAGTATCATGACAGGTCAAGAAATGCCATAACAAAACTTCAGACAGGTTACATGGTTCTCATTCTCTCACTGTGAGGAAAAGGCAGGTTATGAACCACAACACATTATTTGATTGGAAACTGCCACCCTCAGCATAGTGTTAAGATTCCTCTCATTTGCTGTGGAATGAAAACACCAGCAGAAGCAATTATTGGGATGTAGTTAGTACGTTGCAAAAAAAATTCGTAACTTTCCTCACTCTTAATTCCTACTTTAATTATACACTAGCTTCTCCATGTGATCACTAGACATCTTTCTGAACATTTGAAAATCCTACAAGATCTGGTCCAATGTGCTTTTTGCCTTAAAAGAAAAGAATGCAGAAAAAGAGGGGAAAGATAATTTAACAGTGCTATGAAAAAAGTAAAACAGTGAAGCGCAGACCTTCCAAAAAAACTCATCAAAGCATATGAATAACAAGGTGGCAAGACTGCCCAAACACTTTTATATGCATACACATTACATAACATAATACCTAATAGACAATATCACACATTATATATTTATATGTATATATAGTGTGTGCATACAAATATTGCTAATACATATATAATATCCTTTTTATATTCTTGTGTGTGTGTAACTTCTCCTCCCCCTAAACCCCATGGGTTTTTTTCATCATGTTAATTTTTAATTTTACTCCAATGATATTTTGGGAAAGAAACTGACTCAACAGATTTATGAGAGGTGCTTTTGCCTATTCTTTATTTGCTCTATCATCGTTGCTATTATATGGTTTATTACCTTTAAGATACATTGCTGCTAAGTCCTTAATAAAATATTTTCCAGTACTATGGCTGCCCATATCAAATGGATTTCATACTTTTTTAATATAAGTATAGAAGAATGTAAGATAAATTTAAATAAATTTTCATAACTCTAATAAATCCTTTCACGGATTAATTGTTGTAATGTTCATGTCTTCTACATTAAGAGACAACTTATGAGCATTTATTTTAACAGGCATTTTTTTCCTAGAAGAAAATTAAAATAAATCAGCTTTTGTTACCAGATTCATATTGCAGAACAAAGAAACAAAAACCTACTCTGGAATACTAGTGACTGAAGGAAAAAACATTTTTTTCATATCTAGTCTCATCTATCCCACACTTGGGATAAATCTAATCAAGATCTTTTCCTCAGATCAGACATATCTGGGGCCTGAAGTTCAAAACAGAATAATAAAGCACTTAACTGTTGTAGGTCAAGATTCTGGGATATATAAAAAGTAAAATCCCTATAGTCATCTGTTAAATTGTTTAATTTTCTTTCCTTACAAAATAAACTGGTGCATCCAGGAAAAAAATAAAATAAAGAAAAAAATTCTCGTAACATTCCACAGAAACAAGCTCTTCTCTGTGAATACAGGAGAGAATTAGACAAAACTAACAAAACTGTCATTTTCAATAAAGATGAGATAAAGCAGCATGAAATATGATGCAAGTCCTTAGACGTAATGTGAATGAGTCCATTGTCAGGGGAATTCCCCTGCCTCCTAACAGCTTGGGCCCTAATGAAGATCGAAATTAAATCCCTATTGCTCTCAACAGAATATTCTCCAGAGAAGAGTATGACAAGTGTCCTTAAAATTGCCTTAAAACATAGACCCTGTGCAGTCTGAGTGTAGTCAGTCTTAAATCAAGAGGCCAGTTTGCAGCCTCAAACTTCTGCATACAAAGCAAATCTGTAATAACAGATTCTGAGAAGCGCACACACATACAGACAAACTCCAAACAACCTCACACTAAAAAAAAAAAATTGAATCTCTTTTCCTTTATTTATGTTTTGTGCATGATGGATCCTCTCCACGTTAAGAATGGGGAAGGGATTGGATTTTGAATATTATTATAATGATAATAAATAAATTTTATTATAGAAGTGATTGTAGCAAACAGTGTCATCTTGGCCTACAAGCTAGAGACCAAGAAAACATGAAAAGAAAGGATGAGATCTGCATATTTTTACCTAATTTCATATTACTAACAATATTGGTTCAAAAACATTCAAAATGTTTTTTTCAGGTTTTCACTATTATCTCTAAAACGTATAAAAAGGCGATACTTGCATTTCAATAAAAATTTTATTCTACTGCAAACTTTCAGTTGCTTCATGTACTTTCCCAGGAGCTGAACCAGTAACTCAGCACACACAGCCACGTGGTACTTCATTCATTAAGGGATTTTTCTTAAGATCACTGACACGGCTTTTGAAATATCCCTTCATTTAACATATAGTGGAAGTTTCTTAAAGCAGTAAGATGGTGAAATATTTCAGAAAGAAAATAAATATGCAATTTAGAGAACTGATTTTCACAGTTGCATTAAGATTTTGGTAAAATCATAACCACTGAAAACAGGCAATCTTCATGTGATCTAAGTTTGCATTATTCTGTGTAGAAAAATTTCCCATGAAACGTGTGTCAGCTTGCAATGAACACTGCTACCTCAAATTTAACCATACTCTGTGAAATAAACAGGATGGGATGGAAAAATCCCATAATTTCTTAGCTCAGAGTGCTTGAAGGAAGCACAAACTTCAAAGGAACCTCCCAGACGACAAAGCTTATTTCTGTGTTTCTACTACAGGTAGCATTTTGTGCAATGTTTCAAAAATGTTCATGGCCTTAACCAAAAATAGCTTCCTGCCCCGTTCTCCTTGAAAGATACATTCCATAACACATTGTTCAGTAGTCTGGGCCTTTTGCCTCATTTCCAGCCCAAGCTTATTTACAAGCATTTTCTCCCCTTTTGTTCTTATACAAACATTGGCTTTTAGCCTAAATGGTATTTTTTCTTCCAGTTTTCAACTTCCTACTGAATAGCTTGATAACAAAATGACCTTTTGACTTGTTTAGATGTGGTTAACAAACTCTAGCTGTTGGCAGAAGATAAGCCCCATGCTTTCCTTACCCAGCAGAGAGTCTGTGTATTTGTTTTAGTTTGAATTTATTAATCTTGAAACATACGTAATGGAAACTGAGTATTCCAGGTGAGCATCACCAGTGTCTTGTAGTTGAATCATCTCTGTATCTACTACTGGTGTTTTCAACAGTCACCTAACTCTCTGGCTGAACAACTTCAGTATTTTATAATCCTGCTGCTATGTAGGATTTCCACCTGAGGTCCTTGCAAACTTCTAGCTTCCAGCAGAATTTTGGTACCAGTACCAGGGTGCTTTACCACCTTATATTATCCATTATTGAATTTCATTCCATTTCCACTAGTCCAGTTCTAACAAGTGATTTTTAAATAATACCCTGTTTTGACAAAGCCTACAGATTTATATTGTTAACAGATACAATCGCCGGTTTTACAGTATTTCTACCAGAGCCATTAATGACAATATTAAAGAAGCTGAGTGCCTTTAAGGAATATCGCTAGTAACTACTATGCTACCAGATATTGCAAGGCTGCCTATTGCTCTTTCTCTTTGGATAGCTTTTATTCACCCTCCAATAACTCCATTAATTCTTGTCACTTGTAGCTTAACTATTAGTTTCTCCAGAGTTGAATGTCAGGAAGGTGATATCACGTCTTTTCTTCATCTGTTGCATCAATTATAAAATAGCATCTCAATCCACACAGAGAACTTTATGGTATTTTTACATCTACCTTTCTCTAATTTATACTTTAAATTCTCTTTATACATCTGTGTACAAAAATCTGCCCTTTACAAAACCAGACATTTCTAAATAACAGGGTTTGGGTTGTTTTTTTTTTTTTTCCATTTAATTTTAAATAAATCACTGCCTACTATTTTTTCCCCACCAGGCAGCTGGTTTTTTTTTTTCACAGCCAGATTCTCCCAAATACCTTACTACTCATCAAAATTATTTTTAATTAATGTTACCTTTTGCAAGCTCACAGCCTGTCTATTTACATGCCAGTATGCATACAAATATCCAGGCCTTACCATATTCTTAGCATGTGTTCTCTACTCTATATCTGCAAAGTTAAAAATCCCTTGACATTTATGTACCCGAAGACATGAATGATCCTCATCTATATTTCTATATCCCAAACTAGTGTTACAATAGATAACCCATAGATAGTTTATTCTATGTTACTCCAATCGAAATTTTTTTACTTTTTCCTCTAGTAGTTTTGAAGTTAAGAGTAATATTTTTTATGGTGTAGGCTAGACTCAATGTCCATTGCTATGAAACTCTGCTTAGGGGAAGAGTTTAGGAGCACAGAGTATATGGTCGTTGTTGTTGTTTCTTATATCCTACCAGATTTGGGGAGTTTGCACATAAAGATCATCCTAAAGTAGAAGTTGCATCTATTTCCTTGTGTTTAATAGTGTTTCATAGATCTTCACTTTAATGAATGTATCTGTTTGGTTTTTGGGATCTTTTATACCTCAGCATCTACACCTTGCAATGGACAATACAATTTAACTATGCATTCTGCGAAGACGTTCTTTTCACCAACAAAGTCTCCATTTATTTAAGTCCCCCAGCCTGGTATGAAAAGAAATGAAGAAAAGTAGTTTCCAGTTCACCTTTACTGTAAATTGTGTGATACTTCCCTGGGTCTCTTCTACCCTGGAAACCTCTCGCATGTGTAATGCATGACCTTCGCGATGCCTTCGCATCAATTTAGTTGCTGCTATCCTTTGTACCTTTCTGAATTGTCCTGCACATGCCTGGAGTTAGCCCTCATTGTATCTGGCACTGCACAATGACTCACTCCAGTTCTGCTGCAGTGGTTGACCAGTACAGTCCTGTTCTCGCAGAGACCTGACCGCTGAAGAGCCTCAAGCAGGCAATATACCAAAGGGGTGATGTGTCTCTGAAAACATAATCATCTGCAAATGGAAATGCTGAGAAGAATTATTTTCTTGCATTTAATTAGAATTTCCCCTGCTGCAATTTGTGTGCGTTACCTTTTCCCACATGTCACCAAGGAGAATCTGGCTCCAGCCTCTGTGCAAATACCTACACTGTGCTGAAGACTGCTGTAAGAAGCCCCTATAGTCTTGTCTTCCTTAGGCAAAACAAAACCAGCTTCTCCATCCCCTCTTCACACATCATACATTACAGCCCCAGATCACTTGGGGTACACAGAGATCTCCCAACTGCAGCTCGCGAAATTAGGCCATAGTCTATGTAATCCATTTTCAGTCTCTGAAAGGAAATGCTTGGAGAAGTGAAGAGCAAGTTGGAAGTGGTATTTCTCTGGTGTTTACTCAAGCACTCAGTAATCTGAGTAAACACATCTTGACACACTGGCTGTATCTTTGTGTTCAAAAATCTTTGATGATTTTTTTATTTCTCCCTCTTAACTCTTTACAGTCATGTTGACCCTGCAATATTCCAAACGGGGCCTTCACAGTACTTCCACTGTTCAGTGCAATTCTACATATAAGCTCTTTAGGATGTAGGTATAATCACCATGAATTAAAATAAGAACCCCCCCTCCACAACCTGTGAGTATGGGATTTGACAGCACCATTTAAAAGCAAATTACTATTTTTCCTCTAATTATGCAGCTGCAGAAATCAATAAATTTTTAAGAAGAAAACTACAGTCCCGGAGGGATGTTAACATGTAGTATCATATAGACTGTCATATTTCAGTAGAATATATTTTGTATTTCAGAATACAAGACCCTAGATGCTTTATTGCTGTCCCCTAATACATAATGGAAATGCCATTTTTATTTATTTCCAGGTTTAGATCATCACATACTTCCATGATGATAAGCTTCTCAGATCAGAGGCCAAATCTTCCAGTAGTGTTATTCAAAGCATCGTAATTTAACTTTGTCACATGGAGAACATGGTTTGGATTGCTGCTTAATAATGCTATTGTTACTGGGCTAAACCATGCCACAGTTACTACCAGGATTACAAGGAATACTTGTTATCTGTAAATAGCTAAATGCAGGACAGAAATACAGAACCATGGTAGCTAATTTCATCCTTATACATATATCGTCTGGTTTTGGTATAATCACGATTTTTTAGAAAACTTGTCCTAGCTTAACTTGTGGACTCTACCCCCTGCTCCTCCTTTTAATAAGATAAGATGCTTCTCAAGAGATCAAGTACAAAGCCTTCACCTCTGAAGCGATAATGGACAGTGGATGAACAACATGTGAACAGTTGCTGCCCCCAGAAGCAGAAACTACTACATGCCCAAAACCCTGCCAGATCCCAAGCAGTAAATAAACCTAATCACAAGACACAGCAGCCAAAATTCAGTTACATGGTTACATGCTCTACATATTATACAAGTCTCTAGATATATTTATGCAAATCTCTGCACTTAGCTGATTATTTGTGTGATTTCTGCAACTGCTTTATTTGAGGCAATAACCTGAAACAGTGACTTGGTCGTCACTGCCTGTAGGTATTTTTTCACATTGCTGTTCCAAATAGCAATAATAATAGTTTTCAATAATAAAATGAAATGAGCTCTCATTCTACAGAATGTTGAAATAATTGTGTTCCATTTCTTTAGCAAAGATTTGCATATGTGATTTATAAACATATATATGTTATAAATATGTATTTAAATCAGAAGCAAAGAGCAGAACAGTGAAGATGCACGTTAGTAATATATACATAAAGATTAAAAAACTTTCATATAGGTCCTTTGCTTTTTCTTTTGCCTCTTAACAGCCTTCTGTCCAGAAACACTGGCAGTGTGAGAATGCAGAATGCCACAGAACCAGAAGAACACAAAAGAACAAAGGAAAGAGAACCTAAAGTGTTCCAGAAACACAGACCGTGCCACAGAAATTTAACCTCACCTTCAATGCCTTTGCACCATTTTGTCTAGAGCTGAAGAAGGAGCAGTATGCATGTATAAACAGATAGATGAAATGGGCTTTAAACTCTGAAGTTGAGACTGTTAGTAATTGATGAGTTAAAACTTGCTACATTGACTCATCAGCCGGGAGGCTCTTAGGACACCCAGACACTAGACAGCCCAAGATATCAGGGTTTGCTATTTTGTTATAAATGTTTCAAACAAACAAACAAACAAACACCCTAGATGTCTTCTTGCATTTTTGGTTGTTTGGGTTTTTGAGTTTTTTTTTCTTTTTCTATAGTTTGTAAACACAAACAGTATAGTTTGTGTTTACAAGCTAAAGAATTATCTGCCATTTCTGAAATCACAAGTAAAAAAAAGAAGCTGTTATTTAGGGTAAAAGGTCTAACAGACAATAAGATATTCAAAAGGTAAAGGATGTCAATAGAAAGTGGGTGCCTTTTTGTTATTTTTATCACAAAACCAGAGCAAATAACTGGAAAATCCTTATATATAATTTTAATTTCTTAATCTTTGTAATTTCAGTCTTGCTTTTTATTCTTGCACAATCATAGATTTTGGTTCCTTTATATACCTTTTCATGTATATTGATGGAAGGAAATTACTCCCATGATGTTTATTTTTTCTTTTCATGAATCTTCTTGCCGATTAGTTCTTTTGTAGTATCTGTAAAAACAGCTGAAGGCATATCCCTGCAAAGGTAAATGTAAATCTAAGTATTTGCACTAAAACACTGACTACATGCACCAAAGTAAGGGGCAGAAATATAGTATGATTTTATACAAATATTACTTATCATGACAGATCAACACATAACTTCATGCAACTCATGTAAATACATGCAGAGAAATATATCTACAAAAATGTAAAGACCTACAGGCAAGTCTCACCTGTGCCCAGCAAGATCATGGAGAAGATCCCCCTGGAAACTGTGCTAAGGCAGATAGAAAGTGATGGCGTGACTGGTACATGGCTTCTCTAAGGGCAAATCAGGCCTGACAAATTTGATGAATTTCTATGGTGGGGTTACGGTGTTGATGGGATAGGGAAGTGCAACCGATGTCATCTACCTGGACTTCTGCAAAGTATTTAACACTGTTACACATGAAAGCATCGTCCATAAATTGGAGAGATGTGAATTTGACAGATGGATTACATGGTGGATAAGGAGTTCTCTGGATGATTGCACTCAAAGAGTTGTGGTCAATGGCTTGGAGACCAGTGGCAAGTAGTGTTCCTCAGGGGTCAGTATTGGGACTGGTACTGCTTAACATCTTTGTTGGAAACAGAGACAGAGGAAATGAGTGCATTCTTGGCCAGTCTGCCAAAAAACCACCAAGCTGTGCAGTGCAGCTGACACACTGGAGGTAAGGGGTGGCATCCAGAGGGACCTTGACAGGCTTCAGGGGTGGTACCGTGTGAATCACATGAAAGGCTGGGCAATGGAGAATGTGATACTAAGCGCAGATATGAGAAGGCCTTAGGGTGTTGGTTGGTGAAAAGCTCGATATGAGCTCTCACTGTGTGCTCACAGCCCAAAAAAGGTCAGCTGTATCCTGGGCTACATCAAAAGAAGTGTAACCAGTAGGTCAAACGAGGTGATTCTCCCCCACTATTCTGCTCCCATGAGACCCCACCGGGAGTAGTGTCTAGCTCAGGAGTCCACAGAACAAGACAGACATAGAGCTGTTGGAATGCATCCAGAGGGGGGACACAAAGATCATCAGAGGGCTGGGGCACATCTCCTATGATGGGCTTGTCATCCAAGTTAGTTGGGCTTGTTCAGCCTGGAGAACAGAAGACTATGGGAACACCTTGTTGCAACCTTCCAGTACCTGAAGGGGGCTATTATCTGCAGAGGAGCTGTTTACAAGGGCATGGTGTGACAGGGAGAGGGGTAATGGCTTTAAGCTGAAAGAGGGTAGATTTAGATTAAATATGAAGAAGAAATTCCTAATAAACTTACTGATGATGGTGGTGAGGCCCTGGCACAGGCTGCCCAGAGAAGCTGTGGCTGCCCCCTCCCTGGCAGTGTTCAAGGCCAGGTTTGATGGGGCTTTGGGCATGTGGGAGTTGGAACCAGATGATCTTTGAAGTTTCATCCAACCCAAACTATTCAATGATTTCCTAAATACTACCCATTCTTTTATGTTTCCTCACGGTATTTTATTTTCACATTTTAAGCTTTCCATACCTTTAATTTTCTCCATTTATATTTTTTATGTATTTATAGTTGAAGAGTGATGTTTATTTACAGAGCCGAAAGAAACCTTCTTTTATCAATTGTTGTCTTTGATTTTCTAATTTTTTTAAACCGAGTAAGATAACATTTTTGCGTAACTTCAGAGCATAACAGTTATTATGTACATTTTAGCTTACTGGATTTCAATAACATTTAAAGTTCTTAAAATTTGGCTTCCCTCACTTGTATGCTCCAGAGCTTTCAGGTGTGCCCAGTATCATCATACTGTCTTTGTCTGCTAATGAGAAGGCACCCGTTTACAGAGAAATTACTGCCTCCTGCAAACTGAGATAGGCCAGCACAACTTCTGACATTCCTGTAGATAGAACAAGCAGTGCGCTCGAACAAAAAAGCGAGCCTCGATAAGTTAGCTTGAGGCCGAGGAAAGGTAACAACTAACCCCCTAGTCTGTAAGCACCTGTCGTCACAATCTGATCTGAGCTCCCGGTCCTGGGCAGTCCGTGCTACAGCATCGTGATCACGTACAACGAAAGCATAGGACTGGTTTAGCAACTGCAAATGAAATAAAGGTGAGCTGCATGTTCATGATGGTATTTTAAAAATCAAGATTTACGACTTCTGCTTTTGGTAAAACATCCTGTAATTGTTGTATTTTCCTCCTCCACCTACTCTCATTGTGTGTGGATGAATAAATGTATAATTAAAAATACCTTGCTATGTGTATTTTAAAAGACAATGCTCTGATAATTACATGTAAGGAACAAACATGCATGCTGAATAAATGTAGGAAATCTGAAAAACTTTCTTTACTTTAATGCTTACTTCAATTCTACCAGGAATCCCTCAAGGCTTCACACTCGTAATTTGCAGCACAGAATGGGACACATAGAATTCATAATCTTGGATAAAATGTAGGCTGTATCACCTTCCAAAAGGTCATCAAATACACCAATTTGTCTGCTACATTGATCTATACCCAAATACAATTTTGGCAAGTAAACAGACATTTTCCCAGAGTGCCTGTGTGTAGTCTGGCATGCTAAGCCTCCCGAACACAGGCACTTCAATTCTTTCTCTGTTTCTGTCCGCACTGGAAAAAGGCTGAGCTCAGCTCAAGCACATAACCTCTCAACTTGCTGTAAAGAATGTTATTGCCTCTGTATGGGCATTTAACAAACGGCATTTACCGTGCTTACGGGCATTTTACACATCTTTTGATAGTCAGTTTCTTATACTGGTAAAGATGGAGCAACTAACAGTTGCTTGCATCATGCTGGAGTCTATTAACTTTATATTAATATTCTGTTTTAAACAGTATGTCTTAGTTCAGAGTATGGTATCATATAAAGTCCAATTCTCTTCCTAGCAGTCTTTGAAAGTATGACATGGTGCGAGGGAAGGTTAAACGTGTTTGTCTGGAATTGTTTCCTATCTCAAGTTATACAGCTTATTATGCTGCTCCCATCCCAAGATAATTGTGCAGAAGGTTATGGGGTGTTTTTTGGCGGCTTTGGTTTTGTTTTAGGGCATTTTTGGTTTTGTGGTTTTTTTTTTGTTTGTTTGTTTTTACTTTTTCTTTAACAGGTTGTTTTTTGAGAGATACTGATGTGTGTATACTATATTTCTTCTCTTTGTAAAAGAGGCATATATGTCAGCATGCAAGACAGGCACTAAGCATCAAACTGCTGAAAGCAGCTTTTAAGTTTTTGAAGAATTTTGGCTGCGCTACCTCGCACAGAATGCTATAAAAGTAACATGTTACCTACCTAGGATACAAGCAAATAAAAGTAGCACAGTAATATATGTGACAGAGCAGTTACATTATTTTGATGGGAGGCAGGAACGTCACACCTTTTCGTAAGCTATGTTGGAGGTTTGGGGGATAGATTCTTTGTCCGTTTAGACAGTACACCAAGAGTGCAACAGCTTTGTATGGAGGGGAAGTGAGGTGAGGGACAGGTGGAATGGGAAGCATCTTTCAGCCTTTCCCTTCTTGAGCTGTCTAAGCAAAGCAGGATTCCTAGGCTGGAAATCTGAGAAGCACAATTTTGGTTACATGGCAGCAGCAGAAGCCAGAATTCCCAGGAGTTGTATGTTCTGCTGCAGTTCCAGACACTTTGCCAGGCAGAAGTAGATTACAGAGCCTCTGAAGGAAAACCCCAGCCATGTACACTCACCCAAACCCAGACTCTTCCTGGTGGTTTCATGGGATTAAAAGTTTATATGAGCCTGGGGCAGGCTGCTAACTTCCCTGGGTTGTTTTGATCTTACATTGAGCCTTTCCAAAGAAACTTCAGAAAGCAACAAATACCTGCACATTCAGCCCAAAGCTCTGCCCTGAGAGTCTGTGAGTAGTTTTAGTGCTATGAGGCACAGCCAAATTTTGCAAAACCTTCATCTGACAATGCAAAGGCAGATGACTGAACTACCACTCTTGAGTTGCTGCTCTCAGCCCACTTTTAAGTCTTGAAATAGCCCCCAGCTGTGAGTAAGGGAAAGCTGCTGTTACATAGGATAACTTACATCCACAGTGCCAAAATCCTTCAGCTACCTTTGCTTTCAGAGAGTGTTCCCTCCTCCATCAGAAAGCCAACTTTTCTTGAAGGTCATGCTTTGCTCTGAAGTCCCATTAAATGTGAGGTTGCCTCTCTCAGTCAGCTTTATGGTAGCTGTGGTGACTGAAAGCTGAGTTATAAAACATGATTGCTGTCACCAATTTAAATCCATCCGGGAGAGCACAGTAACCATACTGTCTGTCACACCTCCCAGAAAACATAATACACACAACCTTCACATCCCATGGGCACAGAGCGAACCTGCATTCCCATCAGAGCAGGAGGATCTTCTGAGCCTGCCCACTTCATACCAGGGCACCAGCACAGCCTTAAGAGCCAAATGAGAAGTCCCTGTTAGGGTTACAGCTACCCAGGTATTATTTCCCAGGATGAAGCCAAGACCCACTTACGTGACATTTCAGCATGTGGTTTTACTTTTAAGTATGCCAAAGGTGCTCCTATGTTCCAAAATAAGTCCCAGCCCAATAAGTCTCCACAACTGCAGAGAAAACATGATTTTTCTATTTCCTACAGTTAAAGACTCCATGGACACACATGTGCATGCTTCCTTGCTTTTATTTTCACGAAACCCTCTGACCACAGCAATCATCCTTTACTCCTAGCTTGACATCATCTCCTCCAGTATTGCCTAACCAAAGTGCAAACTGCACTGGACACTGAAAAAATTTATCTCACTTTTGGGACACATGGCTTTAATGTCCAAGACTTTGTATAATGTCCAAGACTTTGTATATGCCCTTGCATAGAAAAGTATTTCCTAATGTTCACGATACCAGACTTCCCTGACAGTGCCAATACAATTAAAAAACAATGAAATATCAGATTCATATCTGAACGATCACATTTTTTTAACCAGTTGCAATGCAAATAACGTTCCTTAGAAAATAAAGAACATTTGTGATACTCAAAAAATGAAGCCCTAGGATGTTCCATGTGCAAAACAGACAAACTTTTATACTCAAATATCAACCTACAACTGGACACATTGTCCTTCTGCAACTGCACTATCTATAAGCATCCAGTTGTCCCAACTACAAGGATGCATATACAATTAATTCTCATGTTTACAAATATTTGCCTCTCTTTACGCATGTGTTCACCTGCAAAAGATCCAAAAACCAATGTGACAAATGCATGAGCCTGCACTAAAACTACAGTTTCACAGATGTGTACAACAATATGCTTACCGCAGGTGTACGTGTAAAGTCCAACAACCGTGTTGTATGCAAAGATGTAAGACATCTCTTCAGGTTTCTTCAGCAACCACAGCAGTTGCATTGTATGGGAAGGGGGATGGTTTAGTACATCTGTTGCATACTTTGAAATTCCCGGTTTTTACATATTAATGAAATCAGGAACTCTGAAAAGGGATGAGTTTTATGGTGCTCTTGCACAAGGGTAACAGGGAAAGAAGGTAGGTTGACCTGAGTGGGGAAAACCACCTGTCAATAGTTTTGATGTATCTGCAAGTAGATAAAGCCAAAATTATTCTCTCAATAGTTTTTCTATGAGTACATACTATTCTGTTTTTCAGAAGTTGCACCACTTAAATTTACTGAACCATTTTTTCTCACGAGAGTTTCATTTTGAAATAGCTGACATACTAACAGTCTAAATGCAACTGACAGTAGTCCAAATACTTGTTTGTACTATAATTTCTCTAGAGACAAAGTGGGCAGAGTACCTCCTAACAGATGGCAAGATCTACCTCCAGCATCCTTCAGCTTACATTAGCCTGATGATTTTTGTTAGTTAACCTCAATGGTACCTCTTAGCATCAATAAATCTAACAGGCCTTGCTAGTCCCAAAGGGCAACTACTTAGACTGTCACAATGGGAGTAATGTGACAGAGGCTCAACTGCAGAAATCGAGACCATGCCACTTCATCCCCTCTCAATTTGCAGATGGAACAGAAGCGGTGTGGCAGTGGGATTCTGGGAGCTCTTGATATAGGACTGAGGAGAATCTCATCCTTCCCCATCAGGGAAAAAGTACCTTTTCTTCTTTAGTTCCATCCATTTCCAAACAGAAAGAGTGATTAGCTCTTTGGTAAAACAAAGGTTTGGAAGGAAGACTTAATATGCATGTTCCTGCTTCCATAAAGGTCAACACACCAGTTACCTGAGCTACAAGTAACTGAGTTACTCACAGACAAGATAAAACAGTGATTTTCATGGTGTAGTCAAGAGATTCCTAGGAGCACTTCACCACAAGGAGCACTTGGAATTTCTGTGTGAAGAGCAGCTGCACATCACGCACCTGTCCCTGTTTGTAGCTTTTAAATTATGTTTTTTAAATCCATTTTTTTCCTTTCCTCCTAGATATTACCATGCAAGCAACTGTTGTGGCAACATTACAAACAATACATAATAAAGAAAAGGTCCTTGCAAGGCCTTCAACGATTTAAGATCCCCCCCACAGAGATAAATATTACATCTTACATCTGGATTCTTGCCTGAGGCAGAAATCTGAGCAGTTACAGACAGGATTAAGTTTAAATAGTAGAGTTGCTAAGGAATACTTCTACATTGTGAATTAAGACAAAATACGAAGAGTAAAATTTAATGACTAAATTAGCAAACCCAAATATTACACTTTTTTTTTTCCTCTCATGATTACAGAAAACATTTGGTTTAGGTAATTGGTAGTGTATTTAAAACAAAAATAAATGCATTGCACATGGATAAAAGCAACACAGAAATTGCAAAGATTTTCACTTCATATAAGAATTTAAAACAATGCATTAGTGGAAAAGTGTAAATGGGAATATTTTAGTAGTCAAAATAAATATTTAATAAAAATCACACACCCAAGACAAAGTATCAAAACAAGAGAACTCAGTATTTGGAAGGACACTACCTATATTTCCATGTGCTAAACACTGCTAAATTCAGTGGCTTCATTATTATCATACTGCCTTCAGCAATCATTGCTTATATTATTGTTCTAAAAGGTAATGAGAATAAAACATACTGTTCCAATGACAGAAATAGTAAACCCAGTTTGCTATAGACAAGGAAGAATTTACTACACCAAGGAGTCAATCCACAGCCACTGATACAAAGTCAACAAGGACTACTGCATAGCATACCTGCTCACTGTACCAAAAGTGCATTTTTCAGCATTCAGGGAATTGGGGAAAAAGTAAGAAAACCACCCTTTTTATGTAATTTTAAAAAAAAAATTTGATTGACAGTTGAAGAAGAAACACACATTTCCTTTAAAAGTAAAAGCATAGTCTAAAGATCTTAAGAGCACCATAAGAGTTCTATTAGGTAAAACAGTACAAACCATTAGCATTTTAAAGTAAAGAACAACTAAAAGGTTATTATATCATTCCATATATGGAATGTAAATGAAAATTTTAGTGTGCTGTTGTATCCTCTTATACTATAGCTAGTGGTATTTTGATGACTTTTTGTTCTAGAAACAAATAATGTAAAGAAAACCCTTTTTACAGCAGAGGTTGAGAAAGATTTAAACTGATGATGTGTAAACTGAAATGCAGCCAATGTCCAGAGAGACAGACTTATATGGTGGAAAGCAGAAGTCTCTGGATTATCCTATTAATTCTCCACTCAGTTCTTACACTGAATATTTGAAAGTAGCTTCACTGAATATCCCTGATCACCATGATTTTCACGAGTGCTGTTTTCTCACTATTAGGATTCTGCATTTAAGATTATTCTCAACCCTTTATCCTCTGATTCCCACCCATCCCCCACATTATATTTTAAAGTTGCAGTTTCTCACACAAAGCACCATAATGCCTTTCGCTGTTTCCTAAGTGATATGCAGTCAACATTATTTTCAAAGCACTGAAACCACCTTCCAGTTGGATCACTTACTAAACAGTAATTAAAAATAGTACTCTCCCCTTATTCTACTGTGACATAAAGACTATTCACCATTTAATATACGTTCAATCTCTTCTAGTCTTTTCAAAGCAGCAACTCTCTTTTTCTCAATGTCTTTGATTTCTTTTGCAGATTTTTTGGGAGTCTCTTGGTCCTTAGTGTTTTTCTCTGTTCGTTTCTTATTTTTTGAGTTCCCTTTGTTGTTATCAACTGTATTTTGTGTGGTTTTCTGCTCATTTTTTACTTCTTTCAAATTCTGAACTGATTTTTTTTTTTCTTCTGCCGCTGTAGTTGCAGTCCCATCTGCTGGAAGTGATGACTGTTCTGTAGAACTGAGTGATGCAATTTTACTTCTAACTATGTTTAGATGACGCTGAATATACTCTTCATGAGGTGCCAGTGCAAGCGTTTCAACCAAACATTTTTCTGCTTTTATTAAGTCTCGTTCTTCAAAGTAAACCACACAAAGGTTATGTTTTCCTTGTACGTTGTTGGGGTCCAGTTCCAGAATCTTTTCAAAACATGTTTTTGCTCCAACGATATCCTTCTTTTGGTTCATAAGGATATCTCCTTTCAAAATCAGACCTTTGGTATGATCAGGGTAGTATCTCAGTAGCTCTTCCAGCACAGGCAAAGCCATCAGTTCTTTTGCTGTCTGGGAATAAAGCAGTGCCAGATTGAACAAAGCACTTCGGAAGTTTGGCTGTAAGCTTATGGCTTTCTTCATCCATGCCTCTGCTTCCGTATCTTTTTTGTCATCCATTGCCAGCATACCCAAATTGAAGTATCCATTTGCATCCTGTGGTTCTTCTTTCACATAATGTAACAGTCTTTGTTTAGCTTCAGGCCTAAGCCGAGCATCACCTGAATGACAGAAAACACATTTAATTCTACATCTGCTCTGAAGGATTTTTAGACCAGGTCTGCAAAATGCTGATTTTTATACAAATTAAAATGCAGAACTATTAATGTAACTGTAAAAAGGAAGGGGTTTAAAATGCTACTTGTTATTACTGCTATGTAACAGCAAAAGTAAACGACATCTGCCTTCTTTATGAAACAGCACTACCTACAGTTAATATGTAGTCAGTCAGCATCCTTATTCTATTATCTGCTGGATTATATTTAGGTTTGATACAAGAGATTAAAAAAAATGTTGTCTCTACAAACTTAATAGAAGTTATTTTGTCATGTACAGTTGAGCAAACTGAGTGCACAGCTCTTGTCAGTCTGGCAAGCCAGCTTTTACAGAGGCAAACTTGGGAGTAGATCTCATTTTGTTAAAGACAGATTGAAAGAGTTTAAAGTCAGAGATCGCATAGTATGAGGTCAGATGTAGCCAGGCTAAAATATCTACTAACACAAAACAATAAAATCTGATAACTCCCAGAGTTTAACTGGCCTCAAAGTTTGAAAAAAACATAGTAAAATAATCTTATAATACCAGGATTAACTAGACTAGCTTGTAGTCCATGCTGTTTTTTCTCTTATGACAATGTTTTAGTATGGAATCCCAGGTACAGATTTATTGAAGGACAAGGGAGAAGGGAACTGATTTTAAATGCCTTCTTTAACCTCCTGAAACAGTGCTGCATCTTCCAGCAGGAATAACTGAATACTAGATAGTAAATGCTTTTGCTTGTTTGAAGCCCCTTGTGCTTCTACTGACAAGAAACAAGGCATTTCTTGTACTACCTAACTTACAATGTGAGAAGAGATGGAGAATAATTCATTTGCTTCAGCTCCAATTAACTCCTATTATCTGTCTCAGAAGTAGTTATCCATCCCAACTAAAGGGGAACAAACTTTACTAGGCACTTGCCAGATACTCTGCAACAGCCTGAATTCACAAAAGGCTTACACTTACCCATATACCGACAAGCTGTACATACAGAAGAAGAAAAAAGGACATGAAAATCTAACTTAATCTTAATTAGCAGTATTACAGAGGAACCTATGAAAAGATTCACATTTCCTAGGGCTAGATTTGAAGCCCACAGAGGTCAGCTATATTTCTACTCAATGAAGAATTACATCCATCGGTAAGACATGTTTTTAACATGTATTTTACTAAATATGATTTTTTAATATATGGACACAATTTTGAAGATGTTTGTGACACACTATACATAGGATGTTGTTCTGTAAAATAGCACTGAGATGATAGATAGATGATATAGAGATGATCAGCTACGATACATGTACACTTTGCACAAGTTCCATATACTAGCAATAAATTACAAAGCTGACTATTATAATAAACCATTTCTTATTTGATGATGGTACAAACTTCTGCTTTTCCAAAATTAAAAATGTTGATTAAAAAAATAATATGGATCCTATAAATGCAAACGGACAATATTTATATGATGAAAAACTAACATACCGGATTCCTGCATTAGCAGCGCTGAGTTGAATAATGCCAGTTTATGCGTTGGGTTGAGTTCTAGTGCTCGGTTGAAATTCTTCAGGGCTTCTGTTGGATCTTTCAATTCAATGTAAACAATTGCCAAGTTGTACCACAGGTCTGCATTGGTTCTGTCTAGTTCTAGAGCTCTAAGATAAGCTTCTTTAGCTTTCAGAGGTTTGTTCATTTTTAAAAGTAATTCTCCCCTGTTACAAGAATCAGAATTAACCTTCAACATTTAGTCATACTAACATGAAAATAATTGACAGGTTTTTATAAAGTTTCCCACATTCCTTTTTTTTTTTTTTTTTAAACACAGAACAATACAGGACCTTCATTACAGACCATTCCCAAAAGCTTTCAGCTCTCAAAAGTCTGTACACAACAAACGTAGGGCATAAAACCCAAAGAAACAGTGATTAAGGGTTCCTAATACTGTCTGTGTAATTACACTGCAACAGTTAGGCTTCTTTGCAGCTCCCTAAGTCCCAATGGGAATCACAGCTAAAAAAAAAAATAACAAACAGAAGCTTTGATAACCATGGCCACACTGCTTTTAAGTTGACATTCATGTACTTTTTATTATGTCTGGCATATTTTGGAACACCTTTAACAAAGAAGGATTAAAAAGGCTCCATAATTCAGACTAAGAAAAAGCTTTTTAGTACAAAACTAAACTAGGAGATGAGAAATTTCCATTTGAGATTCATGAAGAAATCTAATAGAAGTATCTTGCTATACAATGTTTGAGTACACAGCCTCTGTGTAAACACATCATTCGAAGCAGGAATTTAAAGGAACGGATCTTGAAATGAATAACTGATCACTGCCCCAAATCTTCATCACCTCTTTTGAAAATGAAGCCATTTCAGTGGCTAATTCAACTGTATGAACTAAATACTGTTCACAGCACTGCAAATACATACTCTTGAATAAATGTTTATGTATCTCTAGTATGAGAAAAGTTACCTGCTGATGTAAGCTTGCTTGAAATCTGGTCTCATACTAATTGCTTGTCGATATAATTGATCTGCTTCTTCAAGGCGAGATTCATTTGTTCGAATTAAGTTTGCAAGGTTGATATAAACATTCAGATGGTTAGGAGCAACTCTTGCTGCATACTTTTTACCTGGAATAATCTGTCAAAAAGAACACACGTATAAAACACAGTGAGTAAAACTATGAAAGACAATCAGTATAGATCTCTTCACTCTGCTTCACTTGTTTTAATGGATCACCGGACATTAGTGTGTAGGCTCTGAATGATTACAAAAAGAAATTCTTCGTTCCAAGAAAAATCATACAGAAAACCAAACAGAATATATTCCTTCTTTAATTCTATAAAGACAGAGATGACTTCTATCTCTTATTTAAGAAGTCAGTTAATTAAGCTCTGCTACTACCTAACTGGGCTCATGCAGACAGAAAGTCATTAGAAACCAACCGGACCTTGCAAAACTTTTCCCATTCAGACAATATCTTCTAAAGCCTAAAATGACCCTTTATCATTTTTATTCCATTTTTTAAGCCTCCAGCCTAAGATATGTGTAAGTAAGTTACCAGACACTGACATACCAGATGTAAAGTTGTCATTAAAGATGAAAATATTATGATTATATTGTAACAGTTGTACTCTTTATACTTTATCCATCTAGAAACTTCATACTGTTTCACAATATAAACTTTTTAATGCCATACTTCTACTTAAGGGACTGATGATTTAGCTACCTTCACCCACCTCCAAAACTACATTTAAGCCTTCTACTGAGCCCTCAAAACTCAGTTACCATCACTGTATTAAGTGTAAGTGAAAACAAACCCACTGTGATGAGAAAACTGTAGGCGTACATTTTAAACTGCTTTCTTTTATATCCTCAATTTCAGAAATAAAACCCCACAGAAGTATAAGAAGTATCTTAAAATACTTTCAGCATGGAAGTTCCAAGTTAGCATTTTTTAACAGCCATGATTGCATACAACCTACTCTTAATAGTCAGGTTTTAAAAAAACCCAAAACAAACCTATCAATTTTAAGGTATACAGCAACACAGCTTCAGGAAAAACACAAAACCCCTATTGGGAATATAGGTCTGAAAGAGTTCCCTACTACCTTGGTAGATTAAATAATGATACTAATTACCTGTGGCATCAAGGATTTAGCAATCATATATGATTCTTCGGCTTCTTTAGTTTTGTTTAAGTTTTTGTAAGTTCTTCCTACATTCATATGGGCACCAATATCATCTAAATAAAGGAAAGAGTGAAATTTCAAATACTTCCATGCAATGAGTATCATGAAAATAAACACTTGTGCATTCAGAATAGCATGAAATACAGCTACTGCATAAAGACAACCAACAAAAAAAGCAATTCTGTTTGTAATCTTAATTATGAAGCTAACAGTTTAACAATGAACAAAAGACAGTTTATAGTTACTTTGGCAATGGTAAAAAATTTGAGGTCATACACATCTATCTTTAATCTCCTGATATAGCAGTCTCACATAAATTATTTATTAGGCTTCTAATAGGAAAAAGGAAAGGTTGCACAGTACTACCTAGAACTTATTCTGCAACAATATGAAAATAAATGTATAAAAATTACAGATTGTATCAAAGAACACACCTCCGCAGTTTTGAATAAAAAAATAACAGTTACGATTCATAAGAATTCAGTTTAAGTTGATTCAGAAAGAATGTCATCCAGATAACAGCTTTCAATGGAAAATATTTACATCTTTTATAGATAAAACCTTTCTTGGAAGAGTTAATTTCAAAAAAAATATGGATCAATTAATTTGTGTGTGACACAGATATTCAGTTGGAGAAAAACAGATTGTTGAGAAGATTTAAAGTAATCTAAATATACCAAGACACTAACAGAGCAGACATGCTGTTCAATGGCAGCTTGTCAAAGCTTTTACCTGGTTGCACTTGTGTGGCTTGTATGAAGAACTGCAAAGCTCTTTCAAAATTCTTTTCATTTTCTAATGCATGCCCCACATTGTTCCATAGTTTTGCGTTGTTCTTATTTACCTGGAGAGAGAAAGAAGATACCAATGTGTATGGTATTACACTGAAATTACAAAACCCCCTTATTTTTATTATCTATGTCTTAAAGATGTGAAGATGCATAGCTGCTATACGTAAAGAATAACTAAAACTACACAGAGCATCATTACATTGAATTCATTGTTGCATGATTACATTGAATTTTGGTTATTTGCTCCCAGGAATAACAAACATTTTAAATTTCATGATCATTGCTATAAGATGTTGTACAAACTACCCTATCATGCCATATGCACAATGAAGATATTATTCTGTACAAACTTTCTGTAGATTTTTTGTACCAAAACATATTGTGCTTTCATCCAGAGAAAGAATACATTCAACTGCTTTAACATAGGAAAAAATTATCATCTTCTACTTGCACATGAATTCCCATGTGTGCATCACACTGCTTTTAAAGCAGTCCCAAAAGCAACTAATTAGATGTTAATACTGTCAATGTAGAAATAAAAGTGGCAAAACAAACATTACGTCTCTTCATTTTTATTGTGCTCTACTGCAGCTTTCTGAGAACGGCATCACAAACTTTTCATTATCCCTTTCAAACAGAATACAGTACCTTTAAAGCTGACATAAACAAAGTGTACTCTGACTCCCAGTCCCAGTTCCTGTGCAGTGTTTTTAAGGCATGAGTGAATAGTACCGCAGCCAAACAAACCCAAGAAATTTTTCTTAGCACACTATTAAATAAAACAAAGATTTGTTATAAGGCCATAATCAATTCTAATTTATAACAGAATAATTATCTCATTTCTTATTTGCTAGGATGCAAATAAGCTGAGGACAATATTTTTAAGTATTATATTCCAGGGTATATCACCTAGTGGCACACTCCAAACACTGAAAGGATATAATGTCCAATTTCAAGTTAATTTTGGTATTTGCCCTATGTTTTGTTATCACTGTGTAATTCACTTAAGAACAAATACAATCCACATAACGTAAACAAAACGCATAAGGTCCAGCAGAAGTATATTTGCTACCTGTAAATTAAGTCAGCGAACATGATCATGTCTAACAGCAGTGTTTTTCAAAACACTGTACAAAATGCTAAAAATATAAAAATCAACTAAAAAATCATCACATCCTTTTGTTTCATATCAGAGAATTCCATGCAAATTCCTTACTGCACATATCACCAATCTTTCTCACACTGTGAAACGCAACTTAATAGAGGTCTCCTCTGCATGCTACCAAATATTCCATACACAAATAAAATACTAGTGCTACCGTAATGTTTAAGAGAAATGTTTAGTGCCTTTGTAGAAATTTTATTTCTGAAGATGCAAATTGGGGCAGAAGTTATTCTTTGTGATAAGCTTGTCAGGAACAACCATCATTCAGATTTCATACAGTTTATTTTTCTGGAGTTTTAACATGACTGACTTTAACCACAACAGATACAAAACATACACTTCAACATGCTGATCATTTGGTCTCTGAACTCTAACTTAATTATAAAAACCCCATGTTAAACACCCAGTAGTCTTCCTTCAGTTATGAAGATTTTATTTTTAAAAAACTCATTCTTGAGCACACTGTTCACCATTGCCAGCTATTTCTGATATGTGGCTTACACAACAGCTGTTCACACTGCAATGTACTTCACCAGGGTTTGCTAAAAACTGAGTTTTTCCACTTCATTTTTAAGATATACAAAATGCCGTGCAGACTTAAGACTACTGTGCTTCACTTAAAAAAAATGTTAAAAACCCCAAAAGCAGAATTAAGAATAAAATTGCAAAACATTAGCAAAGCGAGCAGTGAAAACTGGCATATACACTGATATATATCCCCAGCAACCTTAAGACAGTATTTTCTTTCCATGCATTGATAGAGTAAGGAGCCTTCTCTCCCTCATAAGACCTTTTAGTGATGATTCCCAATACTTTTGTAGTAAACAATGCTGCCCAAATTTTCTCCTCTGCCATCCTCTCCTGGTTCCTTGCACTTCTGCATCACTTCTATTTTTACTGCCTCATAGTGGGATTTGTGATACCTTCTCATCACTCCCACAGAGCATCAGTAATTTCTCACTATCCAGTGCTGTCAGCTTTGGGAGCACCAGTTAGTGTAAGTTACAGAGCAAAGCCTCACCTCTAACAACAACAGACAACACCAACTCGGAATTGCTGCCTTTCGATTTATCTAAAATAGCATTAGGATGCCATTGGGGTAACAAGGATTACATGGAGGTATGTCCACAGCAATGTAGAAAAAAACAAAGGTGTGTGCAAAACATGCTTTCAGAGCAGAATTTCCTAAGGAACAATTGTTATGTAGAAATTCATAGAATCACAGAATTTTAGGGGTTGGAAAGGACCTCAAGATTATCAAGTTCATCCCCCCTGCCAAAGCAGTTTCCCTACAGGAGGTCACACAGGAACGCATCCAGACGGGTCGGGTCTTGAATATCTCCAGAGAAGGAGACTCCACACCTGACCTGGGTGATCTGTGTCAGTGATCTGTCAATCTCACTGTGAAGAACATCTTTCACACCACAGTGCGGAACCTCCTGTGGTCCAACTTGTGACCATTGCCCCTTGTCCTGTCCCCACAGGCCACTGAAAAGAGGTTGGCCATCTCCCTTTGCCTCTTGCATTTCAAATATTTATAAACATAAATTCCTCAGTTTAGCAAATACTGAATGGTTCTGGACTCCATTCCTAGCATGGCACATCTGAAAATTCAATCAGTACAGGCATTGTAACATTGCCCAGACTGATATGTATTCATTATGTAAGCTTCAGAGAGAAATCACCTCTGAACAAAGTACAAATCAAATTTGTCCAAGAAACTCTTTGGCTTGATCCTTGAAAATGTCTAGGATTTAATCAGGAAATATTGAATTTCTTTACAGAAAAGGTGAGTTACACTAGTAGGCTAATAACTAAAGTCTGTTTTGTAGCAATGTGTAATGTAAGTCACACCATATTCTGACATCTAGTACAGTCTGAGGCTTTATATATAAACACACACATATATATACAAGCGTACTTACATATATAGTGTGCACACATACATATGTGTGCATGTGCATAAATATATGGATTTTAAAGAAACATTTTAATACCCACTGATTTAAGAACGCCCTTATAATTTGTTCAAATGACTGCCAAATTGTTTTCTTGGTCATTACAGAATGGAGTCATTAAAGATGAAAGAATTTATGATATAATAAATTCATACTGGTAAAACTTTGCTGGGAAAGCTTTCAGTTATAGGTAAGGTAATCTTTTATGAAATGAAGAGACATGAGTTAAATCAGTTACAGGAACCCCTTACATTACCTTACCTTTTATTTGATAATTTCTTCCATCCATGTGCAACTAAAATGCAGAATCCCATGCTAGGAACATATAGCACTCGTTCTGCTACTACAAATCCAACAGGAAAAAAGAGATTTGATGCAGGAATGAACGGTAGCACTATTAAGCAGAGTGCCTAGAAAAGAAATGTAAATGAATTAGTAATTAAGGTTAAGTGGTGACAAACTATACCCAAGAAATAAATCACAATTATAAAAAAATACCAGAAAAACAAACACACATAGTAGATCCTTGGAGTTTGGTTTTGTTTGTTGTTTGTTTTTTTTTTTCCTTTTAAACATTAAGAGCTCTTTTACCTTGAGATCACTCAAGCTTTAACCCTGGCCCACAAGTATACTTGCTTTTTTGCACTACAGAAAACAGCAGCTGTATGACAAAACACTAGGATGAAATAATCAAACTTGGAACAATGTTTTAATAAGCATTCCACATACATTAACATAACAGTCAGAGAACACCAGACATTAGCTTTTATAACAATAAAAAATTTATACCAGCTTATACAATTCATAGAGCAGTTATTTTTACAATACAGTGAAGTACATCATTAATTTTTGTAAAAAACATGAATAACAAAAATCTAAATAAGTCACTGAATAAACCTCAGTGTTTAGCTAATACACTAAGGGAACCCTGAAATATCTAAAATTACAATGAACTGAAGAACTGTGCAAAAGCACCTCTTATACTGGTGGCAGACTTCTTACCAAAAGATGTGTTCGTTAAAAGACAGAGAAATCCATCTGCTGCAGAGGAAGTGGACGTGCCCATTTACTTTAAGTCCTGGGTGACTGTTAAATAACAGCTTTACTGTCTGTTACCAGAAAAGACTTAAATGTATTATTTCTAAGTATCTGTCCTCCAGGTTACAGAAAATAAACCCCCTGCAGAAATGGAACGCTTCTATGAAGAAAGAGGAATTTTCTAGAAACTTTCAATACAACTGGCTGTAAACTCCCATCAAAGTGAAAGCATAATGGTCTGTTTCATGCTGAAACAGCATACCCAGTTTGAAAGCCAATCATATATAAAAACGCCACACTGAGTGCAGCTAGAAACTGAGTTTTTTGCTCATATTTCAACTGACCAAGAACATGCACATGGACCATTAACACAGCGTGGCTGATCCACAGCAATTCATTAAGATACACAACAATAAATACATTAGTGAACTTTGATGAAATCACAAGCACAATATAGAGAATATGTTGATTAGCCAGGGACAAATTTTCATGCAATCTCACATTCTTCTCCTTTTCTTCTTTGCAATTTTATGGTATGTGCTCTTTATAGAGTTGTCTAACTTGTAAGAGACCCAATACAGATCTTTATTATAGATTTTTGTAATCTGCTTTAAAATGCAGGATTCTTCTTGCTAGATCCAAGCCAGTGCTCTGTATCGGGTTTTAATTTAGTTACAGCAAATGCCTTCACACTTTTGGGGGTGGATTGTGGGAAGTGAGGGTATAACTCTGCATTTCATTACAGTTTGAGCATCCAAACACATTTGTGAGTACAAAAGCAAATGTAAAAAAACACGTTTGATGTGCTTTAGAAAACAACGCGCTGTTTTGCAAATGTTTTTACTGCAATGTAAATTAACTGTATTTAGCTTTATCATGTATGTAAGGCTGTACATAGGCTTAAAGGAATTAACTTATTTTATGATATCTTCTGATAAACCGATTTAAAGATGTCACCCTGCAAGATTTCAAGATGTTATTGTTTTATGAGCGCTCAAAAAATGCAAGTGGTTTTGATTGGTCCCACAGCCCCATGAAATCAACATATGTATAGTGAAAGCCAATTCTTTCCAATGGGTTTGAATGGAAAGGGCTCTGCAGCTGACATAGCATGTGTTTAATTTCCACTGAGCACTTATGTAGGCATCTAATAAAAAGGTTTTTGCATGTTCTGCTCTGTGCAATTCGTTTGTTGACAAATGCTACAAAATTTCTTGCCAAACTTCTCTTTAGATTCTTGTGGTGCTCCTTAGTACGCTGTCCTTCAAATACAATCTTAATTTCTTGGACAACAGACTCAAGGTCCTACTGCAGATAAAAGAAGCATTCTTTTCTGTTCATTTATTCTTTCTTCTTATAGTCTTTCAGGAGCTGCAGAAGCTCTTTTCAAAAAATATCCTGGTCAAGGCAACTGAAAAAACCCCAAACCAACAAATCAGAAACCATTAAAGTATGCAGGAAAAAAAGAAAAAAGAGACATATGACAAAACTCTAAAATATGACCATAAGCTATGAAGAGTATCTGAACTCCTAAGTCAAAAGTTCATAGGGAAACATTTCAAACCCTGAGTGAGCTGTAAGCATACGGAATGGAGAAGCAAATATTGCTAAATTTAGAAGTACCGATATCTTAGCACAACACATAGAAGTTAAAAACTTACTCCAAGAAACCTAAGGATACCTGTCTGTTTCTGACTTTTGCACAGTAACAAGACACCAAAATTTGCAGGTAAGTAGCATGGAGCACCCTCTTATGAGAGGGGAAGTAAAGCACCTTTGTTTGAGACACTAACTGAATACCAAAAGATACTAAAAAGCTTTTATTAAATTTTGCTGGCCAACAAAGGAATGTCAATACCTTTATGAACAAAGAAGGGTCATGATCACCACTTGATTCTGAAACCTACTGAAAAGCCAGCAAATTAATGCTAGATCGGTGCTCTCCTCAGCAATCAATACATGCAGTATGTATAATGTAACCTATTTATAAAGGTCTCTAAACCTGGCAATCACATAAGTTGACTGTTCAAAGGGATAAAACAGAAAGGTAGTTTAACTGCTTATAAATTTATCAGGCATGTCCTTTACTAATGTAAGAATAATTGATTATTTCAAGCAGTGTAATGGCATCCCCTTCCAATGCTTCCAAAGCATTATGATCCCATTTTTTGATAGCTCAATACTATCAGCTGGGTAAAAAAAAAAAAAAAAGAATAGTTATTTATCTGTTTTGTCCCTCCTAGTTCTGTTATTGTGAAAAGACAACTTTAGAATCAATGGCAAAAGTAAAAAGATTACAGAATTAAACACAATGTACACACTCACCAGAGTTATTTTTCCTGGAGATGACTGGTATCAAACAGATGAAAACTGATTGAAAAAGGAGTCCTTCTCATCTTTTATCTCCCAGTAATGAGTTCATCCTCTGAGACTGTACTTGGGGAGGTCTGTGCAATGTACACTGACACTTGAGGCAGTGAGAGAAGGAATTAATTCTTCTTCTCCCTGGTCCCTCAAGCAGTACAGCACCAAATCCACATGCACAAATATAGAATGACATGCTTAAAAATATTTGTGACTTCCCTTCTCTTTTTCACTTTGGAACCCTCTCTTTTGCATTTTTTTTTTCTTCAATGTCCAAATAAACATCTTTAATTCTGCAGCAGGTCTAAAGCTGTACCTTTTCTTATCTCATCAACAAAAGTAACTTCAGACTTTTCCCCTCAGATCAGGCTTCGGCATAACACCTCAAGGTCTCAACTGAGTTAGTGGAAGGGCCAAAACATGCCACAGATTTGTAATGGCAGAAGCTTTTTACAAAGCCCTAGAGTGAGACTGTGAAGAATGTGAAACACAAACAGTGCAGTACCAACGGTGATAAAGCCATCATTACACTAATAACACACTGCATCCATAGGGGTAGCACATAGAATTCATACCTGCCATGGTAGAGGTTTATTTTGATCAGCAAAAATTCAGGTTTTAATGGTAGAACTGAGACACAACTGGGTAAAATATTTTTAAAACTAGTAACTCTACATAGTTATCTGTAACATTGCCATTATCTCTGTAAATTGGCATAATAAAGATTCATTTTCTTCACTTGAAAGATGACACTGATTTCTCTAGTCAGTCAGACTGAGAAGCCATCAGAAAGACATATTTTTCTCCCACTCTCCCCTGGCAGAATATCCAGTCTGCAGCAGGACATTAATGCTTACTGGAAGGCAGAAATGGGCTTTGGCCTACAGTGTTGTTGCACAGTATAGTACATAACAATTTTTAATATAAAATATTGCATTCTTGTTTCCTAACAAATTAGCTTCTAGGCACTTAGATATTATGTATGGGGAAAAAAATAAAATCAACATTCTTCTGAAGGTTATATAATAACATAGGTACATATTAAAGGAAAATAGCTTTCATTAAACAAGGATTATACTTCATTAAGCAACACCGAGTCTCACATGCTGAAGTCTATGATCTCAGAAGATCACTCCTTTAAGAAACACTTGAAATAACAAAACTAAATATAAAACAAAACACCCTCAAACAAAACCTGACTTACAACAACATATGCTGACAATTCATAGGACAGTAGGTTTTGGAGGGACACATCTGAAAATCACTTAGTCTAGCCCTCCTGTAAAGCAGGATCACCCACAGCAGGTTGCACAGGATTGTGCCCAGGCAGGTTCTGAACGTCTCCAGAGGAATCTCCACAATCTCTCTGGGAAGCCTCTTCCTGTGCTCTTCTGTCACCCTCAGCGTACAGTTTTCTCTCATATTCAGATGGCACTTCCTGTGTCTGCTTGTGCCTACTGCCCCCTGTCCTGTCACCAGGCACCACTGAGAAGAGGCTAGCACCATCCTCTAGTTAGATCTACCCTTCAGGTATTTGTGTGTTGATGAGATCCCCTCTCAATCTTCTCTAGACTAAACAAACTCAGCTCTATAAGTCTTTCCTCATTAATGGAGATGCTTCAGTTCTGCCATCACCTCTGTAGCCCTCTGATGGACTCTCTAGTAGTAGTTCCTTACCTTTCATGAACTGGGGAACCTGTAACCGGATACTACTGATGTGTCTTCACCAGGGGAGAGTAGAGAGTAGTGGGGGAGGATCACCTCCCTGGACCTGCTGGCCACGCTCTTAATGCATACCTTGATACCACTGGCCTTCTTGGTCACAGTGGCACACTGCTGGCTCATGGAGAGCTTGTTGTCCATCAGTCATTCTCTTTGAAGCCCCTCCTTAACCTGTACTAGTGCTTGTGGTTATTCTTCCCTAGGTGTAGGACCTGCCACTTATCCTTATTGAATTTAATTTGGTTCTCTTTTGCACTGTTCTCTAGTCTAAGATCTCCCTGAATGACAGTGCAGCCTTCTAGTGTTAGCCACTCCTGTTTTGTACCATCAACAAACTCATTGAGTGTACACTCTGTCTCCTTGTCCATGTCATTGATGAATACCTTGAATAAGACCAGACCAAGCCTCTAACCTTGAGGCACACCACTAAATACAGGCTCTGTGCCACTTAACAATTTGGGCTCTGCTGTTCAGTCAGTTCACCTCTTACTGTCTACTCATGCAACACACACTTCCTAAGCTTGCTTAAGAGGCTGTTACTGGGAGATGGTGTCAAATGCCTTGCTGAAGTCAAGATAAACATCTGCTGCCCTCCCTTAATCCACCTAGCTGGTTATGCCATCACAGAAGGCTATCGGATTGGTCAGGCATGATTTCTCCCTTGTGAATCCATTCTGACCACTAACAACCTTCTCCTCCATGCTTATTAATAGCCCCAGGGTAGGATATTCCATTCCCTTTTCAGGGATGGAGGTGAGGCCAGTGCCTGTAGCATCCTGGATCCTCCTTGCCCTTCTCAAATTCCATTAACCCCTTCCTCTTCTGAGCTTTACCAGGTAGAGAGTAAACAGAAACATAGGGAAATAAAAAGCCTTAAAGTTGAAGAGCTGTCCTATGAAACAAATTGAACTACTACCCACACACACTTCTACTGCTCTCAGTATACTGGAGAAAAGATGTTTCAGCTGATACAAGAAGGATAACTAAATTACTCTCTCACATTTTTAAGTGCTGTAAACCCCTTTTTTTTTCCTTCTGGGTATGTCCCCTTGCACATTTATTAAATAAGCTATGTTTCTTTTCTTCCTACGGCTTCCAAATTCAGCAGCAATACTACAAATAATTTTCAAAGATTTTTTACTAAAATACATTACCTTACTCCAAGTGACGTGACAAGAAAAAAAACATTTGAGCCAGAACTATGTGAGGTCTTTCTTAAGTGAATCAGAAGTTTTTCAGCTGATTAGCAATGAATTCCTTAGTAAGAAATTGCACTTAAATATTCCCACCCATCTGAAACTTCTGATGGCTGAGTTACATATTAATAAAGTATGTTATTTCTGAAGCAGATTAAGATCTATGCAGGCAGGTTTGTTGTACACATAATAGCAGCACTGATTTAACAAAATCCATGGTATTGGGTATCACTAATCTTGCGAAAATTAGCAATGAAAACTCAAAAAAATGACTGGGTTTGGGTGAAAAAATACTAGCTCATTCACTCCTTTCCATTTCCTCCAAAATATGCTTTCCTGCTGATCCATTTCAGTTTTAAGGTCATATAATACCAAAAACCAGGAACTGATCTTACAGGTTGACAAATAGTTTTTCCTTAGAACACAGAAAAGACTAGAGAAGACTGCTTTTGTTAAAAGAACAACAATGAAAGCAGAAAACTTATATACCTAAATGTCAAAATATGTCCTCCTTTTTTTATACATATGAGAAAGAAAATCAAGTCACTTGCTAGCTATGAAGCATGGCTAAGTTAGACATTTTGCAGGATTGAAATGCATTCTGATCCTTAAATTTAACTTCTACTGAAAGTCCCCATTTGCTGATTGAGTTCTGAACACCTGAGAAAGGCTGCAATGCAGTTTGCAAAGGCCATATTTATTCTCATCCTCTGTCTATTATTCTCCATCTCATCCCTCACGTCAAATACTTAATTACAATTCAACAGCTACTATCGCTATAACAATTTTCCTCTTTCCTTATGTGTTCATTCCAGGCCAAAAGGAGGTGCATGCAGTATCCCCAGGTCATACCAGATTAGACATGTGACCAAATAGCCTGAGCCACTTACACTTTTTTTTTTAAAAAAAAAAACCCCAAACAAACAGTAAGAATAATGCATCATTCATACCATCAGTACAGTCTTGGAGGAATCCCCAGGATATCGGAGACTGAAGACAACCAAGGATCCCAAAAAGCAAAAGAAGGTAAGGGTGGCAACATTTCTAATGTCTAACAAAGACTCCACAAGAGGAATAGTTCCCATTGTCCAGTCACAGCATAACTCTGAGGGGTTGAGAAGAAGCCAAGCATTTACAGGGAGGAGGTAGTTGAAAGTCAGCTGTCTTGCTGGGGATGGACTAACAGCAGCTGGGTTATCAAACCTAAATCAAAAGAAAGAAAACAAAAAAAAAAAATTTAGTGATGATAATAATAAAATACAACAACCACCACCAATCTTGATCCACTTTGTGCTCACAAACCAAGTTTTAGATGCAAAGCTAGAACTAGCCATTAGTCGCATATACAATATTCCTAATCTTCCTGCGCTTGTCAGGTATGCAACTTGGGAACCATGCATGATGATTGATCTTAGCAAGGGATGGGGCCTCCTCCATGTTTAAGAAACTGGTTTGGGACTTAATCAACATAAATTTGAAGAAACAGAATGATTTACACCTGGAGCTGGGTTTAGTGGTCCTTGTTCATGTTTTTAATGTTCCTCATTTTTCAGGGAAATGATTAGATTCTTGTATTTTTCCACTCCTCATACGCTTTTAAGATTAAACTATTTTTTTCAGTTTTAACACTATTTATATACATCTATCTTCAAGCACTGTACCTGAAGTAAAAAATGCTTCCTGCATAGAATTTTGGTTTGGTTTGGTTTTGCTTATTTATTTTAGGTATGTACCATGTAGAAGAGGAATAACTTTTTAGAAAAGGCTTGGAGTATTCAGCCAAGGTTCAAACACATAGCAAATAAAAATATTTTGGTAATAAACCACTTAATTTTTAAAAACTTGCAGTTGTTAATTTATCTTAGCACTTAAGAAATTAACGCCTGCTAGGATATCTCAATATTTTGGACAGTCTTCTAAGTGAGCACTGAAACAGACCACCATTTATCAATTTCACAAAAAAATGAAAAAAGTAATATTGTGCAGTCAGCACTTACCAATACTGAAATAAGTTAATAAACACTTAAGTTGATGTATTTTTGGTCATTTTTTTTCAGACCTCATTAATCCATGTCTTATTTTTCAGTGTCTGTAAATAAAAGGCTTCACTATTACCTTGTAAACACTGGTAGTTGAGACTGGATAACCTGGACTCTGATGACTACAAGCAGCAGTGTACTAAACATTAGGACTATGAGCTTCAACAGTGTTTGGAGCATAGAGAAAGGAATACTGCCCTTTCCTCGAAGAATCTGTACAGCTGTGTCCAACAACACTGGCAAGGTGTACTGCAAAGGAAAAAATGTGTTTATAATCAGACTGCACAGTCATTAATCCCTTAGATAAATACGATCTAATCTATTTATTTTTCTTGGGTTTCTTCCTAAATGCCTGCTCCCAACAGCTCTCAGCCTCTTAACAGCTGTCATGACAACCTCGACTCTAATAAAAAGTCTATTCAGTTCTTCTTGCTGACACTATCACGGCTGGACTTTTATACCCATAGTTCTGTATTTTACAATGACATATTAAAATTTTATATCACCTTCAGAGACTTCAATAAATAAGTTTGGTTGGCCATGAAACAAATTTTGACAAAGAATTTTTAGAATTACAATTTTCTCTGAAAATGTACCCTAGAAACAAAATTTCTTAGAAATGGCAGAAATGCTATTTACTGCTTGATTAGCCCTGGATTTTCTATTTTATGCCTCTACTGCAGTTCCCCACGTCTCCTGGTCTCAAGAACATTATGATCTTGCACATCGCCACATTACATACTCTTTAATTTCTTCCCTGTGTAGCTGTTCCTGTGAATGTCTTCACGTCTTGTACTGTGGATGATTTATTGCTTCATGTATGCTGGATGGCTGAGCTACATTTTTGAGAATAGGTCAAAGCCTTAGTTCATGCTATTCCTGTGCCCTCAGAGGAAGCTTCACTTAGGACTTTTATCTTTTCTACTCAGCTCACACAAACTTGTTAAAATTTCATATAACTAAGGATCAGATGAAACGTTACTAAAAGTAAGAGATTTCCTTTGAAATCCAGCTTGAAAATCGTATGATTATTCACTAGGCTTGCAAAGGCAATAGTTACAAACACATGTACTTCTGTAATCACAAAAAAAAATTATTTTGGTATTTTTGCCTTGAATATGTATCCCCAAGACAATCTTTCAGCTTTTCCAGAGCAATTTTTGCAAAATAGTCCTTCAAATAATTAAAAAAATCATAAAATTTAAAAAATTTGTTATGACTATTAGGTCAAAAATAATTTAATTGCAGGAACAATTATCAATACTTTAAGATGCAAAAGAAACCTGTTAAGACTAGAAACTAAATTTAAAATTATTCTTCAAACACCAGATTTCTTAAGAATACTACTGATTCAAATAAGACTACACCAAAACATCTGGTTATAGAATAGTTTGAGATGCATTTGTACATGATATCTTCTCCATTTTTACTACAGGAATTAAAAATATATAATCCTTCATTTTATGTACCTCAGACTTGATAATCAAGACTGTTTTGTGCTAGTCTCTGCAAGTCTCAGTCAATTAAAACCTTAAGTTTCCATTAAGACACGTCAATTCTTTATGGAGTATATTTAGTAACACAGAAGTCATTGGACCATGTATGTTAAATATTAGTTGAGACAAAAAAAAGAAAAATCTGAAAAATGTAACAGAACTAGATTGTTAGCCTGACTTCACAATCAGTGCTGAAATATGACACTTCAAAGCACTTAATGTCTCATTGCAGAATTCCAAAGAAACCCAATTTCTTTTTCAATAGCTTACCCCTTGAGCGATAAACACTTCATACACACAGCATATCCCCACCACTGTTATTCCTTGTTCTTTACACAGTGTTGCAACAGCTACGAGAAACACAGTCACTGCAATTGGAGTCCACACTGCAAATAAAGGTGGCATCATTGAAAATGTCCCATCGTGCAACAAACCCAAACATTTAATAAAGTAAGTTAACCTAAAAAGTGAAGACTTTGACTCTTCATGTTTAAACACGCTATGTTCTATAAACTTATTCATCATGCCATCTGCCTTTAAAGGGAAGATTATCAGTATTACTCTACGGAAAACAAGATATATGTATCCATTTAAAGACTGTCTCCCTGAAACTGTCAGAACCCAATTAAATACAAAGGATTAATCTATGATACAAAACTAAAAAAAAACCCTTCATCTTTCCTAATTGACCAGAACACTTTTTCAAATGGAATGTTTTTATATAGAGTCATGAATCTTCACGAGGTCAATCCTACTTTAGAAAAGAGGCAAGCCTTCAATGTCTCTGCTAAAACTTGGCAGCTTCCTCATCATTATCTGAGGCATCTCAGCACACTTCTACTTACATTAACAGAAGTCTGTGCAAGAGTCCCCTACTCTAGGTGTTACAAAACAACTGATAAAGCACCAAAGATAAAAAAGGCAAAAAAAAAAAGAAGACAATTTTTAGGTACTATTATGTAGATATCTTGGGACTGAAGGGTTTGGATTTTTTTTGTACACACTTGCCGAATAATCAATACTCCCGTATTACCATTTTAAGAGCTCTATGTCAGTTTTATAGGAATGAAGTGGTGTATGTATTTGTCAGTTATATACCTATAGTATTATCTGGTCCTTTAGATTTTGTATATGACAAAAAAGCAGCTAGGAAAAATATAGATGATAATAACTCTGCTCTGCCCACAACACCAGTTACCTGAAAAAGAATAAAAAACAAGATTATTCTTCTAGTGACCATTCAAGTACTAGTGTATCACTCATGTATTATTCTACCAGCATACACAGAAACAAGATCTGTAAACCAAAGCTAATAAGAGTAAGGCTGCTTTCTCACACAGTACTGAATTCAAGAACAGGATGATAAGCATGGCTGGGTACTACCAGTGGCTGTTGTGTACAGTTAGTACCTACTGTTAGCGAGACAACTGATACATACTGTAGGATTTTTTTAATCTTTTAGTAACACTACACACAAATAACCATTTCAGGCAGAAATTGGGCATAATCACTGCTTTCTTCATAATACTTGGAAGAAAACGAGCTACCATGAGTAGCAGCTTTAAGCAAAGCCTGGCAAAACTTCTGTGCATCTTGCAGACACCTGCATATATAGACATTGTAACTGCTATTTTTGTTCATACCTTTTCTGATGGACTGAACACATGTGAAACTGAAAGAAGCATTCCCTTGACTGATGCTATGGCAGCTCTTAGGTGAACAGTCAAAGAGTTACATATAAATTGATGGCAAGCTCTGTGCAATGGAGTTAAAGAATGACACAGTCTATACTAAAGGTCTGGTGATTTTCTGAATGATAATTTGGTTGGCAATATTAAAATTGCAGGCAGTGCCCACTTCAGTAATGAGACAGAGAAAGAGATTTTAAGACAATTTAGAGAAGTGCTAAAACCCATAGGGCAGAAAGTTATTTCAGAATACCCAATTAAATAGAGATTAATTTCCATTTCAGGAGTTGTTTTAGATAAAACACTAAGGTGCAACCTAAAACCCACAGACTGAAGACAGATCACAGTTACCGCAGTGGCCATTGTGCTGACCACAGCACCATGTAGGACTGCCTTTATTCCTCATTTGTCTTCTTTTGTAATGCCTCTGATTGCATACTAAGTTTCTGGAAATAAGCTGGATGAAAAATGGCTATCCCAAGGTAGACAGGGATACTTAGCTAAGAAAACCTCACAGCTCACCTTTTAATCACGATGATGCTGTAAACTGACTTTCAGCCTTCAGAACCTAGGTAGGTGGGTTTTTTCCTAGGTATGTTTTTGATCAAGTGCAACTGATCCAGCACTTCATAAAAAAAGTAATTCAATATCGAAGGATACAGTGTAAAGAAAAGCATTCAAATCTGAATTTGAAATCACACTCTTGTGATTCTGTTGGGAGTAGTGTATGCTTACGAAAGGACTCACTGAATCATGCAAAGACAAAGTGTGTTTCACAACTAAGAGAATATCAGTTAACATCTTGGATAGTGTACAGATGTTCGTTTCCAAAATGTCTTAAAATGTTTCAAGGATTCTTGGTGTGTATCTCAAATTTGTCTGGCATTAAGACATAAATTAAATTTTGTCTGACTTTTAGTTGAAGCAAGTGTGCTGGTGTGCCTCAACAGTCACTTTGGATACAAAAGTGACTTCTGAGAGAAAATTCCAGCATTCACAAGGTTAGCTGACATCCTGTAACCATAAAAGTGGTCAACATGCCTCTAAACAGAACAGTAGCAAAGGTAGAAAGGTTCAGTAGAAAGACTGAACTGGAATTACCAAGACAAGGGCAAATGAAACTAGGATGTTGTTACCCAACCGGCTGCCTCAAAAATTCTTCCTCATAAAATTATGTTTTACTATCACAAGAGCCCAGCAGAAAATTATTTTCTATTTATTCTGCTCTACTAACTTTTCCAGGGAAAATCCATTTATCACAAGATAAGCAAAGGTTTGAAGTGTTTCTGTATTGGAGCTGCTATTTCACATTCTTGTGCAGGGGAGCAGTAAGTAGACTAATTTGAAGGAATGTAAATCAGATATATTTCAATTGTCAAAAGAGACAAAAAACATCAAGTTACATAAAAACTGGGAATGACAAGAGCTGTTTTGGAGCTTTCACTTAAGTCTGAACAAGTTAAATTAGAACTCAACTTTAAATATTGCTCCAGTTATTTTGCCTTCTCAATACGTGCAAAAGTCTCAACTGCCAACTCTTAAGAATCCTTTCTTGTTCATGTTCGGCAGAATTCTCAATGAAAACATGAAAGGATAAAATGCACTACTTCCCATAAGAAGAAAGTTTAAATTGAAAAATGTAAGGTCAGGAAAAAGGAAATCCCTGAAATGATTTTTCACTGAGTACCTAAGTACATCAGCGGGGAATACAACTACAATCGCATTTAAATCTCAGTCTCTCAGTTTTGAGCACCAACTAGTACTAATCACAGTCCTAGAGTGCCCTCGTGTGGCTAATATGAGGGATTACACGCTTACTGCCACAGTCCTTCGTAACTGTTCCCAACTTGTAAATACATTAATTATCCTACGTAATGAGCTTTCATTAAACTTGTACGACTGGTACAATACTTTTTGCTAATTCTGTTGCATTGTAATAAAAGCAACTGTGTTATTTTTATCTAATATGGAATCTGACAGTCCTAGAATGTTAAAGAACCCTCATATTTGGAGAGAAAGTGATAAATTACATACGATGGTTTAAAGCATGAACCACTAAGGTAAGTCACTAGCAACTTGCTATTAATGCCCCTGGTAAAGATACTGTTACATTTATTACAGAGAGGAAAGGCCAAACTTAAAATTTAAAGCATGTTTTTCAAATAAACATAAAACCAAATAAATAAATTTTTAAACCCATATCATGCCCAAGATTCTATGGGAGCAGGCAAAAAAATTTAAGTGTTTAACTCTTACAATTTTAAACATGCCAGTAGCTCAAATAACATCCAATTATTCTCATGAACTTATTTCCAATAAAGATTTCTCAAAATACAGACGCAAACTCTTTACCACCAAAAAATCAGGGGAAAAAAAAAAACAACTGTGGTGGGTTTGCAATTTGGCTTCTTTAAGAAGCAGCTAGAAGCTTCTTAAGGGTCCAACAAAGCAAACCCCAGCTGTGCTCCCAAGGCCAAACTCCCAATCCCTGTTACTGACAAGGCCGGCCGGGCCAATCAGTGCCGGTCACAGCACCTCTGGTAATCACATTTTAGAGAGAGAAAAACACAAACAGCTGCATTTTGCCACCAGAGAAGGGAGCGAGAAGATGTAAGAAACTTTGCAGACACCAAGGTCAGCGAGGGGGGGAGGAGGAGGTGCTGAGAGAAGATTCCCTGCAGCCTGTGGAGAATACCATGGTGAAGCGGGTGTCCCCCCGCAGCCCATGGAGGACAAAGAGACCCCACTTGTAGACCATGGAGAGGCACCTGGGCCAGGCAGGAGCCAACCATGGAGCAGGTGGAATAGGGAAGAATCTGTGACCTAAATTGGAGCAAGCCCCTGGAAGCACCTGCAGCCCATGGAGAGAGATAAAAGGCAAAAAGAGAGAGACGGAGGCCCATGCTGGAGCAGGTTTGCTGGGGGTGCTTGTGACTCTGGGGTGGACCAGGCTGAGGCCAGCAGTCTGGGACTGAGAGACATTCTATCAGTTTATAGCAGTGACCCACGCTGGGGCAGTTGGTGAAGAGCCGAGGCCCCACGGGAGAGGACTCATGTGGAGAAGGTCCTGGTGAACTGTCTCCCGTGGGTGGGAGCCTATGCTGGTGCAGGGAAAGAGTGTGACAAATGCCACACACCCACACAGCCCCCAAGGAGAACAACTCATGAGGAATTGACTGAAGACTGAAGCCTCCGTTCCCTATTTCACCCCCTTTCCCCGCACCATCCTGAGGAGCAGAAAAAGCACGAATGAAGTCTGCAAAGAAGGGAGGGGTGGGGGGGGGGTATTTTAAGAGCTGTTTGTACTTCTCACTATCTGACTCTGGTTTCTCTGTGTGCGTATTGTAATAAATTAGAGAGCTTTCTTGCCTTTCTTCTGTGTTGAGTCTGTTTTGCCTGTAACACTAATTGCAGAAATGATCTCTCCCTGTCCTTATCTCGACTCCAAAACCTCTCAATAGATATTTTCTCCCCTGTCCAGCTAAGAGGGGAGTGATAGAGTGACTTGATGGGAGTCTGGCCTCCAGCCAGAGTCAAACCACCACACCAACATAAGAGAGGAGCAAATCCTTCTCATTTTCTTAATATCAAAAGACATATACTCCTCTCAAAAAACACATCAGAAAAATCGAAAAATAAAAATAGGGTAACACCTCCAAAGCAGCAAAAAGTTTAAAGATTTTCAGTTTTCTGAAAATCAACTAATACTGTGACTGAGGATAGGCTTTGCAGCTTGTGTAAACTGTAATCTAGGAAAGCTAATGTAATTAGTGCAGAAATAACAGCAAAGAACTATACTGATCTGCTTTGTCAGTGTTTCTGATGGAAACAAACTAATGAATGACAGTCACAACACTCCACTTACCCCACAACACTGCAAGCCTGCTTGAACATTAAAAAGCACATAAGAGGACAGCTTGAACAAATAATGATTTCATAGCAGTGAAAAAAAATACATCAGAATCAAAGGAAAGGTAAACATGAGAGGTGAGAAATTTATTTCCTTTTCTTTCAGCTATGTTCTAAAATGGAAGGTTCAAACAGAATGGCCCTAAGCTAGATAGATGTAGCATAGCAACAACGTTCCTAGAAAAGACCTGCTGAGATGGATGTATTGACATAAAACAGACAGAACATACTTGGTGATTAGCTAGGGGGCAGTGCTTAGTGATTCTGGAAATAAATTATGAGATATTCATAATATTTGCAAAATATTATACCGATCGAAACATTACAGAACACTATGTAAGCTAAAGCAGTCATCATCATAAAAGTCAAAGTACATAGCAGACACCCAAGTTATTAAATGACTAAATAATGTTCTTTACTTATTTTTCAGTAGCTACATGGAATACCAAACAACTGAGTGTTAAAAGCTTTCGACCTCCACCACTTGTTGCAGAGGGCCAATAAGTACAGATAAAAAAAAAAAAAAAAACACCACAAAAATCACATAGGAGGTTATATAAACAGATTAAAAAAACCCCACATTTGAAGTTACAGCTAATTAATACAGCTTGAACAAATTAAGCACCTTACAGCTGTACCTACCGCTTCAGTATGTATTGGGTGCACTGCAAAGAGCAAGGATGCAACCACGCTGCTCCTGTTGTCCAGAAAAAGCTTACAGACCTTGAGGAAGACTACACAAACCACCACATGAAAGACCAGATTTAGGAAGTGGTAAGAAACTGCATTTAACTCGCTGAACAAGTAGTTTAAGCGAAATGTAAGAACTGTGAGGGGACGATAAGATTTATGACTCCGCTCCTAAAAGGAAATAAATCAATCAGTCACTAACTATTTATAAAAAGAGTTACTTCAAAGTAGCTTTCCAAAAATCTATGCATGCATGATTCCCCACCCTATTCTTAGGCATCTACCTTCAAAAAAGGTAGTAAAATAAGTAATACTAACCTCCCCCTCCCCCCCAAAAAATCTAGTGAATTAAATGAAAACTTCATTCACAATTAAAGCTGTTAAACAGAGAAGTTAATTCTGACTTTTTCCTACTTCCACATAGTTTTAATGTATTATTCAAGTATTTTGATTACTCTACTATTTTATATTTTAGATCATTATTTTATAAAACAGAAGTTTACTATGCTTGGCTAAATATATTAGCTACATATTTTTGACATGTCTACCAGTCACTATGTTGTCAGCTACTCCTTCCATAAACCCTTTTAAAAACTATACTTAGTATCATCATCCTGTTCCAAATGCCTTTATCAACCCACAACCTGTTCATCTTTTGATGAATGTATGCAAAATAAATTAAGCATATCTAATAAAAAACCTGGTAGGTGGGGGGTCTGTGTGGTAATAGGGAACTCAAGTGCACATACTTACAAACAAAAACATAAGAAAAAACATTCTAAAAAGCCATGAACAATCAAATTAATCTGACATCATTTAGTTAAAATTATCCTTTCAGGTTTTAAGCGCAAAATCAACACCATATGAGATGGCTTTCTCCCACCTATATGGTTTTAGGTTTGGGTTTGGTGGTTTTTTGTATTTTTACTAAAACATGTTAAAAATACTATGAAATTTTACTGGGAGGAGTTTAGAAACCCACTTACTCTTAATGACTACAGGACTAGATAAGATCTGAAAAAGAGTCTTTAAGTTTCCAATATAAGGTTATATGAAGACTATGTAATAAAGTCTATTTATAGAGCTCTGTTTCTCAGAAGGAACTACCCCTGTATCTTATGGACATAAGACATTACAAGACAGAAGACTTTGCTAAGCAAAACACCTGACAGTCAAGAGAATAATTACTCATTTGTACAGCAATGGTACGAGGTGTAACTTTCTAAACTACATGTAAATCCTTTAGCCATTGCCATGTCAACGCAGCTTTTCAGGTAAAGTCATAGCCACTCTGTGTGGATGACAACCTAAACTCTAAATTCACATAAACATACTTACTTGGGTAAATTTAATGGATTCAATACCCATTTTCTAATTCCTAGTTTTGTTGCTTAAAAGTATTACCTTTCCTTCCAGAATGCAGTTTAAAAAAATATCCTTGTATGTTAATATTTATCTTTTGCAGGAGGAGAAAGGAAATGGTCAGTTGTCCAAATTTGATATTGGAAGTAGATAACAAACAGCATCTTGACGTAATAGCTCTAGTGAAGCCACACCTTGAATACTGTGTTCAGTTTTGGGCCCCTCACTGTAAGAAAGACATCAAGGCCCTGGAGCTGTCCAGAGAAGTGTTACAGAGCTGTTGAAGGGTCTGGAACACAAGTCTTATGAGGGAACTGGGACTGTTTAGTCTGGAGAAGAGGAGGTTCAGGGGAGACCTTGTTGCCCTCTACAGCTATCTGAAAGGGAGTTGTGATGAGCTGGGAGTCAGCCTCTTATCACAGATGGCTAGCAATAGGGCGAGAGGGAATGGCTGCAAGTTGTGCCAGGTCAGGTTCAGGTCAGACATCAGGAGAAATTTCTTCTCAGAAAGAGTGGTTAGGCATTGGAACGGGTTGCCCAGGGAGGTGGTGGAGTCACCATTCCTCAGGGCATTTAAGGAAAGGTTTGATGAGCTACTTAGGAACATAGTTTAGTAAGTAATATAGGTGGTAGGGCGATGGTTGGACTAGATGATCTTTGATGTCTTTTACAACCTTAATGATTTTATTATTCTATTATTCCTTACAAGCTCTTTTACTGAAACAAACTGAAAGAATATCAGCAATAACTGTTCCTGATCTTACAGTACAAAACACTAAGATGACCACATTCCATCAGAAACAAATTATTCTGTTAAAACCACATTAGGGGGAAAGAGAAAAAAAAAGTGTAAAAAACCCTCTTGGCATAGTTTGGGTGTTTCTGTTTTTTAAATGCCTCAAAGTGTTTTACAAACAGATTACCTCAGACATTGGAGTGCCCCAGAAGTCATTCTGAAACAAATTTCTTAATGGAGTAGAAGGATGCAAATCTTTGTTGTCCAAAATCGCTGAAACATCATCAAAAACAAAACCACAGAAGAGACTGTTCCAGTAGCAGGCTGCCACCACAACAACAATTATAGCTGCTTCCTTCAGGCTTACATCAGCCATCTTCTCTAGGAGTTTTCATGGGCAAAAGCTGAAATAAATGGAAAGAAGCTTGAGTAGTTTTACTGATTAAGAACTAAACTTGATAAATAAAAGTGAAATTAAGACATGCAATATTTTAGAAGATACTGACACTACATACCTAAAAAATCAGATAAGAAGCTTTCCTGAAGTCTCATCCATCTTACACAACATTTAAAAGAAATATTCTTATTAAAGAGTCTCACCCTTAAAAAGCCCTTACCGAGCTGGATACACAGTTACACTTTATGTTTTACTAAAAAAAGAAGATTGGTAAGAAGCTGTGATACAGTTTTTAGCAGTTACGCTCTTCAGGTGAATTCTGCAAACTAGAGAACTATGAAACTTAAGTAATTACATAAATTAACATACTGAGAGAAAATATCAAGTTATCAGAAAGGCAGAATGTGCAATTTTTTGGTTTAAAGGTATCTCTCAAAACAAAAAAAAGTAAAAAAGGAAATTTCAAACATTCTGAACAACTGGAGACTTGAAGAACTTAATAAATATAGGTGCTCGGTAATAGGTAAAGAAGGACATTAGTAATAAATAAAACTTAAAATCACCATTGAAGCTCACACTTTCGTCAATGGCATTCTTCATAGAAGTTCATGAAAATGGAATTTTTCATCAACTCTGTGAACTTCTCCAATGCCACTGAATGTTCATGTCTAAAGAAAAAAAAAGCATGCAAGAAAAGACACTACACATTATCTTATATCTCTCATCTTGCATAAACTTCCTAGGCCCTAAAAATCATTAAACAGCAATTTTATGGTTATTAAAAAATAATGTATGGGTGACCTGAGCAAAAGGTGAAATTATTAGGTATTGGGTTGTTTGAAGATGCTGTTCTGCCCTGGAAGAAAAATAAAGTAACTACAGGTTACAGATATTCTTTTTGGGCACTGGTTGACACAGCATACTGCCAATTGTTGGAACCAAAGTTATTCAAAAGCTACAGACAGTTGAACACTGTCTTAGTTTTGAGGAAAAAGAGAGATGACTGAACAAAAATATATAGCATATGCCCAAAAACCAGAAAGGGATAATATCTGCGAGGACACAGAACAGCTAATATTGGCTGGGTAATGTGGATCCATAAATAGGTAAACCCCACAGCCTTAAGTTTATCAGGGTTCAATCATTAAAGCTGATTAGTTATTTGGAATCTATAACCTGTTTTACTATCATATGCCCTGAAATGTCAGTGGTTGTGGTTTTTTTTGTTGGGGTTAATTTAATTGTGCTCAGGTTTAAGTGTACTACTCTATTAAAAAAGGCCATAAAGATATCTCATCCAGACAGGTAATCTCAGTTGTGGTTTGCGCAGCCTGGACCTTAAAGACAATTGTTTATCACAACTAGTGGTAAAGGAATAGTGGTTCAGGAAGAAATACATGATGTGCAAGATGCAAGAACAGTTAAACTAAAGATCAGGACAAACATAATTTAAAACTAATCAAAACAACCCATATAGTACTACTCACATAATGGCAGCAAAGGATATTTTTTCTTTTTCAGTATTTGTAGCACTGGCCAGTGGTGTTATTAAGAGTGGTTTTTCAAAGCTACCACCATCTCTGTAATAAAAAAAATAAAAAAAAGGAAAAAACAATGTTAAATGTTAAAGGATGCTGCTTTTTCTTTTTGCCAGGTTTGATCAGAGCACTTTAACACACTAAGCCAAGATTAAGTCTGAACATTGTTATCGTCTTCCTGGCAGCCAGAGAAATCTTACTAAAAAAAAGAACACAAAACATACTGCAGGGATATATGAAAAATGCACCCCCTTTTAAATTTCAACTCAAAGACTTTTAGTTTTCCCTTCAAAGAACATGGAGAAGAAACTCTGCCCTGGTCAGACCGCATCTGGAATATTGTGTTTAGTTCTGGGCCCCTCAGTTCAGAAAGAACATAGAACTCCTTGAGAGAGTCCAGCCGAGGGCTGGATGATGGAGTGGAACATCTTCCTTATGAGGACAGGCTGAGGGAGCTGGGTCTCCTCAGCTTGCAGAAGACTGAGGGGTGACCTTGTTAATGTCTATAAATATGTTCAAGGTGCGTGCTAGGAGGACGGACCCAGGCTCTTCTCAGTGCTGGCCAGTGACAGGATAAGGGGCAATGGGTCCAAACAAAAACATAGAAAGTTCCACCTAAATATAAGGAAGAACTTTTTCACCGTGGGGGTGACAGAGCACTGGAAAAGGCTGCCAGAAAGGTTGTGGAGTCTCCTTCTCTGGAGACATTCAAGACCAATCTGGACATGTTCCTGTGTGATTTAATCTAGGTGATCCTGCTTGGGCAGGGGAGTTGGACTAGATGATATTTCAAGGTCCCTTCCAACTCCTAAAGTTCTGTTATTCTGTGATAAGGTTTATTTAAATTCCCCTTTTAAGAAAAATAATTTCAAGGTGAGCAGGTTTTTGGCAACTTGAGACTTCTTCATTAGCAATATAAGTTTCCTGTATTGGTCAAAACATCAACCCATTGCAGATACTGCTTTGAGTATCAAAGAGTAACTCTGAAGTAATTTTTTTACAAATAATTGAGCCACAGACACTCCAGGCAATTCTGAACAGCTTACTAAACTTACTGTAAAGGAACAAACACATGCAACAAAATGCACTGTTCTAATTTTATCAGCAAGTCACACAACACGCTACTGGAGCTGTACCAAGTTTGGTAGCCTCAAATGCATCACACCATATCCCCCTATAACTCTTGTAATGTGCCAAAGTGCTAGCACAACTTGGAAACAGATGAAATGGAAATCTGGAAAATCCCCCATTTCCCAGCCCAAGCACAGAATTCAATAAAACAAATGAAAACAAAAAGGGAAATGCAAGGCCACATACAAGCTGTAGATCACACGAAACTGTAACTGATACTTTACTACTTCTGACCTGTGTTCTGACATTCTAAGGCCTTATTTTCCTGAAACATACGCTAAAGATAAATGAAGTTAGGAAAGTTACTTTTCCCACCTCATCTGATTACAGGGTAGTTTATTCTTGCTGATTTAAAATACAAAGATGGAAAAGATGGTTTTGCAATCCTTTATGTTAGCGTGACAAAGAAGATTTTTAAGGAATACTCACCATCAGAACTACTAGTTCCTATGTGCTACTACAATTGGGTCCACCATCAAACTTCAAGCTTCAAACCTGAAATGATTGTCAACATGTTAAGACTGCAATACTAGAACACAGGGAGTGCAAAAGCATGCCTCTCATCTCAGAGGAAAAGAGCAATTGGGATTTGACAGCCAACACTATTCATGCCAACTAATCTGTTACCAGCTTGATGCTGGAAAGTAAGAAGCCATATAAGGAGAATACAAGACCAAGAACCTCACAGATCATAGACATGCAAGAGGCTGCTGAAGCCTTGGTATGACTGGGATAATCAAGTGAACTATTGTGAGTGGATATATTCCACTTCTTGCCCAACAAGCACGTTGAAATTTGCTATCAACCCAAGTACGTTCTTGCAAATGCCAGTATTTCACACAGCGATGGGTATACTGGTAAACACCTGTAAACACACTGTACAACAACTTGTTTGTTAATACAGGTTTGCTAAGCTGGAGAACCATATCGCTGACCGCTCCAAAAAATTTGAACAGATTGAATGTCCCTCAAGTTATTTTTTCCATCTGACCTACTCACTACTTTCACAGATTGCAAGACTGTCCATCAGATATTTTAACAACTGCTTAGACTGTGTGACTGTAAGCTTGTGGTCTATGTAACAACCCTGATTTGGATTAATCAAATCCAGATAGATGCATACTTTATTACGAGGATTTTATTGTGGAAAAACAGGACGCCCAAGCTGCGCAAATGCCTGATTGTTGGCCTAATTTTCTCAAGCTATTTCACACAGAAATCTGCATTTTGTGCAGATTTACATTACAAAAACGGTACTGTTTTCATGCATGTAAAGAGATATTAAGTTGAAAAAATAGTCAAGAATCAGAAGTCTCAAGCAAGTTTAACTTGTAAGGCACGTAGTTTTCATGTTCCAACTTGCTGAGAACAAACTCAAGGAGTTCATCCATTTTTTTTCCTTCAAGACATAACAGAAAATGCCCCAAAACCCCTCAAAACCCACAACTTCTGGAAAATCAAGACAACAAAGTATTTCTCTACAATCACAACCAAATCCACAATACTATAGACAGTTTAGCATCGCATACTGCAAAATACAGTAGTCTACACGAAAAGAATTCAACAGAAATAAAAAAAATGCATAATGATGCTCTAAGAGTAACATGAATTGGAAGATTTTGAAATGTAGAAGCATTTTCTGCCCATACAAAATTTAGGAAAAACGGAGAAGTATGTATTTAGACAGGAATACCTAAATATATCAACAACTATTTTGCACTCCATAATTACCTATCAACTAACAAGCAATGCTATCTGCCACCTTACATCAAGAACAGACCCTTACAGAGCCAAATTAATTTGTATTGATCAGACACATCTTACTATGTAACTTCAGAAACTTACGACATACATTTAAATTCTTCTTTCCAGGGTAACGGCACTTTAGATCTTGAAGACCATTAATTACAACTTCTCTTCTGATGAAGCCTACTTCAAAGAAAATGTTCTATGAACTTTTTTCAAAGACATGGGTGGTGGTAGGAATAGAGAATTTGAAAACCATGACACTTTTCTATGGGAAAAAGCTTGTACAGTCCAACTAATCCTGCTCAGGTTTTCCACAGAAAGCTATAGGAACCTAGTCTCAAATAGATGTCCCAATTGCAAAGTCTCAACCTCTTCCAGCTTTTGTATTAAACCTCTTACTACTCCTGAAAATACTCAGCATAACTGTCATACATACTACTGATATTCGCAGCTTTTGATACAGTATTTTAAAAATCAGTCCAAGCTGTCAGAAAACCTTTAAAAGTCCCCTTATTCACTGCCCATAACAGAAGTTAATACAATCTAAAGATGGATTTTTTTTTACCTTGTATTGGAGAATATTTTCATTAACCCTATATTACATAGGTACTAAAAATACATCTGACACTTTTCACTTATATCAAGGTGTTAAGACTTTCCATCACAGTCAAACTGCAGCGGTTCTCTGGAGATGTCAATATAAGTACCAGTGAGGCAACAGTCTGCAACTCCAGGGAGTTGATTCGATAAACAGCATTTTGCATGTGCAATGGGAAACATGATTATTATGTAAATCTAAAGGAACTAAATTTTCTTTTCTATTAATTAGGTTACTGGAAATAAAAACCAGGCAATTTGTGTATGGACCAGGCAGGTTCCTGAAAAGCTCGGAGAACAACCTAATGAGCATTTATGCATGTACCTAACCACAAAATGCAGACTTCTCGCTCTCCTGTTTGGAGGTCTAAAGCTAGCAAAGAGACAGACCTATGCAAAGAAGATGCCAAAAAATAGTCGTGCATCTCATTTACTCTAGAGATATGTACTCTGACGGCCATTGATGGTGCTGAACTGTTTAAAACATATTTAGAGTTCACACAGAAAACTGTCAAATTACCAAAGGTCAAAGAGAGGAAAGCACTGTTAAAATCACCCCTAGATTTATTTCTAAACAGGTGAGCAACAAGTTCATCTAAGAGCTGGTGGCTGAGTTGCTATCGGCAAAGATTCAAGTGGTTACCAAAACTAGTAGTAGTCACTTAAAAATGGCATTTTAATTCTGTTTCTGAGGCCCTGCTTTGTATACTTTCTACTCTTCCTTTTTTTCCTCACAATTTGAATATTCTTTCCACCGACTTCACACAAGTGTTTAATGACAGAAAGAGATCATAATTTTGTTTCTGTTGCCTCCTTCCAACACAGCCTTTTGATTTATCTTGTCTTAAAAATGACATTCCACCCCCCTGCTCTGGCAGAGGGTTGGGCTAGATGATCTTTCAAAGTCCCTTCCAACTCCTATAGATTCTGTGATTCTGTGTGATCCTGTGAAGGTACAAATCCAGTATGATACAACTTAGATGTGCAAGTGAGATTTAAACGACTGTGACTGAATCTCACACAAGAGGAGGCAAGCAGTATTTGGCGTGATAGGCGGAGGAAGAATACAAAAAACATGCCTAGATTCCCCTTTCATCTTGCTGAGATCCTACAGTAGAATAAATACACATTAAAAAGCTTTATTATGTCCACCTTCCTATGCAAATACTGTAAGATCAAGAGGAATGGGAATAATCTTAGATATTCTTATTTCTGAGCAAGTCTACGGCCCCCAGCCTTCTCTTCATACAGTTTTGGAGGATCAACTAGATGAGGTATGGCAGCTCTGACACAGTCAGAAAATGTGTTGCATTCCAGAGTAAACAGGGGCAACCCAGCAGCTGAACTTACAATTGGTACATTTTAGGGTTCTCTGGTACAAACAGAGATCAAAACACGTAACAATGAAAAAAATGGGTGAGATGATGAAGATACTGTTTTATCTGGAAGTTTAGCCTCAATTTGTTCAATGCAGCTGGTGCAAAAGTCAGATGAAATACAAATCACATGGGTATGGTTTGTATTTTAAGGTATTTTATAGCTAAAAATGGTTAAAAATGGATTTCATATTTCAAAGATGAACCCTTAGGTATTTTCTTGTTCAGATGAGTTTTTTTTCCTACATTCAAACAGTAATAAAATAGCTTTTATATTTAGAAAAACTATGTCAAAGGTTATTTATTTCCTCATAGGACACTGATGCAAAAGTAGCGTACCTAAAATAACACTGATGGACCTTCTCGGTGTTCTAGAAATACAACAGCAGAAACTGCGTATTTGTTAACTCCAAAGAATAAACGAGCAAAAGCTGCATGGGTGGTCTAAGCTGCAAAGACAGCCTTTAGACTCAGCTACACAATGTCCTTATTTAGTATGTTTAAGACTGCTCATGACTTCTTGTGGTATTTTGGAAAGTTCCATTAGGACTTTCATGCTGCAGTCTTTGTATCAGATATTAGAAATTACATACTGTTACTAAAAAGCTGCTAGCATGGAAACCGTCTATGAGGGTAAGTCAAGCTGTGTACTCCAGAGTTAAAATGTGCTTTGGCTCCAGAATTGTTCTTTGGCATGTATTCACACTAAAAGAAAATCCACTTATATAAAGTTTGTCACACAATTAAATGTGATGCAGAACGAAGGAAAAACTAATTAATTTGCTCCAAGACATTCTGTATCTAAAACCTTTTTTGTTTTATGTGCAGTAAATACTTCCAACTCTTTTCACTTTTTTAAGTTTTCATGCCCACTGCAAAATTCCTTTTAGTTCTGCATCAATCTTCTTTACTAGCTGCACTACACAATAAAAAACTAGATAGGGTTTCACTACACGTGCAGTGGTGTATTTTCTGTTTACACTGTAATAGAACACCACACAAAAATGGTGAGGCATATTAAATAAAGCACATTAAATAGCTATACTGTCTTTAACAGCTTGTTAACCCAATGTAGAGGACAAAAAAAAAACCAAAACAAAAAACAAACCAAAACAAGAAAAAGCTCCTACTCCAAAGCATCCTAACATCAATATGTTATTTTCAGTATCACAAGGGGATTAATTTCCTGAAAGCTCATCTTATAGCAAGGCAGCATTATTCTCTGTGTATCACCTACTCTGCCTGTGTAAGTTCCTCCTGCTATCAAATCACTGTTTTTCATAAGTTTCCCCATTCATTAAATGCAATTAGGTCTCTTTTCCTTCCTTAACTATACCATTTGCTTTTCTCACCCAACATGGAGCTGCACTTAACTAATCTCTGGCTGAGGTATAAGAGCCTTTACTTTCAATCAAGAATTAAGTCATGCCATGACTGGAACAAGTTGCATAACTATAAGGAGTGCCGAGCACCTTGTGTCTTGTCAGCCTTCGCTAAATACCAATGCTAATCAAGAAACAGCAAAAAAACCAAAAACAAAAAAAGAATAACCCAAAGAAAGGCAAAAGCCCCAGGATAACATTACAAGCACCTTTTCTTTCCATTAAGGGAGAAAAACCAAACACTTTTCAGCCCTGCACAGCAGCCGAATGAATACAAACACGCATAGTTTGAATGGTCGCTGGTTTTCCTTTTTTCGTTTGATAACATGTGCTCGCACCCATTTCAAAGACAAGATCTCCAACTTTTTGGGCCATCAGACCACTACCAACGTTCAGGTTCCCTCCCTGCCTACCGGTACTCAATGGATCCACGTTGCCTATAAATGTGATCCACCAGCTTTCTTCTGGGCCCCGACTATGACCCGCTTACACATGCGGGACAGACATACCCGGGCAGTGCTGTAGCCCTCCAGCCAGGCACTAGTGCAGAAAGCGAGTAGCCCACAATCCTGGGGCAAGGCAGGACCCCTAAGTCCAGGGCAGGGGCTGAGGGAGCCGGGTAAGCGGCCACCACCTGGAAGAGGGGAGGGAGCGGGCCGAGGCAGAGCACCAGCCTGTACCTCCCTCAAGCGGCGCGTTAGGGAGGTAGTGTGGCCAGGGAGGGACCGAGGCCGCATCACAGTGAGGCCCAGTAAGCACAGCCGGGGAAAAAGGGACCACCCACCACCGCAGAAAACTACCTGCGGGCAGCAACTACACCAGGCCCAAAGCTTCCCACTCCCCAAACCCCGTCCGTACAGAAACAGTTTCCGCGACCGCCGCTACCCACCCTACCTGAGGCCGCTAAAGACGCCGTTTCCCCGCTAGCAGGACCACCCCCAGGCAGCAAAGGCTGTCGGGAAGCCAGCCCAGCCCGACGGGCCCCAGTGCACTCCGGGAGCCGCGCGGAATGCTGGAACGCGCAGTCCGCGACCAAAGGAGAGAAATTGTGACCCGACGCGGATAACCGGCCCTGCGGGCTCGCCCAAGTAGGAGCGAGGTCTGCCCGGGCGCCTTTCCCTCCTGCGGTTGACGCCGTATCCCGGTACCGGGAGTCCCCAGCTGGTATCGCGGGGGCTGCCGCGCCGTGCCTCGGGAGCCTTGGCTATCCCCGTGCCCATGCATATCCGGGTCTCTGGGCGGGAAGCCGGCGGGCGGGTTTGATGGCGTCGCCTAGGAGCGATCGCCGGCACAGCCGTTCTCGGGAAGAGGTGAGCTCAAGGGATGCGGAGTGACTGGGCGGCTGCGAGTGAGCGCGACGCTGCTCTGCCTCCGGCCGGGGGCGGCTCACGCTCCCCGGGGAGAGCCACGGAGAGCGGGCGGGCGGTTGGGCGCGGGTAGTGTCTCAGTGCTCGGAGGAGGTCACAGCCCGCTCTGTCTCCTCTCGCCTGACGCCTCAGCTGTGCCCCGCGGTGAAGGTGGATGCAAATTAATGCGATTTGAGTTTTGTTGAGAGGTGAAATACAGACAAAATTGTCTCTCGGCAGCATCCTGGAGGAATTGGGGTCTGTGACGCTGTCATTCCTGGGGCTAGTATTTTGGGGAGAAAATAATAAACCTTTATGGTAGTTTAGTCCTGGCTAGAGGCCAAATTCCCACCAGAGTCTCATTGTCACTCCCCTCTTAGCGGGACAAAGGAGAAAATATCTGTTGAGAAGCTTCAGAGTTGAGATAAGGACAGGGAGAGATCATTCTGCAATTAGAGTCATGGGCAAAACAGACTCAACACAGAAGAAAAGCAAGAAAACTCTATTTTACTACATATGCAGAGAAACCAGTCGAATAATGAGAAGTACAAACAGCTCTTAAAACACCACCTCCCACCCAACCCTTTGCAGACTCCATTTTATTTGTTGTTCTGTGCTTCCATGATGGCACAGGGGAAAGGGGAGGAAGTAGGGAATGGAGGCTTCAGCCAGTTTCTTGTTAGTTGGTTTCCTTCTTGTGTGGGAGGAGGGACATTTCTCACACTCTTTCCCTGTGCCAGCGTGGGTTCCCACCCTCAGAAGACATCCTTAATGGCATTCTACACATGATTCCTCTCCCACGGGGCCTCAGCTCCTCACCAACTGCCCCAGCGTGGGTTACTTCTATAAACTCACTAAATGTTTCTCAGTCCCAGACTGGTGGCCCCAGCCTGGTGCCCCACAGAATCACAAGCCACTCCCAGAAAACTGCTCTGGTGNCTGCTCTGGTGTGGGCCTCTGCCTTTCTCTCCATCTCTTGTCTCTCCATGGGCTGCAGGTGCTGCCAGGGACTTGCTCCAATTTAGGTCACAGATTCTTCCATACTCCTCCACCTGCTCCATGGTGAGCTCCTTCTTGGCCCAGGTGCCTCTGCATGGGCTGTATATGGGGTCTCTTCATCCTCCATGTGCTGCAGGGGGACACCTGCTTCACCATGGTATTCTCCACAGCCTGCAGGGACTCTTCTCTCAGCACCTTCTTCCCCTCTTCTTCACTGACCTTGGTGTCTGCAAAGTTTCTTAACATCTTCTCACTCCCTTCTCTGGTGGCAAAATATGGCTGTTTGCATTTTTCACCCTCAAAAATGTGATTCACAGAGGAGTGACTGGCACTAAAGTTTAACAAGGATGAGTGTCAGATTCTGTATCTGGGAAGGGTCAACCCTGGTTACTCATAAGACTGAGAGCAGATGCTGGAGGCCAGCCATGCTGAGAGGGATTGTTATGTTTTGACCCTGGCTGGAGGCCGGACTCCCACCGGAGTAGCTCTATCACTCCCCTTTTAGACATGGGAGAAAGTATACACAAAAGAGAGGCTTTGCAGTTGAGATAAGGACAAGGAGAGATCATTCTGCAATCAGTGTGCAGTCTGCAGACTTCACTTTATTTGTGATTTTCTCCCCAGGATGGCATCGAGGGGAAAAGGGGGAAAATAGGGAATGGAGGCTTCAGTCTTTGGTCCCCATGAGTTGTTTCCCTTCTTGGGGGGGGGGGCATATTTCACACTCTTGTCCTACCTCAGCGTGAGGTACCAACCCATGGGAGACAGTCCTCCACAAATTTCTCCAACATGAGTCCTTTCCCAATGGCATCAGCTCTTCTATGGCCATAGTGTGGGTTACTTCTATGGGGTGCAATCTCTCAGGCCCTGTCAGGTCTATCTTGCTCCCCACAGAGTCACAAGTCCCCCCAGCAAACCTGCTCTGGTATGGGTCTCATTCTCCGTGTGCTGTAGGTCCTGCCAGGAGCTTGCTCCAGCACAGGTCACAGTGCCTTCCGTATCTCCATCCATTCCGGCATGGTGTCTCCACAGGCGGCAGGTTGGGTCTCTGCTTCCCATCATCTTTCATGGGCTGTAGAGGGATAACCTGCCACACCACGGTCTTCTCTGCAGGCTGCAGGGGAATCTTTCTCTCGTGTGCCTGGAGTGCCTTCTCTCCACACTCCCCTTCCTTCTTCCATGACCTTGGTGTCTTTAGAGTTTCTTACATCTTCTTACTCCCTTCTCTGGCAGCAAAAAGCTATTACTTGTGGGGTTTGTTTTGTGGTTTTTTTTTTTTTTTCTCTTAAATATGATTCACAGAGACACTGTGATGTTCACTGATTGTTTTGGCCTGGGTCAGCAGCCCTGAGCCCAGCTGGTATTTACTCTGTTGGATGTGGAGCTGCTCCTTGCAGAAGCCACCCCTGCACTCCTTTCCTCCTCCACCAGAATTTTGCCATGCAAAATCTCAACACAGGTGTTAGTTGTTTTAATTGTTAGTAACAATGAAGTTGTGACTGTAAGGAGGTGTTTGTGCTGTTTCAAGGCGAGGGCTGTTTCAAAGGACATCCAGTTTTGTTTGTTCATTAACATACAAAGACCATATTGAGAAGTGGGGAAGAAAAGAAGGATTTTGAAGTTAAAATAGAAGTTTCACATGTGTCCTCATCTTCACTGTTGGTGTCACAAATTCATTAAGTATGAAAGATGTAATTTTTAGCTTAAACAAAAATTGGATATACTATAATCTCCTTGGTTGTGTAGACCAAAATGTGAGTGCAGTGTTAATCATTGCTACAGAATCGGTACAAGAATCATCTTGTGTGGTTCAGCAGCTGCCCTTCTTTATATCATTTGGCATAAAATCAGTGAGCACTGACAATACCTGGGTTTTTTTTGGTTTTGTTTTGTTTTGTTTTGTTTATGTTCCAGGAAACTCTAGAAATTCGGTATGGCACCCACTTTAGACTGGAAGAAGCTGATGAAGTTTGATGCAGATACTTTGCCTCTTCGAGACAAAGTAGCAGATAAGTGGCTGGAGACCATATCCAAGGTACTGAAGGGGAAAACAGAACATAGAGATTTTGTTGGGCGTTCTTCCCTGAACTTTCTCTGGTCTTTCACATACATAAAAGGTTTATTTTATACTCTTTGTTGATATTTTTATATAAAACTGTTGTACCTTTCCTTAGGTTGATGGGAATGAATTACAAGATAAAACTCCGGAACAACTGATACACCTTTTTAAAATTACTCAGACCCTAATGAAGGTTTGCATTCCTCAATTTCTACAATTCTGCAGATATATTTTGTTTGTTTTAATGAAAACGTTATTGCTTTCCTTGTTTTTGGGGCATTTTTGCCCTGTATCAAAAACATTGTTTGCTCCTAAGAGCATTTATATGCTGAGTGTGTGCTTGCACCAGAGTATCAGCCTGTAGCTGTTGGGATTATGGGATGTAGCAGTGGGAAATTGATAGGACTAACACAGTTACATAGTTGAAGAGCCTTGGTCTTATCAATGGGAAATGCAAACAACTATTTAAAAAAAAAACAAAAAAGGCTAGATATTATAAGTTATTGGTAACGATTTTAACTTTAATAGAAATTTTTGAGGTTGGTTGTGTTTTAGAGTTAATAAAAATGTTACTGTGAATGAAGAAACACTTCTATACCTGATCCTATATATATTTTCTTATATTTACTCATAAATTACTGAAAGCAAGAAATAACAGCAGCATAGATTAGCACACTGGTTTTAGAGAGGATTTTTCAGTGGTTTTAATTCCCAGTAGTGTGCTTTTGAATGTTTACATTGCCTTGTAGAATAAATTACTAAAGAAGGTATTTCAACAATCTGAACTCATTTGTCAGCATAGGGAAAAATGGTAGTGGTGCAATGTTCTTTTGAAAATGTTTTCATCTTTTCAAACATTAGGTTTATAGAACAGTCTTTTAATTTATGTCAGTAGTAAATATTTCTTCTTTGTTTACTATACATTTTTTCCCCAGATAAAAACTCAGGAGCTGGCACAAGTTAAACTTGAAAAAGGTAGGGAAGAGCAGGCCAAATGTGGTAAGCAAGCCTTTTGATGCTGTTACTAAAGGGTTCGTTACATGCATTTTTAAAGTTTTTTATAGTTTGGGTTTTTTTTTTAAGGTTAGGAAACTGAATAAAATACCAATTGCTGTGAAGTCAACTGCTTCACAGAAGCCAAATATTTAAAGTCTATTTTTAACCATTGTTTTTTTTAATGTATGTTTTACTTTGTTGGGTGATTCATTATATCTGTTCTGTTTTAACAGAAAATGCATATAAAACAAAGGTGATGAAAACTCAACATGAATTGAAGGTACATTTTAAAATCTTTTCTGTTTATGGATTGCTGTTTGGTATTTTACCAAGGTTTTTAAGACTAGAATTTTAACTTGGCAAAGTGATATAATAACCCTACATTTTTAGCTAGTACTTTTTATTGGCTTTTGAATATCCACCAGTCTCAGATGTTCGAAGAGCTGTATGTATAATGAATTTTATACTTGAACAAATCACAATTACTTTTAGTGGTTTTTGGGATTTGTTGAATGAAGAAAGTAAGCCCTTCCTGTTGCTTTTTTCAAACTTCAGGAACCTTAGTATTAGAATATTTCTTATATTCTGAAGAACTGTGCTGTATTTATAATGTTAGTTTAATGCTCTTAAGTTGGCACAAAGATCTGCTGATGGTTATGATACTCAGTTTTTACATGATGACATCCACCAACTGGAAGAACAATTGGAAAAAAAGGATATACAGTTATCAAATATTGAAAAAGAATTGGAAAAAGAGAAGAAAATCAGTGAAGAGGTAAGAAGGTCTTGACATCTGTCAAAGGTAGTTCTGGCACATCTTTTAAAAGTCATGTTTTGAAAAGAATCTCAGAAATTTTAAAAAAAGCACTGATGAAATAGAATTGCCATGTTTTCACAGAATGTCAGGAGTTGGAAGGGACCTCGAAAGATCATCTAGTCCAACCCCCCTGCCCGAGCAGGATCACCTAGATTAGATCACACAGGAACACATCCAGATTGGTCTTGAATGTCTCCAGAGAAGGAGACTCCACAACCTCTCTGAGCAGCCTGTTCCAGTGCTCTGTTGCCCTCACAGTAAAAAGGTTTTTTATTACATTCACATGGAACTTCCTGTGTTCCACCTTGGACACATTGCCCCTTGTCCTATCACTGGCCATCACTGGGAAGAGCCTGGCTCCATCCTCCTGACACTCACCCTTAACATGTTCATAGACATTAATGAGGTCACACCTCAGTCTTATCCAAGCTGAAGAGACACAGTTCCCTCAGCCTTTCCTTATAAGGAAGGTGTTCCACTCCCTTAATCATCTTGATGGCCCTGGCCTGGACTCTTTCAAGGAGTTCTGTGTTCTTCTTGAACCGAGGAGCCCTGTTTTCTTTCTGTTTTTTTTGTGGGTTTTTTTGGGTTTTTTTAGTTGTGGTGTTAGTGATACAGATAAAGGTTTTCCATCTTGTTCTAGCTTGCTCTTGAAATTGAACGTGCTGAAAAAGAAAACATGAAGTTAAGGAGGGAGGTTAGTAAAGAATTATTACTAATTTACTGTATTTGTAACCTCATTTGTAATTACGTTACTATCTTTTTGTATTTACAAGATTTGGTGTTAAACAGATGTTTAATTCTGTTTTAGAATATTTCCTTGTTACTTGTACAAGGATACTACGGAATTTTAATCACATTTAGCAAGTATAAATATGCCTGCTCCAATGAAACTTTGTTAATTGAGGTCAGGATAGATAGTCATATTGTGTATTAATTTTGTCTGTGTTTTTTGTTTTGGAGTTTCAGCATTTTTTATAAATACTGTTCACATAGATTTGGTAGATATTAGATATGTTTGCTGCCTTGCGAAGATTGGCTGATTGGTTAAAATTATAAGTGAAAAGTTGATATAACAATAAATGCAAAGGTGGAGTTAATTATTACTAGAATATTTTTTTATTCATTCTCCTGAATTTTTTTTCTATCTGTTGTTAGAAAATTAATCCATGTAATCCTGTAATCTTGCTCTCTGAGCAACAGACACCAAAAAATTAAGACAGCAAAAATTAAGTTCATGTCCCAAGAGTGGAGAACCTTGAGAATCATCCCTCAAAATGCCCTTTTATTTGTGTGTGTATGTATGTGCATGCGTGCATAGTTATATAGAGAAAACTCTTTTATTTTGTCTCTGTGTTGACTCCTATTTAGTCTTCCTAAAGCAACAGTAATTTCTGATATTCTTAATGCTTTCTTTTCTCTCCTTTTTAATATAAAGAAAAAACAGGTAAAGAAAAAGGTGAGGCTTCCAAGCTTTTTAAAAGCAGATTGTAGGAATTTGTCTGGGTCTTTACTGTCTTAGATCTTTATGTTAGCTTGCTAGAAGAGCAACAGCTTTATCTTCAACTCTTTAAAATACTTTGTTTGGATTCTCTTCTGTGCAGAATGAGCAGTTGCTTCAAGATGTAGATGATTATCAGAGGCAAATAAACTCTGAAAAAGAAAAAATTCTGTTCCGAAGAGGAAAGGATTCTTGCAATGCATCACATTTGTCCAAAAAGAACTTGGAGGTTTTCCAGTATTTGGATGAAATTCAGGTAAGACCTATGCATGCTGTTGAGTATTTATTAGACTGTTACTGTTCCTCGGAGTTTTGTCAATTTACAGTTCAAACCATGTAGCTTAAGGGAATTCATAACGCAGTTGTGTTTGCTGATGGATATGCTCTGCATCTGTGAATTTGGCAGAGAAGTTGCTGGCAGTGCAGGATGTGTCTTTTATTGGTTGTTGGGATTTGTTGAAATTGATAATCTAGAGGTGAAATGCTGTCTTTTGTACTAATTTCATGTAAGACTTTAAAGTTTTACATGTAAGGTAGCTATCAATTAGTGCTTGTTAAGGTGTGCACTCTTTAGAAAGATGTTTTTTCTTTAATTTTGGAGAATTTGACTGAAGCTAATGAGAAGCTAGCCTTTGAAAATGAAGAACTGAGGAAGAATCTTGAGGAATCAGTACAAGAAATGGAGAAGACAACTGATGAATACAACAAAATTAAACGTCTTCTGGCACAGTCTGATACTTTTATGGATCAGCTAAGAAAAGAGAAAGAGCAGTGCAAAATACAAGTAAGAGTTAACTCATATTATTGAACATATTTGGGGGGATATACTTTATTTTCATAGCTTAAATTAAAAAACATTATAAACAACATAACCAGTTAAAAATGCACACTGTACTGAAATAACACTATCTAAAAGTAGCATGATCTTTACATTTGGTGCAACTTCTAAAATTTGACTGGAGATCACAATTTTTAATTTTTTTTTTTTTTTCACAAAATTTTACTCATACCCTGGGCTTGAGTCATGCCTGTTTCTAGATGCTGTAATGCTAATCTGGTAAATTGTATGTGCTTGATGGAGTGTGTTTGTACATACATGTTTGTTAAGCAAAAACTCCTTGTGCTCATCCAAGTGTCATTTCTAGATACAAGAGCTTTCAGACCAGCTGAAAGCAAAGAATGAGGAAGATGATCCACTCTGGGCAGCCTTAAATGAAAAAGTTGAAGAATGGAAGGTAGTTTTACAATACTTTTTTATTCGTACTAGGAATCATTTCAAGTATTCTGATGGCATTTTATCTTCTTTTCAGAAAATCTTTGCTTCAAAAGATGCCCAAATCCTAGAGTATCAGCAAAAGTTGTTTAAGTTGAATGAGAAACTGAAAATTGCTCAACTTGATGTAGACAAAAGAAATTTGCTGGCCCTTCAGCAGGTACAGTCTATGTGCAAAGTTTCAGGCACAGAAATTACCATTCACTAAATATGCTAGTGACCGAAGAATTATTTAGTCTTTTCTTTTTCAAACACCATAATATGTATTACTCATCTTTGAGAATTATGAGAATTACTTATGTTTGAGAACTATGAGACAGGTCGATTCATTCCACTGCAATGCACAAAGGAAACTTCTCTTCCTGTATGTGTGAACCGAGCTCTTGGTAGTTGGTTCTGTTAGTTTAGTATTTCTCTTTTCTAGCCAGTGATTGCTTTAACATTAAACTTGTTAGCAGGGAATAGTCTTACCTAGAGTTTGATTATCTGTATTCCTTTCTCTCATCTGATGCCATGCTACTAAGTTTGTAGTTCAGTCCATGCTATAAACCTAGCATATTTCAAATGTCTCTCATATTAATGCAAAATTACAGTTCTTCATGATTTTTTATTTCCTCATTTTCCTGAATAAAAGAATAAATATATATTACAATCAACTAAGAAACCTGAATTATACATTATGGAAAGCAAACTGCATGGTACCAGGATGATTTCATGCCTTGCTTCAAGATTTTTCTAAGTAAACGTGTCATATTTGTGTTATGTTTAAGGCCCTTGTAGACTGAGTAGTATGGTGAGATACATTTACGCAGTATGCTGAAACTAGTAAAGACAGCTCCTCAGGAGAAAAAAAAAATCCTTAAGTAAAAATCTCAGCCTCTGAGAATCAGAAGAGGAAGGCAGCTGAAAGTGATTTCAATAAGCAGTTGTAGAGTATGTTTTTTAGCTGCCTATATGGCTGCAAAGGTTGCTTTTTTTGAATGACCATCATTAGCGTAGAATTTTGAACGATTTTGTGGAATAAGCATATTTTTAAAGCAGACAGTTCTTTCAAGTTGAAGTGCTAAAGTCAAAACAGACTAAGCTTGTTATGATTCAGTTTATGCTTACGTTCTGAAGGGTTATCCTTAGGTCACTGGAACTCTGCTAACTTTTTACCTTTAGATTTAAAACATGGTTGTATTTGTCCCCTAAGAATGCCAGCGCTTTGGTTTTTCATTACATTAGTAAAAACGTTGGCAACTCTTCAGATTTTTATGTTTCAATTACTTTCTGTAACTTTTTTCCAAGTCACTTCTTTATCTTTGTCTTTTTTTCATTAATTTAAAAAAAACCCCATTAAGCTCCTTGTGATATTTCTAAAGTTTATGTATATGTGTAGACATAGTATAAGCAGAAGTCACTTTCACAGTCTTGTGTGTATTTGTGTATGTATATGCATGCAAAATAAGGTGTAATATGGCTTTTAAAAATTGGATGACTTGCTGAAAAGCATTCTTCAATACAGATGTAATATTTCATGGATGATTAGATCTCCCAATCTTGAACTTTTATCTCTGTTCCCACTGGCAATTATTTTTGAGGAAGCTGTAATAAACCTGTGTTTCCTGAAACCATTCATCATATGTTGGCTAACTCTTAGTGAACTGCTCCATTTAAAACTGAAATGCTAAAATGCTGCTTTTATTTTTTGTATATGCTGAGTGCTCTACTTGTAATTTTCTTTTATTTTTCCTGTGTTGCCCTTATATACTTTCAGATAGTATCTTAACTCTATGTTGTGTCATATCTGATGTTGTAAAAATTTTCTATTAGCTGCTTTTAATTTCTTCATTTACTGTGTGGTGTTCTATATTGGTAGTTTGCATGACAGTAAAGAAAAATTCTTGAATTGAGTTTCTTTTTTTGTGTGCGTGTAGAGTGTGCAAGAGCGGGATGCTCAGATAAGATTGCTTACAGAGCAAGTTGAACAGTATACCAAAGAAATGGAACAAAATTCATTTCTTATTGAGAAATTGAAATACAGTCTCCAAAATGGTGAAGGTAACGTGATAATATTTTAATATCTATGGAGAGAAAAATAAGAAACCAGAAATTTACCATGCATTCCTGATTCTCTAGAAATAGAGAAAAAATATATGCAGTATTTGAGTAACATTAATCTCGATTTTCTTTAATTCCATTTATTAAACATGTGAGAACTTAAAATTTATTTACAGTACTTCAGTGGGTTCTACGGGAAAAAGAGCACCAAATAAAAGTATACATAGTCTGTGAAGGTTACAGCGTAACATACAAAGTCTCAGCTCTGTCCAGTATTGAAAATTAGTAGTAACGTGCAGTTAATAATAAATTATGACGTCTTTTATGAGCACTGCCTTCTTATAAACATTGTTAGAATGAATGATTGTGAGGGAAGTGTGTGGGGGGGAAGCTCTCATAGTCTTTTGCAATTACTTATTTAAAAAGAGCAGAAAATTAAGATCCCCTTCATAATATCACTTGAAGTGTTTATTGCTTAATGGCTGATTGCAAGAATTTATAGTTGAATTGTAAGACGATCAAAGTTTCTCTTTCCAGGTTACTCATCTCTTGCTCAGCATCATCATATTGAGGATATGCAAAAAAAAATAAAAGTACTAGAAGAGAGAGCTAAGGAGGCTGAGAAATCAGCAGAAATAGCAGAAGCAGATGCTAGAGAAAAGGACGAAGAACTTGCTGAGACTAAGAAACGAATGAGAGACTATGAAAAGGTAAACAGTTGGTCAGAGTGGGCAGGGTGTTTCATCATATTTTTAGGAGATCATTTTGTCTTTCCTTTTTTTTATTGACTGGGTTATAATTAGAAATTAAATGAATGACTTCTGATATTCTCCTCCTCCTTTCCTCTATTCTCTCTCATAACTTTTAATGGTTACTTACTGTATGCAATGTTAGCCATACTTAACAATTTTTACATGTTGTCAGTTTTAACATACTCAAATAGGCTTCTGAAATCCATTGAACAGTAACTGAACACTCAAGATATGCTTCTTTGAAGAATCATGTAGTAGTCAAAATCCTGTGTAGTCAAAAGACAGATTTTTAGCATCTGGGTTTTTTTTTGTTTTTTTTTTATTCAGTAACTTTTTTCAGTAAACGTAGTGCAAAAGAGTGATGCAGGTTGAAGAACATTATTTATTATCTGTGTAATGATGAAAATCAGGTTCCCGATTTATTTTCTAACATCTCCTATTGTTTATTTTTACTTTTCCATTTCGTTTTTTACAGGGAATATATGGTTTGGAAGCGGCTGCTGGTGAAATAAAAGTTTTAAAAAGCCAAGTCAGAATACGAGAACGTGAGATTGAAAAATTAATTCAGGAAGTCAATAAACTTGAACTTAAAATAAATGATTTCCTTGATGAAAATGAAGAACTCAGAGAGCGCTTGGGTATGCTATATCCATTGCATTTTAAATTATGTGTTTTGTTGTAAATGAGATAACATTATATCATGGAAATATTTTATTATACAGAGTAACTACTTAATTTAAACTTAAATGCTAAGGTAGTAATGTATTGCAGTTTGTTTTTGAAGTAACTGAAGTAAAATTAAGTCTTTCTTCTGGGGCTTGTACATGAAGCATAAAATATATGTACATATATTCAACTGTTAACATAGCAATTTTTTTAATTCCACTTCACTAATTCTGTTCTGACTTAAATACATTCGAATGATTACTAACAAAAAGGAGTAATTTTTTTTTTATTTATTATTATTCTTAATTAATGAGTAATTATGCAGCATATACTCTGTTTCAGGTCTCGAGCCAGAGACAATGATTGATTTAGAAGAATTGAGAAACAGCAAAGCACTGAAGCAGGAGCAATATAGACTTCAAAACCAGGTTCTTCTGCAAGAGGCAAGTGATAAATCCTATTTACATAGGCATACATAAGAAAAAATGTATTTGAACAAAATAAAATACTAATCTCTGAATAATAATATGCAGATTGAACGACTAGAAGAGGAAAGAATTGAACTGAAAAAACAGGTTTGGCAGTTGGCTCGGAAAAAAGGAACAATTGCTGCAATAGGTAGAATTTTTTTTGTTATAAACTTTCCTTTCAAAAACTTGCCGTCAGTACTTTATTAATATAGCAATATTTACTTATTTTTTTAAATTACAATGCTTAATGCATTTCATTTAATCTGTAGGAAGAGGTTTTGATGTTTCCATAGTCCTACAGCCCAGTAGCTTTTGACTTGTGTTGGCCAGAAATGCATCACTTAAGAGTTGTGTTATTAGGTGTAGGATGCTCTTAGATGTAGGATGATGCCAGAATGATTTCAATAAGTCTGTATCATGGTTGAGTTTCAAAAAAATCTTAAAACTTCAATTCTGTGCCACCCAGGGAAACATAATGTGTTCAGATAGAAAGTTGTACAGCTCCTTACTTTGCAGAAGGTAGAAGACTATAACTCAAATATACTATATTTAATATGTTCCCTTGTTTGGGGACCAGTTAAAAATTCATAATAATTTCTTGTATGTTTACTTGCAATTAGGATTGGATGCTTGTGATGTGAAGATATCTGATTGCATTACAAAAGAAAAAGAAATGAATAAGAGGAAGTTGGATCTCTTGAACAGACATGAAGTAAAAGCAAAGGTAGGTTCATAAAGAAAGTTCATAAACATTATATTTCTATTTAAAAGTTAATATTTTTTGAAATACATGATCAAGTATTTCTCTAGGTTCTTTTATTAACTCCTTAAACATTAAAAAAATTAATTTCTTAGAAGACTTGAATATTCTATTTTTATTTGTGAATATAGGGTAGCAGCTCACAAAACATTGAAGGGAGAAAGAGACTTTCAAATAGAGAAGTACCAGTTAGACTTTTGAAGTCGAAGAAAGATATAGTTGAAAACAGTAAGGCTATGGGAAATCTACCCAGAAGATCTTCTTGCATACCTGTGAGTTTAGATTGCTTGGAAAAAATCAAAATACTGCTTTGGTTCATTCAGGTTCAAGACATGGGACAGAGTGCCAAGTAGATAATGAAAAATGTAATTCAGAAACTAGTAATATTAAAGAGCTATTTGTATCATCAGAGCTACAATTTGAACATACATCAGGGTTAACAGACAATAGTGAGGAATCATCTTGTGAGAGTCAAGTGTCCTTAACTTCTAATTCAGACCAGGCAAGTCAGGAAAATTTTGCCCAAGACTATCTCAGCGAAAATTCTCTGATTCCTCGTGCATCTTCTATTGGAAAGCCAGCAGCACACAAAATACCAGTCGTGATGGTGAAGGATAAGCAAGACAATTCACAAGTAAAATTTTCTGAATTAACTTCCTTTCAAGAAGACAGAGAAGGGAATAAATGCATAACACAGTTGTCTCAAGTGAAAACTTTGAAAAGTTGAAGTGAAAATGAACAATCAGAGCACTTGGATCAGATAGATTCTATGGAGAGCCTCATAGAGCAGTTGAGAGAATTAGCCCCTCTTAGATCACAAGTGAGACACATTTATATGATGTGTATATTTCTACCCATGGCAGTTATTTAGAAGATAAATTCAAGTAATAAGGATGTGAGCTTACTTTCCTCTTTTTTAAAGCTATGGTTTAGTTCTCATGGAATTGGGTATTTATTTGTTCTAGTAAAAAAAGAGAGGTCATTAATCTGCAGTTTATTTTTGACATGGGATTGAAAAATGTGGGCGCATATTTTAATTCTGTCAGCGGAAAATTTTGCACAACACCCATGCGTGTGCAGATAGATGCGTATGAAGAAAGAAGAGTATTTATTCTAAAACCTTAAATATGTTTATGTAAACGAAGAACTCCCTTTTTATAGTTGTGCATATAGCCTTGCAACTGATACAAATCTATTGTTGCAACTATTTTGAATAAGGTAGTTTCAGGATTATTTTCAAAATTGCTTTAAGTAAATAAAGATAAATACACATGGGTTTTTTTGCAAGTGTTAGTTAAACGAGGTAGTGACTGAAGCAGTCTTTGATATGAAAAATAGAAGATGATTTTTCTGTTAAAAAGACAGATGTTATTTGACTAGAGGGCATCTCCTACCTCCAGAGAGAATATGTAGTGTAAAGTTAGACGTTTTGAATGAAGACCACCTTTCCTGCTTTTTCTTCTGAAAAGTTTCTTCTGAAACTTCCTGACTTGGTGGTTCTATCCTTTTATCCATTTCCCTGGCAGCTGACAAAGACATTGTTTATCTGTTTTCAGAAAAAAAATCACTGATGAAAAATTCCATTATTTTTTAAAACAATCTCCAGAAAGGTTTTTTGCAAAATTTTTATAATCACTGAAAGAATAGGTTGATTCCAGGATGCTTGCTGTGTTTTCATTTATTCACATGATAAATCCTTTAAAAAAAAAAAAAAGTTATTCACAGGTGGCTTCCTAAATTGGTATCTTGAAATGCTGTTAGTTTTCTGTATAGTAGAGAACATTACTTACGTTTCTGGAGATAAATTTGAGGGGATAGTTCCAGGCAGTCCTTCAGCCACACACACTTTTGGTGTGTACCACACTGTTCCAACTGCTGCATGACCTGAGAATACACATTTCCCTAGACAGCATTATGTGGAATACACCTTGTGTAATTCTTTCAGTAAATCCATCTCTGCTGCTGCTGCGTTTCAAGGCAGTAGATTCATATATCTATTGGGAAATTGTTATGAAGGCACACTCCAAATTTGAAAAAAGGCTGGATCTAGAACATTAGATTGAGAAAATTAGAATCTGTATTTTTTTTTGTCTGCCAGAAACCATCTAAGAATATGGTGAGGAATAATTGTGCTTGCATGCATAATATAAGCAAATAGGTCTTTCCTATCCTTAACTGAAATGTTCTGGATCTGATGGCATTTCTGTACAGTCAGTTGAGCTTATGTAATTGATCAATGTAAAGTATAAGTCTTAATACATCAGACTTTTTTCATTTATACCACAGTTATTTTCCATGCTGCAGGAGTGTGCTTTGCTGTTGTGATTTCTCTTAATATACTGTGTTAGCCAAGCTGTGGAATTTGATTGCATTTCAGTAGAAAAGAAGTGGGAATTTTTGTATTTTGAAGATCAGTCTTGGAAATACATATAATTTTTGTATATAAATGCAGATAGAATCTCATAGGATTAACTTATTTTAGGGGTTTGGGGTTTTTTTTTGAATGAACATGTATCCTGAGATTTGTTGATGAAGAGTATGCTGTATAGTTACACAGGGTTTAATCTCAATAGATATAGAAACCAGGCAGCGCAGGCAGTACAAGATTTAAAAAGAAAAAAAAAAAAAAAAACCAGCACAAAAAATGAACAAACAAAACTGCCAGGTTAAATGCGTATATAAAGTTTATTCATGTTTTAAATAACTTTCCAAATAATTTTGTTGCTGTGAGGATGGGGCTGTTTCTTTGACTGCTACCCTCTGTATAACACCTCATTTTGGTTTACATGTGAGGTTTCACTGATGGATTAGCAATATTTTCAAGTGTATATTCTTATTTAGCCACAGAGTCTTAACGAACATTTTAATACCAGAAGTCCTTAATGACAGTTTTTGAGTCTTTGTTGTTTTTTTTTTCTTTAGAAGGAATTAAATGTGGAAGAAAGAGATTTGGAGAAGGACAAGACCATAATAGCCAAATTTCAATCTAAAGGTAAGTTGAAACCCGTTTTAAAACTAGGGAATATTATCAGGTACTTGAAAGATAGTCTGCTTATTTAGTTGTTATGGCTTGTGATTGTAATCCCAAATACCTCTCTTTACACTTTCTGGTGTAGATGCAGTTTACTTTAGGGTCTTTCTCATTGATTGAATTAGCCAAGTATGTGGAAGGTTATTTTGATAGATTTCTGAAATATGGAAATCATGGTTGTGAATTGGTCCAGCTGTAAACACAAAACAGTGAACATAAATGGCATTTACTGAATTGGAATTTTACTGGATTCTCAGGAATGACTTTTCTAATTTTAAGTTTCTGTTAGCGTATATTTCTGTGTGAATGTGTATAAATAACATATATAGTGTTGCTAATTTTAAACCTATATTAGTGATAGTACATAAAACATAGCTTATTCATACTAAGTACCTTGATATGGAATCTTTCATGTTTTTCCTTCTTGAATAAGACCCAATAAGGGCTTTAAGTCTGTGGCTGATCACATACTAATGATGCCATTTACTTTTGTATTTTCCTGGTTCCAAGGAATTGTTAAGGAATTAAACCCAGTAGCTGCTTACACATATGTATGTATGTTAGTTGAAGTACACTGCTTGCAACCTCAGAACTAAAAAATAAAGCTAATTTCTATAGAAGAGAAATCAATTCTTTCAGAGAGAATATGAATTCTAAAAAATTCAACTTTTAAAAACAGACTTGGTGAAACTGCTCAAACTGCTCCCAATTTTGCAGTTCACTCTTGGATTTTCAGGACAGTTAGCCATATCGTTAAGGTCAGAGAATGTCACAACAGGTTTGCTGTTTATTTTTAAGGTTTCCAGAATTCTTGAACTGTGCTGGAAACTTGGGAATGTCACTGAGAGACTAATGGTGGCAGGAAAACTGTGTGTTCTTTTTTTTCTCAGTCTGCAGCAGTTATTTAGGCAACTCCTATATACTTCATTGTTACACTCAAGCCCTTCCAAGATAGCCATGCTTCTAGATTTATGAAAGTGACTCAATACAGGCTATACTAAAGAAGTGGAAAAAAGTGTCAGGAAACATTGAAGACTGGGAGGTTCAGTGAAGTTGGATGTGTTCCAGTGAAGCATTTAATTATTTTTTTATTGATATTTTCCAGCAAAATACACTCCTGTATATTCCTATCAGCTCTGCTTTTAACTTCCTAATTGGTTATGTCTATACAGAATATAAAAAAGAATGTTCATATCAAATCAACAAGCGTTATGGTGAAAAGTTGTACAAAATACTCAATTTCAGTGGTTTTAGACACATTTATATTACAGTAAAAGAATTATCAGAAGAGAATAAACAACTGGAAGAAGGAATGAAAGAAATACTGCAAGCTGTCAAAGGAATGCAGAAGGATCCTTGTGTAAAGGGAGGAGAAAAAACCTTAATAATACCTAGTCTGGATCGTTTAGTTAAAGTAAGATATTGCTTTCTATTGGCTTTATAGGATTTATAGGTTGTTTTTGTTATCCTCCTCAATTATTGAGTTATTGTATTATTAAATAATAGCTTTCTTACACATATGCTTCCTTAGTGGTAGGAGTACATAGTGTGATGCATCTTTAAAAATGAAAATTATACAGGAACAAGAGAAAACCAAAAAAAAAAAAAAAAACAAACCCAAACCCAAAAAAACCACTTCAGCTGGATAGTATAAAACTGTCTTTGGCAAATTTGTTTTCTCAGTCATAAAGCCTAGGTAAAAGTTCATTTGCGTATCTGTTATCTCTGTGGTACCTATAGGAAATGTTCAAGAAAAATCCTTTATTCAAGCATACAAAAAAGTTAGTATTTTTACGGGAAAATTCAACCATTTAGATGACAATCTATAGCAAATACGCCATCAGGAAGACTGATAAGTAGATTTTATTACATTAAAATCTAATGCTTTCTGCTAATTTCTTGTAGTTTAAACTTTTTAATTATGAAAACAACAACGTTTTCCTGCACTTTTTAATCTCTGTGTTGTTAAATATTTACTGCATTAGGCCATGGAGTCAAAGAATTCGGCAGGAATCGTTGATGTTAATGTGAACTTCAAAGCTCAGGTTGACCAACTTACAGGACAAAATGAGGAATTAAGACAAGAACTGAAACAGACTCAGGAGAAGGCAACAAATTCCTTTAATCAGCTGGAAAATGCAAATGAAAAGGTATACAGTTTATTTTATGTGATTTAGTTTGCACTTGAAAAGTGACTATGATAATTTATTATAAAAACACAATGTATAAGATACTGAATTTAACATATGTGGACAGTCTAATTATAGAAATATTAATTAGATATATGTATTGTATCTACCATTTTTTCCATTTTAAGTCTTACTTAATGTTAATTTTTCATTCAAATACCCTATTATGTTGAACACAAACATGGCCATCTTTTGGGAAGAGCTGTGCCCCAAAAAAATCCAAAAGGCAAAAAATTTGGTTGGAATAAATAATCAAATAACCACTGCAGTCAGGTCTATCTGAACTGTCATTGTTTTAAAAGGAATCAAAATGCACTGTGTTTTAAAGAGTTTGGAATAGAACTGTGGTAAATCCTCAGATATGTGAAGCTGCCCCGGTTGCTGGAGTTGTTTGATAAATTTGGCTTAAGATATTTTGCATTTAATAATTTATCAAATAACAGCATTTTTGAAAGGTTGCTGAAAAGAATGTTTGAATGCTTTAGAATGTAAGTGGAAGTGATTTAGGTTAGTAGTGACAACTGATGTAACACAGAAAAACACTATTTTTAATCAATGATTTATATTTTTTTTAATATCAAGAATGTCTTTATGGTTTTGTTTCTTTTCTTCAGATTGCACAGCTGACAAATGAAATTTGTGTATTGCGTCGATCAGAAGGTTCCAATATTGTCTTCCGCACAGTGAATCTTCCAGAAGGAATGGTTCCTTCAAGTGTTAATATGATAAATTCTCTGAATGCTTATTTAATACATCTTACACAGGTAATTCATTTACTCCTTCATATTGAGAATGCATGTAATGTGTAGCTAATTACTCCAAAATCTAGTATGATGCCATGTGCGGACATGGGAGAACTCACCAAAATTATTTTGTCATCTGGTGTATGAGAGGTTGGCCATGAGCATTTTGATTGATTCTTTCATGTTTAAAGCCTATATTAACCACTTCAGTATTTCTGTTTTGAAAATAATCTTTAGGAACTGGAAAAAAAAGAAGAGTTACTTAAAAAAATGGAAGAGACATTGGAGAACTACAGGAGAAAAGTTGCAGTAATCCGTCAACAACAGGGTCTGCTGTATAAAGACTATCAAAGGTATTGGTCTCCTTTCTGAATTATGAAAGTTCAACTATCTAAATGTTCAATACTTTTGAATACAAGATTTTCTATTGTGATGAAGTAGTTCTTAGGTTAGTGTAGGAAATACTGCTTCTCTTGGTTATGGACTCCATGCATTTTCTTTAGTCCCTTAAAGATTCACAAAACTCATAAAAACATTTTCTGCTGGATTCTTGTCATATTGAGTACTTTATAGTGAAGATTGCATTGTTCTTTCTGCACAAATACAAATATCTTGTACTTTAATTTTGCCTGGAATTAGGGACTCTTTNTTTTTGCTTTCAAGTATGGGTCTTAACAGCTTTTCCAAGGGGAGATTAAAGAAAGCTGTTATTGAAACACAGTTTCAAAATTCCAGATTGAAAGGACTTCATAGTAGGTTTTCTTTCAGACTCTTAGTTCCTTTATGCACTTCACTGAATCTGTATAAAATTATTCTTCTGGACAAAAAAAAAACAAAAAAGGGGGTGATTTTATCAGTTAGGAGCATAGATGTAAATCTGGGTTCTTCAGTTAACAGACTGTTAGTTGTGTCCTCTACCTTTGGATTGGAATGAACAATCACTGGACTGCTTTTGGAATAAGGTTGGAATCACAGAATGTCAGGAGTTGGATGGGACCTGGAAAGATCATCTAGTCCCCCCGCAGCGCGAGCAGGATCACCTAGATTAGATTTCACAGGAACGCATCCAGATTGATCTTGAATGTCTCCAGAGCAGGAGACTCCACAACCTCTCTGAGCATCCTGTTCCAGTGCTATGTTGCCCTCACAGTAAAAAAGTTTTTCCTTACATTCACATGGGATTTTCTATGTTCTAGCTTGGATCCATTGCCCCTTGAATAAAGGACCTTCTGTTTGTTCTTTGAATCACTTAAGACTTCCCAGATAACATTATCTCTGTCTGAGGCATTAAAGCTATAGCTTTTTGAAAATATCAAAGGTTATAATATACTACCTTATATACAACTAGATTAGGTATCCCCAGTGACAGGGATAAAACGATGATTCGAGATGCCTTTTCCAGACCTGTTACAGTTTGTAATTAGGAGAGGAGTTTCAGATATTTTTTTTAAATTTTTTTTTTCTTGTGTTTTCTTTTATTATGGAAGAAACTAAGATGTCTTCTTTGAAAATAGTATTTCCAAAATAACCCTTGGTTATTTGTTTAAACATGCCTAAACTGTACTGTACAACCCATAGGAACTTCTTTTTTAGATGTGTAAATGGCTCATAGTCTTTTATGTTTCCAAATAAATAAAAGTGGATGGAGTAGAATAGTCTGGGCCAAAATGAAGCTGTGTCTTTGTATATTGGTTGGGTTTTTTTTTTTACACTGAAGTAGAAAAACTAGGGTGGGAAATTATGCTTCGGAAGTAAATTGAATGTAATAGAAGGAAAGTTGTGCAAAACCATTACAAAAAAAACCAAAACCAAAGTTGAGTTAATATTACAGCCCTTGCCTTCCCTTTTGTCTAGAAGCCTGACTGCTAGTGCAGAATTTAGACATGGGAAACTGAAGTTTAATTCTGTGCACTTCCTGAGGGAAATTTGAGCCAACATCTTTCACAGAAAAAGTCAATTGCTGTGCTGTTGGGAATTCTCAGAGGATGAGAGAATAATCTTTTCCTTAGAATACCACATCATTCTGTTTGATTAATTAAAAATGTTTCAAAATCAGGTATTCGATCTCAGAGGACTTGCAGGAACCTTGCAAGGTGTTTCTCAGCTAATCAATGTGCAAGTGCTTCATGCAAAGTAAACATTGATGGAATAGGTTATTCCTATAATCAATTCAATGGCTTATTATTAATGGAATTGATTATTTGTCAAACCCTTTTATCTAGCTGTAAAACTCATCAGCCAAATTATTGGGTACAAATGTGAATATCTGCTGAAATTTGCTGGGCACAGTCTGCTTCAAAAAGAAAAGGCTTGTTTCCAGGCTCACAAGATGCTAATTCCCAGTAGTATGATTCTATTGTCTCTCTTTCTATAGGAGGGAGACCTGGAGTTTCCAGAGAGGTACTTAAAACTGAGATGTTTTTCTTTGTAAAGTTTTTTATTTTGCCTATTTTTAGGTAGATGTGTAAAAAAAGTATTTAATTTGCAATACAAGTGTATGATTTGAAGCAGATTAAATCCCATGTGTGTCTGTGGGGAGTAAAGAATCTCTGTCTCTTGCGCTATAGTACACATGTGAAGAACAGGTAAGTTAGTGACAACTTTAAAATGAAAATTAAAATATTTAACTTCCATTTAGAGAAAAGGAAAACTGGCAGGAAGAATCAGAAAATATGAAAAAGGAAAAGAAAAAGCTAGAAGAGCAAAAAGAGCAGGATGCTACAAAAATAGAGGCGTATTCTGTAAGTATTTTTTGTTGCTTTTTAAAAGGTTTTAATAGGCTGAGCAGATGTCTTAATGCAGTACTTTAATTTGTTAGATGGGAGAATGTTGCAGGGCAAGCCTGCTCACTTAAAATCAAAGTAGCAGAGCAGTGTTTTATTAATTTATTAATGGGATGTAAATAACTGGCAGTCAGTGAACTATTCATTCAGATTCAGTATCAGTGATATGAAAGGTAAATCACAACATTAAGACATGTAGAAAACTGTACTGTAGACCTAAAATCTCTAAGATTTCTTAAGATCTCTAAGGAATTGATCCAAAATATTTTTCACCCCACACATGCACAAGTACATTCACTGTCAGGCCCTTTCATATTACCAGCATACACCCCCTTTCCTGAGAGTGCAAATTCACTGTGTTCATGCACCTCTTACAAGAGCTCTAGGGTGCTGAGGTACCTGTGGTGTCCTCTGATGTTATGTGTACCCCTGCACCTCTCCTTGCACTCTGCTGACACATGCACTGGTGAGGAACCACTGAGGAGGGGACGTACCCACACCCAGGTGTGGGTCCCTATTTATTCTGTTAGCTGGAGTGACGAGGCTCATGTTTCCTTCCAGCATGGAGGAAACACATCTGTACAGAGGATGCAGGGACAGTGAGGAAGCTTCTGAAGCTGAACTAGGTTATGGGTGCTGCATTATAACTCTCCCATTGTCAGAAGTTTTCATGTTTCTAATAGCAAACTAATATCCAGAATTTATAATGCTTTATTTCAAGCAAACTGTTGTCTGTGACAGCAAAGGAAACTGTCCTCGAAGTAGGACATTATTAGTATTTGCTAGGAACCACAGGAAGCCTATTTAGTGTAAAAAAAAAAAAAAATAAAAAAAATTGATGCAATACATTGGTTTTTATTCTAGCAAAAGGAAGGAAGGCTGGTGACAATGTATGCAAAGAATAATTTTTCGCTCTAAATTTTGAAATGTCAGCATTAACTGAAATTCCAAACGGTCAGATATATTTAGCTTTTATCCCTCAGAAACGAAAGATTTTTAAGATTTTTTTTTTCCTTCTCTTAGATGTGTTGAGTGTGTCTGTGTTAGCAAAAAAGAAACTATTTCAGACAGATTAATGAAATTTTTACTTCTAGATTGAAAACTGTGCAAGAAACCTTGCTGTAGTTGAGTTTTACCTTATTTCTGTGGAAAAATCCTTTTGTTTAAAAAAAAAAATCAGGCTTTGCTCCGTGAACTCCAGATGGATCCTGATGAAACAAAAAAAAAACTTGCAGAAAATAATAGAAAAATGACTGTTTTACAAGTTAATGAAAGGTCACTAAGAAGGCAGTGTACTGCTTTACTTGAAACGGAACGGCATCTTAGAAAAGAAAATGAGAAACTAAAGGGTGACATAACAGATATGGAGAGTGCAGTAATGAAGAAGATTGGAAACTTGCAACGATTCAAGGTACAGTTTGTAGTAGTAATAATAAATATATTTGTTTTCACAATGTGACAATAAATACTTTTTTAAAGGAGGCAGTGCTAGTTTCTTGAATACATCACCAAAATGTTTATTAATTGCTGTTAAAAACTTTATCAAAACATTATTTGTATTTAAGTAAGCACTATAATATGAAACCTTTCAGTTTTGCCTTCTGAAGTTGCTTTTAGAAGTTCTTTTTATTGAAAGCATCATATGAAACTTTTTGGCCTTTGCAGGTTGATAGGGCCTGTATTAATTCATTTTTGTAAAATACATTTTTGACTGGGCCTTATAATTGAGAGGCAACTATTGATAAAATTCCCCAGATAGTTGGAATACCACAGAAGTTTTTACAATGTTTAATGCAAGCAATTTATAAAGATGAACACTTATTCCATAAAATAAACCAGTGTCGTGTTTTAAAGTATAATATTAAAGTGGCATAGTTCTATTTTTTCTGTTTAAAGATCTAGCAGGCCTTAGTAACCCATTGTGTTGATTATTTTCATAGGAAATGGCTAGCTTTAAGACTGCAGCTCTGCAAAAAGCCTTGGAATGTAGTGTTCCAATGTGTGAGCTAGAACTGGCTAATAAGCAGTATAATTCATTAACTGCTAAGTACAGAGATATGTTACAAAAAGACAACTTGCTCGTCCAACGGACAACAAACATGGAACACATGGAGGTAATGTTCACATGATGTTTGAACCCTAAGGGAAAGAACTCTATACATTCGTTGTGCATTAGTTTTTATTCTCACTTAATAGAAAGATAGAACAGAAGATCCAACACTGGAACATCTGCTTAGAAGATAAGGTCCATAGTGGATATGAGATAGTCTAACTAACTACTGAATTTTAATTTGCTTACCTGGTGTTTTTCAGTGGATTAAGAAACATACATAAAGTCCACGATTTTTTTTCAGATGGAATATATAAAAGCGTCTTTTAAATTCTTTTAGTAGTTTTGGTGGTTTGGGGTTGGGTTTTGTTTTTTTTTAAGTTAAGCTCTGCGTATGTTCCCTCACAAAGTATTTTTAGTTCTTTGATTACTAAAACAAGGCTGGCATCAGGAATATTTGCTATCCCTTCAGTTTGGAGGTTCTCAGGAGCATAGAATGAATGTAAACACTTCCAAAGCTTTCTTTCAAAGTGCTCTCTCTGATTCTGACTTAGAAGAATGATATGTTCAGTTCCAAATGGTAGTAAACCTTTGGAATTTTACTTTCATAATAAAAGTAAATAAACAAAAGATTTTTCACAGTGTGTTTGCAAAATGTCATAGGGCCTGCAAATATTGGGACCATTCCTTTGAATTTTTATTCTCAAGTAGAAGGGCACTTCTTTTCAAGAAGCAGGAAGCTGGCTTCGAAGATACATTACTACTGTCATAAATGAAAAGTTGGACATAATAATAGCACAAGAAATCAGTAGTTTTGCCCAGTAGTTAAAACTCATGTTATTTTCTCATGGGCTTCTGATTGACAAGGTTGAAATACATGTTGTGGGTACAATTCCTGAGCTATGAAATTTGTCTGCTTGGGAACAAGTAGCTGCATTTGTGTTAGTTAAGGAATGATTCTGTCTCGGTGTTTATTAAATTTGTTGTGTATGGAAACTTGTAGTGCATATTTCAGCAGTTTCCCAGAGCTAGAGAATAGCTTTATCAATAGAAAATTAAAACCATCTTTAGAAAGCTAGAAATTGAAAATTCATATGAAATATTGATTTGCTGTACTGATCAAAGTGGAAATTTATGTTTCTATTTGGAAGAGTGAAGGAACACTTATAGAACTGATGTTCTATAGGTATCTAATATGATGTTAGGCATCATATTAGGTACCTAAACAAGCTAAAAGAAGCATATGGTCTCAGACATGTATGTATGTGCCAGATGAAATATTGTGCGCAGAATGAAACATCCTCCAGAAATTCTTCTTTCCCGCTGTTAGTGGGGTGTTTAGTACGTCAAGCAGAGATTTATTCATCAAATTCTAAATAATCTAGGAATCACAGTGACTGATGGTGAATAATTAGAAGTAATCTTAGTTGAGGGACAGAGCATAGAGAGCAATTACTAGCATTTTTATGCTTAGGAGGAACTCATGAAACTTATGCTTTTCTGCTGCCATATATGCAGATTACAGGTTGTGTATAAGTAAAATATGTTAATGTAAAAGATTTTATAGATATTAAACATCGGGTCTACTGCAGTTAAATAGTTTGCTGTTGTGTTGCAACTTTTTTTGTCATACAGCATGAGAATGAATCCTTGAAATCGCAGATAAATTTTTTAAATAAGGAATTAGAGATCACAAAGGAGAAACTTCACACTGTAGAACAGGCTTGGGAACAGATGACTAAACAAGGCAAGTATTAAAGTTATATTGCCACATTATAAATCAAATGGCATGTCATGTGTAAAAGAAATGTTTTAAAATGTTTTAAAAATTATCTTTTGTAACAACAAAAAATAATTTGGTTTTGTGATTTTTTTTTTTCATTTTCCTTACCTATCTGATCAAAACCAAGTTTAATATATTCCTCTGGAAACTGTTCAGTGACAACTTTTCTTGCATGACATGGTCAAGGGTTTAAAAGCTGGAACTTGTAAAGCAAGATCACTTGGTTTATTTTATTCAATGAGGTACAATATGCACTAACTTAGTTGGCAAAGTAAGTTGTCGGGAAAATTACTAATTTTTCCTAGTTTCATGCTCTGTAACAAAGTTTTGGGTTTTTTTCTTGATATCTGTGGCTTCTTGTGGACCATTTACATTCCTATTATTCAAGAACTCATCTATGTCTATTTCTTTTCCAGTTTTTTAATTCAATTTCATGAGGATTTACCTGCTGAATTATGGATGAAGTGAAAGGCTACATTGAAAATAGTTATCAGTTTGAATAACCATCATTGCAGATATACTCATGTATAATTGATAATAATTATGTATTCAAAGTAGATACTTTTCAGAGATGTAAGAAGGCAAGATAGCCATATTTTTTAAATACCAGTTTTTAAAAAAATAATGGAGATATTTTGATAAAATTTATCTGACAAAGAAAGCAAAGCTCATGTTCTTTTTCATGCTTCAAATAATTTTTGTAGTTGAATCTGCTTGTGTACTTCATAATTTAAATATTTTAATGTAGGGGATGACAGTGCTGTGGGCAAGAACACAAACGTGATAGCCAGCAGTGAGATTTTGTCCATCTCGAAGAAAATCACCATGTTGGAAATGAAGGAACTAAATGAAAGACAGAGAGCAGAACATTCACAGCGAATGTATGAACATTTAAGGAACAATGTAAAGCAAATAGAAGAACGTAATTTTGAACTGGAAACTAAATTTGCTGAGGTAAATCTGTTGAGGTTTATCAACTAATCTCACACATTGCCTAATGCTTTTCAGATACCTACCTTTTCTTAATGCTCTTCAGTTTGAATTGAAACAATGGTTACTTGGTATTTAATTATCAACTTTAAAAATCAGGCTGCTTGAAAGAATATCTATTAAGTATGAAAGTTCTTTTTAGAAAGAACAGAAGAACTGTCATGAGTCTTGGCACTTAGATTTTGTATTCATGTTACACATCCTGATATACTAGACAGTATATGAATATGTAAGTAAGACTATTTGTTTCCTAAAGAGTTTACAGATTTATTTTTTTTCTGTGTATGTGTGCTTATATATATGCACTGCCACAAACAAAATACATTTAAATAGAGAAAAGGAAAATGGGTTTTAAGCACACCTGAACAGTATTTTGTAGGGCCTGAAAAAGAAAAGATACTTTTGGCACTGCTTTTTCTGTGCAGTTGTGTGCTTATGATTTTTGTGGTGGGGTTTTTTTTTAAGCTCACCAAAATCAACCTTGAAGCACAGAAAGTAGAAGAGGAATTAAGAGATGAACTATCAAAGAGTGTAAGTAAAGCAGTAAGTGATGCAGATAGACAACAAATCATGAACCTAGAGAAGAGTGAGATGGAGCTCAAGACTGAAGTGTCAAAGTAAGTGTTGAAGTAACAAATTTTGAATTCAGTGTGTTTGGAAGCATGCAAAAAATTAGGCTATACAGGTTTATGTAATATACTACTTAAGTATAACAGATAATTTTCAATGCTTTTTTTTGTCAATTATATATGCCAAATTTGGAATTGAAAACAAAGCATTTAATTCGTTACTATAAAGAAATTTGCTTCATTTTTATTTGAACAAGGAATTAACTGCTGACCTGTACAGACATCCATAAGAATACACACAGATAATTGTTAGTAGTATTTTTAAACTAATAAGGGTTATTTGTTTCTATGCTACAACCTCTCTTAAATGTTATCTCAGAAATTGGAAAGCAATTCTTATTGCGAAAGAGCCATAATTATCCTAAAGAATGAACTATACTGGGGTAGGGTTTTTTTGCCATTTACTTAAAAGAGATTAAGTTTGGTGATGCACTAGCACCAAAGGGATTGTGGAAGCCCCATTCCTGGAAGTGTGCAAGGCCAGGATGGATGGGGATTTGGGCAACCTGGTATAGTGGAGGGTCTCCTGCCTGTTGCAGAGGGTTGGAACTAGAAGATATTTGAGGTCCCTTCCAACCCAAAGCATTCTGTGATTTGTATACATAAATTGAAATCCTGGCTTTTCTACATATGTTGATGTGGACGTTTGTCTGAGAAGATAATGTAATCCTGTTACATTCCTAAAATAGAAAAGTCTGTTGGAATATTTGCAGTGATTTTTTTACATGAAAAATGAGTGATTAGACAGACTTGGTGAATCAGAAAAAGTAATTCAGAATGAAACTTTTTCAGCATTTATGTCCTGAAGTGTGAGAGAAATAGAGGACAGAGCTGCTTAGTTCAGGTAAAAAACATGGCATTGTTTTTCTGGATTAGGTTATTGCTAGCAAACTTCTGCATAACTTCCAGGGAAATATCCTGTGAAAAAGTTGAGAGGTAATACAGAAGAATTTTCATAACAAGGGCTCTGATTGTAGAGTATGCTGAAAAGAACAAAGATGTTAAATTTCACAGGAGGAAACATACAAGTCATCTTCTCTTAGTATCTTTCATGTAGAAAAACTTAATAGGTTATTCATTGCTTTCAAGTGACATGATACTCTTCTTTTTTTCCTGCAAGGTTAAGAGAAATGACTGATATAGCTAATATGCAAGTTGTGGCTCTGGAGGCACGCCAGCAATATCGAGATAAAGAAGTAGAGTCCCTTAGAATGGAAATTTTAGACTATCAGGTAAAATTCAACCATTACATACCACAGTGGTTTAGATTTATTTTCTTTTTTTTTTATTTCTTGGAATGAGAGAAATTATGTAATTTTACATTGAATTGGGAAGCTGCAAAAGCATTTCAGAAGGATCTTAGCAATCTGGTCCTTGTAGTGTACATACCCTTTAACGATTTCCATATTACATTTGTTACTCCCTTCTCAATTTTTTCCATTTCTGTCTGTACAGCTATTGCAGATCCGGAGCTTTTTTTCACGATATTTGGGTAATATTTATCCCTGAATGATTAATAGCTCATGGTCAGTATTTAATATCAAGAAAGTTTGGCCATTTTTTGCAGGACAGACATGTTCTAGAAATGTTTGAATCCCTAAATACAACACTTTTGTCCGCTTCTACGTTATCGTTATCTGAATATCGGTATACATTTCTTCCTTGTTTTCTGGTGTTTGGAAAACACAGCTTTTTAGGATCAATATCTTAAAGGGTGTACTTCTAAAATGGACTGTAAAAACAGCAGTGGATAAATGAAAAGCTGGTTTCAGAAGCTAATTCTTGTTCTTATCTATGGAATAAAATACATGCAATGTATAAAACATAAAAAGAAATAGCTTGCTTATATTGACATATACGCTGCGTTAACTTTCAAAATGAGAAATAAATTGTTATATATGTTTTGTTCTTAGTCGCAGTCAGATGAAAAAGCAGTTATTGCAAAACTGCATCAACATATTGCAGCCCTTCAGGGTAGTGAATCTGATGCTGTAAACAAATTAGAGATGCTTAAATTGAAACTACAGAAGGTGGAGATCCATAATCTATTCTTGGAGCAGAAGCTTGATGAGAAAGAGCAAGCCTTGTATTTTGCCCGATTGGAAGGAAGAAACAGAGCCAAATTTCTACAACAGACAGTTCAGTCTTTGCGGAGACAGTTTAGTGGTGCTCTGCCCTTATCACAGCAAGAAAAATTCTCTAAAACCATGATTCAGCTCCAGAATGACAAACTGAAGATGCTGGAAGAAGTTCGGCTTGCCCAGCAGGAGCGTGAAAGTGCAGAAAACAAAGCATTAGAGATGGACTTAAAACTGAAAAGCTTAGAAGAATTAGTAAACACTTTGAAGGATGGAAAAGGAGCTCAAAAGGTTTGTTATTTTACAGCCTTGAATAGCTTTGTTCATCTGATCTGTATTGAAATGACATTTCTGTTCACCTTTTTCCCCTCAATGTCTGTTTTAATGTAGAACTTAATGATTGCAAAGTGTATTTGCTAGAACATGACAGCTATCTTTTTTGTTTCCTGTTTTTAAAAAGCAGTAACTGGTAGCTATTTGTTCTGTAAAAGTCAGCGTTTTCAGTTTTATTAATTTCTTTTATGGCCAATTAACTGGCATATGAAGTAGAGGCTTACAGTGAATTCTGTTATATTAAAATGATTTAAATTAATAACTGAATTAAATTGTGAGCTAAGTTAAACAGTACCATTTGGGAGCTCTGTTTCACGAGCTTGCACTGAAATTTTTACTACAAATCCCTGTCTCTTTAAGGGAACGCATGGGTAATAATTGGCAGCATGATCAGAAATGTTGCTATATTCATGTAATTCTATTTAATCATATTTTGCTATTGTAAATTGTTTTGCCTGGGAATTTGAATAGGGGTTTCTCACTGCTTTTCCAGATCACTGTATATTACATAATACAGTTATATCTATTGTTACTAAAGATGACTAAAGCTTAAAAAGCCAGAACATCTTTCTTCCTGTTGGTTGGATAAGTGTCACACTGCCTCAAAATCAAAGAATGTAGCTGCATCTTGTTGGCCAGAGGGCTCGGCAAACATAATACTGTATCATTCATTATTAGGTAATTGATTGGCATACAAAGATGGAGGAACTCCATCGGCGGGAACTTAAACTCAGTCGAGAGTTAGTCAAGCAAAACCAAGAGGTGAAGTATTTGCGTAATATGAATTCTGAACATGAAAGTACGATCGCTAATCTGGAGGAAGAACTTGTACAGCAGAACAAGGTGTGTATTTCTGCCTGCTGTTAGAAAACCAGCCTATTCTGTATTTCACTAAGTGATTTTTAAAAGAGGAAATTGTTCTTCATAAGTTTTTAACATAGATTTGTGCATCTTGGTTCCATAATTGTCTTAATAGAACATTTAAGTATTTTTACATTTTGGTATCTCTCTTTTGGGGTAGTTTTTTCTAAGTTGGTTATAAATTTCCCACTGCCTTCACTAAAGAGAATAACTTTATCAAACATTTGTTACAGTTTAATGAGGAAAGGCAAATGGCTTGGGACCAGAGGGAAGAAGAACTGCAGCGCCAGTTAGAGCTGTATGATCATCAACAGAAGGCAATACTCAGTACAGCTCTACAGGTACATGCAAGGAATTGACTAAATACAGACTCGTAAGCATGGTTTTTGGAGATGTTAGATTACATTAATATGTTTCTGTGCAGTTAGGAGAGGCAACAGAATCAGTTCCAGAGCTTAATTTGCCAGTCCCACAACAACTTGATCTGGCTTTGAGAAAGATTCAGGACTATATTCAAACAACTGTGAACACTGGGCCAAACTGCACATCTCTGGAGGAGGTAAATAAATGTATAAATTTTCATATAAAGGAAAAAAGGTCTGTATTTCTGTACTCTATATTTTTTGTATATACAATAAATTTCCTTTTATAAATGTCATTCAAATGTGTCTAATCCTTTAGAAGCATTTAACAGAAAATTTAATGTTAGAGTCACATGACTAAAATGTTTTTCCATTGGAAAAAAATATTTGGGAAAATTTTTGATTACTTGTGAATGTTCATTTAGTAGGGTAAGATGTTCATGCTATACAAAATTCATTTGATCATAACTAGTTAAATTTAGCAAGTCTTATATGAAATTTAAGAACTAGCATAGGAAAATCTTTTTATATTGGATTACTAAATTGAAATTCTACAGAACATACTTTGTGGTTCTTAAGAAATTTGAAAAACACCAACTTCTTAATTTGGTAGCACAAAATGAGTGTCTTGTGTCAAGCAAAAAACTACATAAAGACACATTAATGATAGTATGGGACTTATTAAAAATTAATTGTATTGCCATAGAACCAGAACTGAGTGCAAACCAATTTGTATTTGTAAGTCCATTTTGACAAATGTTTCTGGTACTTTTCTTAATTTTTATAATGTATTATAAAATTCTTCTATAAAGTAAGATCTTTCTACATTGTTTGAATTATGGAACTGCAATATTTGCCTTTTGTTTTTAGAAATTAAAAGAAAAGGAAATTGCTCTATGGAAAGCTGAACAAAATCTCTTATCAAGAGACCAAGTTATAAATGAACTAAAACTTCAGTTAGATGAAACACCAGAAAGAGAGAAAATAGTGGCTGCATTAGACAAACAAGATGATGATCCAGGATACCGTCGTGTCATGAATATCGCTCATCAAGCGGTTGAAAATATGCAGGAAAGATTAAATCACAAGGAGGAAGTGTTAAAAGAATACCAACGTTTGCTTGCTAAAGCAAGAGAGGTAGTTAAACTTTTTGTGCAAAATTTCTTCCATTTTTAGGTTTAGAGGATTTTTTGTTTATCTCATTGCTATCAAAAGCAAAAATATTTTTAAAAGTATTTAACCTCAGGTAACAGAACAGAGAGAATTACTAATTTGATGTAGAAAGTTCATGTAGAATCTTTTAACTTCTTAAAACAGAAGGCTTGCTCAGTCAAGTGGTTATGTATATGATGTCTGTCTAGGAATTAAATAATTATAATAAGAAAAAAGTTAAAGTTCTGCTTTGAGAAGTGATCTCAGTGTATTTTATGTTTAGATGGGATTTTCCAGTACTTGGAAAAATGATCTCTGTATTGCATCTTGCAGTGAATTTGGAAGGTACAGGAAAGACATGCATTTGTGGAAAATATGCTCCTTAAAGCATATTTCAAAATGCAGCATGTTTTAAAGCATGAGAAGTGTATCTAAGCGCTCTTTATATTACTTAAACATACTTTATATTCTTTACTGTTTATATTCTTGAAGCATATTTTAAAATGTAAACATTGTGTCTGAGAGGTGCTTTAAGACTAAACGTGAAGGTTTCCATGTGTTTGGAAGGAAGCACATTTCTAAAGCAGACTTCTATCATCTTCCCTTAGTGTGCTCTGGTTAACAGGTGTAGCTGTTTCTTCTGGGAAAAATCAAGTTTTTTGGATTGGAACTAAACCAGAAGATGTAGTCTAAAAATGAGCCTATTGTGCTCTGTCTGCCAGCAGACATGCAGTCCATAGGATCATGCTATACTCCAAAGTAAACAGACCTGAAAAGTACATAGCATGGATATCACTACCCACATTGACAATCATAGGTGGTGAGAAACAACAGAGAATTTTGCCCTGCAGCTCCTGCTCAGTAGCACCATACTACTTGCTGCCTTCCTTTAAATTGCAGTAGTAGTTTTTTTTTCTTCCTCTGGTGTTAAAAAGGGTACAAAAAAAAAAAAACAAACCAAAAAACAACCCAGAAAACATTGGTTATATCAAAAAGAAAAGAATTTCTTAAGCTGTCAGAATTAGGGGAAATTTGGGGAGCAACACTGAGCAATGACTGAGCAATCAACATGAAGGTACTATGGTTTCATGACTTTCTGGAAAAGTGTGCATCAGTAGTTATGTTTTTATTTTGAAATAACAGGAACAAGAGGAAATGGCAAATAAGCATGGGGAAGACCTTAGAGTTTTATATGAGAAGTTGCATTTGCATAATGACAATGCCCTTAATATATTCAAAGAGAGTGCTTTGGTAAGTAATGTGTGTTTGTGGAATTAGTGAAATTGTTCTCAGATTTTAACTTTTATTCTGAGGGTCATTAAATGCACAAAGCTTTTTTCAAACTAATGCAGCAAGAATCACATCTCAGTAAATAAACGTTAGCTATTCCTGCTTTGCTATACTATAGAATGAGTTTAAAATGCATCACTAATGCTTACCTTAGATTTAAAGCTGAAAATGTTCACCTCATGTATTGGTTCTTTTTTACAGGAGGTAGTGAAAAAGAGTTCTTTATCAGTTTTCAACAAGAAACATTTTCTTCGCTTGGCTGAAGTGGAGCAAATTGTAGCAGAACAGGATATTTCATTTGCTTCACTTGTTGGAAAGTTAAAGAAAACATCATCTGATTTGGAGAAGCAAAGACAAATTACTTTAATGAAAATCAAAGAGTTTGAGACTATCAGATCCCAGTAAGTTTTTAGGCTGTTAAGTCACAGTTAGATTGGATCCAAGTCAGTTATGTATTGCTGCTAAAAGACTGGCCTATCATAATATTTTTGCTGAATTTAAAATTTTGTTGTAAAATTTAACTCAAAAGAGTGCCTGTGGTTGGTAATTGTAAATTATTTTTTAATCTGTAGCCCTCCATTGGGGCCAATACTGAGAAACTGTGGCTTGCAAAAATGCCTTTCAATTGTTAACTTCGTGCCATTCAGTGAAAAATAAAAATGTATTCAAGGGCTCTTGCTATGAGAAGTTGTTGTCTTTTAAGCTACAGTGAAAATTGCTGGCTTGTGGTTTTGAGTTTTTTGGCCTGTAATATCCATTTGGGCTTGCTGCCTAACAAATTTAAACTCATTAAAACTCAAGTCTTGCTTAAAAAGGAGGAAAGCATGATTCCCTTTACCTTAGGGACAGGAATTAGAATGAACAACACTCTAATCTAATTTTGCTGATTTTTCTTCACTATTTTTTTTAATTAAATGGAAGGCTTCTTTTTTGAGCCAGACTTTTTCCCCTGTTTCCAAATCTGTGTGTCATTTGATTTGAGAGAAATGGAATATGCTATGGAGTTTGCTAATGTAATTATTACAGCATACCCTATTAATATTTGGTTTTTATTAGGCTTCAGGAAAAGCACAAAGTTGATGTAGAACAACTAAAAGGTGAAGCAAATAAGTTGAAGAACATGTTATCTCAGATGGAGATGGAGTTGGCAAATGTCAAAGCTGAACAGGTCCAAAAAGAAGGAAATCATACTGCGCTCACAGCAATGCTGAAAAAGAAGGTGGAAGTCCAGAAGAGACAGTTGTCTATAAAAGAGAAGCAGCAAAAAGTTAGTCATCAAAAATTCCAGAATCACAGAATGTGAGGGGTTGGAAGGGACCTCAAAAAAGATCATCTGGTCTGACCCCCCTGCAGGATCACCTAGATGAAATCACACAGGAATGCATCCAGATTGGTCTTGAATGTCTCCAGAGAAGGAGACTCCACAGCCTCTCTGGGCACCTGTTCCAGTGATCTGTCACCCTCACAGTGAAAATATTTTTCCTTATATTCACATGGAACTTCCTATGCTCCAGCTTGGACCCATTGCCCCTTGTCCTATCACTGGCCAACACTGAGAAGAGCCAGGATCATTAATGAATCCTTACGTCACATAAATGTTTAATGATGCTTAAAGCTTAAGAATTCTATGTGTAGTATGCCAGAAGGTAGAATATAATTGCATAATATAACACAGTAAACGATAATTGCCTTTTTTTCTTTTGTAATGTTCATCTTAACGTTTTCTTCACTTAAAAGAGCTTGTATTTGTTATTTTCAGGCTTTGAGTCAAGCACTCTTGGAACTCCAAGCAGAAAGGACTGCTGATGCTGAACAGCGGGTTATTTCTGCTGCGTCACAAAAAGAAGCATATATGAATGTCCAGGAGATTGTTGACAAGGAAACGAAGGGGCTTATGGTGAGTCCTAGGTAATATAATTGTGTTATATTGTTGATCATATTAATTTTGGGGGGTTGCTGGTTTATTTGATTTTGTTTTCTTCTAGATACATATAGAGGAGTTAAATAATCAAATCACAAAACTTACACAGAACCTTAAAATAAATAAAGCCAAGGAAAGTTCTTTGTCTGATGAAATTAATGAGTTGAACCAAGAACTTGAGAAGAAACAAAAAGCATTTGCTAAAATGTTGACAGAAAGAAATGAAATGGAAAAAGAAAATGAAGAACTGAAGAAAAGGGTTAAGAGACTAAGCAGTACCCTTCAGGTAGAAGTGATTTTTAAAAAACATTTTCAGTCATGGTCAAGTTTTTGTATAAATATACTGGGGGCAAAGATACTTTTGGCAGGCATTGAGACACACACTTCAAAAGTTATGCTTACTTGTCAGCTGGGTTACATGTGAGATACTAGCTTTTGCTCTTGGAAGCATGCCTCAAATAAAATGAAGTATGAAAAATACTTGTTCCATGAATTAAGTTTGAAAGAGCCTTAGGACTTCAGCTACTGCTTTCAAAGCTTCTTTGAAAAACGGATTTTTGTGGTCATCCTGGCTGTCCTTATTTCCCATTTAAGAAGTAAAGTAAAATACTTACAGTAGAATTGTCTAATTTTTTTTTTTTTTGTAATTCAGCTATTTGCTTCCTATTCTTCAGTTTAGAATGGAAAGTGACATTAAAATTTTTTTAAGATTAAATTATTAAATTTCATTTAGGTTGTAAACTAACTTTACCTGTTGGAATTAAAGTCCTTTCTTTTTGAGTGGAGAAGAGTACGTAGGTAGTAGTCAAGATTTAAGTTTGTAAAAGTTTGTAATTTTTCAGAGCAAAGCTGAAGAACAAAATCTGATAGATGTACTTCAGAAAAAAAATAAAAAGCTGGAAAGTGAACTTGAGAAGGCATATGAAGAAAGAGAAAAAAATGGTGCAAGAAAAGACAAGGTATGTGATAATTAGATTGTGGCTTTGAAAGACGTTATCATCCTAGATCTAGGCAGTTCAACTCTCTCTCTTACCTCTAAATAAACCAGTCAACCAGCAAAGTAAATTTGATCTGAAGAAAAGCAGTTTCATGACTGTAACTTCTTTCCCGTGCTCTTAGTTACTACTCTTGTTGCTTACTACTGGTACGTTTACCAGCCCTTTTTGTAGAAATAAAGGGCTATTACAGAACTTAGATAACTGTGATTTTATAGGTAGCAGTGAAATTGACTATGTAAGTGCTGTCAAGTGTGCATTTGCCAAATCAGTGCAGTGATAAAAACAAGAAGATCTTAAGAGCAGAAGTATGAGTCCTACAGGGGATGATGTCTGTGTATGTGTTTAGCCTTTGCAGTAGTGATCTCCACATGTAAGAGGCTCTGAGCTAATGGAGATGTTCTCATTTTACCAGTTGTTTTGTTTGGGTTTTTCCTTGTTTTACTACTTCAATAACTAATTAGTGGCTTGTCATAGTAATCATAAAGTATACTGGAATATTATACCACTTAGACTAGGAAATTAAATATTGCTCTAGGACTGCACTTATGCCTCTAATTTAAGAATTTTTAAATAACTATTGCTTTGTCTCTAAGATATATTTTTCCTGAAGTCGGCGTATTGTTGTTTTTCCTTTTTCCAAGGTTTTGCTATTTTTACCTGTTCCTTAATAGCAGTAACTGTTTAGAATGAAGGAGGGGAAAAAAAAGAACAGAGGTTAAGTGGAGAAGGGAAAAGTCCAATTAAATAAAAAACCTTTTTTGGTGAAAGGAATATGAAAAGCTAAAGAATTTGGTAATAGCATTAAACTGCATCAGCTTTATATGTCAGTCACTGCAGCATAGTTAAAGTGTCCAGCTGGGCCTGATGTTTCCCTTTGCTAAATAAGATAAATAATACGTGCATGCTATGGCCTCATGTGTTACAAAATGATGAATGAGGAATACATCAGTCTCTGTTTTCTAATATGTTGGCTTTTGTGGTTCAAAATTAAAAAATAAATACGTAATTTGTGTATGTGCTTCACAGACCTCCACAGAGGAAGTAATGAAATGGAAAAGAGGTAAAAAATGGCAAATCGGAATGGAAAGATTGCAGAACAAACTAAGGGAAAAGGAAAACGAAGCAGAAGCTTTAGCCAAACAGCTCAATACATTGAGGCAAATTCATGCCAAGTGAGTTAGCTTGAATAGATTCAGCTGCAAAATGTTGACATAAGTAAAATCCAAATATGTTTGCCATGCAATAATGATAAGAGTTTGTTATAAGAGTAATGACTAGAATTTGACAGTGCTGTTGAGGTTAAAAGGATTAATTCCTTTTCAAACACCAAGATGCTCCCTTAGTATCCTTTAGCTGGTAGAAGCTAACAACCTTTATTAGAAGAAACTGTGTCTGAGTAAAAGTGATTTATGTCCTTATTATGTCTGTTGTATGTAGCATTCTCTCCTTTCTATGAAAGGAGGAACAGGTTTGTGAAGACAGGCTGTTTCTTACTGCTGTGTTACTTAACCAGATTGCTAGAATTGCATGCTGCGCTTATGCTTTGTAGCTGTTGTCAGGGTGTGGATTGAAACTGCTTCAAAGTGGTGTTTACTCCTGGCAAGACTTGCGTAAATTTCATGTAACACACAGGCAAGTCCAGCAAGTGTGTTTACAACATGCAAGATACTGACTTAATTGTTTTTTCCAGGCTTAGTCTTTGGGTTTGGGTTTGGGGGATTTTTGTTTATTAGTTTTTGGGGGTTGTGGGGTTGGTTGGTTTGTTTTTCTGGAGGGTGTTGGTTTGTTTTGTCTGTTGGTTGGGTTTTATTTTTTGTAATGCTGTGCAGAAAAGCTGTACAGAAAAGGGGGTGTGGTTCAGTGAGCGAAGAAATTACAAATGTGGATTAAATATTTTACTATATTTTTTCTAAATTTTGATATTATTTTAAATATTTTATCCTAAAGACAGCAAGTTAGCAAATAGAGTTGTAAATGTAAATTTACTGGATGTTTCAGAACTGAAAAAGAGAAAGCTGTTTTACAGAAGAAACTGAAAATGACGGTTGTCACTGTTGACCATGTTGTTGAAGCAAGAGAATCAGAGACTATAAAAGAACTTGAAGAACTAAAAAAACAGAAACTAGATTTAGAAAATGAGGTTGCTCATATGAGGTGAGAGGCAATTTTAAAAGGATCTCTAAAGGCTAAAGTATCTATGTGAAAAAAAATTCTGTGGAAGGAGATAGTCTCTAATAGACAAAGTGATTCAATAAGTTAAAAACCAGACAGGAGTTTCAACATTCCTCCTCTAAGTATGTGACGAGCAAAATTTAAAAGTATTTGGAAGCAACTTGCGTGTTTAGAGAATATGCAGCATTGGCTCATTACCCTAAAAAGCTAAATATTATGAAAAACATCTAGCTTCTACTATGTAAAATAATAATTACAATTTAGAGTAGGTGAAAGTTACTGGAAAGTTACACTCTGGGAGTGTATCCTAAATCAGTGTATCCATTATCACAGTGGGTAGTGTACCTGAGTAGCAAAAGCTGTACGCATCTCAAAAGAACAGATTCCTTTTGCCAAAATACTTTCAGTTTATGGGGATTAGTTGAAATAGTGTATGTTGCTAACATTGATTTAGAACATACCCCAGAAATATTAGAAAATCCAGTCTAGTAATTCAGTAGTTCATGGGGTTTTACCTTAAGACATATTATTTTTCTTTATTAATAAGCATTTGTTGATTTTTGTCTTGATTCATTTGTTGATGTAGAACACAGCAAGCAATCTCACAAGATTCTGTTGTGGAAGAATTAAATTTAAAAAATCAGTGCCTACAGGAAAAGCTTCATGCATTGCAGAGACATCATTCAAGAGAGACATATTCTAGACCCTTGGTAAGTTAATAATGTAACCACACTACCTAGAAAAATCACACTTACTTAAAAATATTTGCTATCTATTTAGTATTCTGCGCTATTTAGCTAGTTTTATTTCAAGCAATAGTATTTTAGAACAGGGTATGAAATACTGAGGTATGAAATACTTTAAAAAAAAACCAACAAAACAAACCAAAAACCCCACAACAAAACAAACCCCCCAAAAAAACCCATAATATAGAGTTTCTCTGTTCTACACATAGAAGCTGAAATATTCAGCATCCTTGCACATGTGGAGAAATAAGGGATATGTATTTTCAAATACGTGAGTCTGCAGTGAGAGGCTACTTTTACGTTCCACATTGATAGAAAATCTGTGGAAATACCAAGCTGCATTTCAGTTCTTTCAGGTGGTTTTGTTGTGTTGTGATTTTTAGAAGGTTGATTATATTGCAGATTTTGCGTTCTTTGGCTACCTTAATATTTTAAGACATAGATTTAGTAGTACATTCTAGGTTTCTTTATTTCTTGTTTTGTTTTACTGTCTTCTGCTTTTCTTTCATGCTTCATTCTGTCTCCAACTTGAATCAGAGTACATGTGACCAAACTGAACTGACCAAGTCTGTTCCTTTTGATATCAGTAAACAAAAGTGTTGTATTTCCTTTCAAAAGAAACCTATTTCAGATAGGGATGAGATTGAACATCGGACTAATCATAGCATTACTGCCGGCAAGGAATTAGATGAGGAAGCAGACACGCAAACATGTGTTGTGCATGAAGGTGGCCATAAGGCTACTGCAGGTGCAAGCACTCAAGTGTCTCCTGAACAGAATCCTGAAGATAGTGAGAATTGCAAGGATATGGGTATTTCCAGGGAAGGATTGAGAAACAAAAATATAACTGAAGCTGATGAAGAGAATTGCAGTGAAAAAGAAGAAAATATAACCCACCCTGAAAATGGAGAACTTCATGAGGAATTTGAAGAGGAGGAAGGGAAACAAGAAATCCTCAAGCAATCAAGTTTTGATGAAAGCACAGAAGAATGCAGAAAAGTGAGCTGCAATCAGTCTGATTCAGGAGAGCCTTCTAATCAAGCTAATGACTATGAAGCAGACAAAATAAATGTGAATAATGGAATGAATCAGCACACTGTGGAGGATGACCATCAAACCTACCAAAGTGGTACAGAGGGGGTGGAAGCAAACCCAGATTTTTGTGAAATGCCTGAGGTTTGATACCATAGCAGTTTTCTAGCATTTCTCCTCTAGAAATGATGTAGAAACGTTTGATATTGATAATGGAGTGGCTTCCTATGTATTGTCTGCAGGGATAGCCACTGGGTGGTCCACAAAGCAAGCCTTATGCTGTCAGGATAGGCACGCGTATCAGCTTGCAAGTAAGCAACTCCAGTCTAAAAATACGACCCAAGAAGTTTACAGACAATCACAATGATACATGCAGTTAGTTGTTCACCTCCATTCTTGAAGAGACGTGACGTAACTAAGCAGAAATAGGCTTTATGGAAGCAAATACTTTATTTGTATCATTATTCCTATCACTAGTGGATTGTATGGTTAATGCCATAATTATGTAAGTGAAAACTTCTGGTCATTACATAAGCAAAAGGTTTTACACTTTACTAGTCAGATGCAATAATTTCCATACACTTAATATTGGAAATAGCAATATAAGGTATGCAAAACATTCTTTATGTATCAGAAATTACATTAGTCACCATGCATACTTAAAATTATAGGAACTAATAGACTGAGAACTTGAGTTACATACTACTACTCTTCCTGACTTGCTCTATGATCTCTTTGGCTGCAGTGAATTTCCTTGTGCCATGTGTAGTGAATGTGTCAGAATATGTCTCTGAACTTAGATGCTGTTCTCAGGCACAGTGTCACAGCTTTTTTTTTTTTTTTTTTTTTTTCTTTTAGACTTTGAGATTTATTTCTACCTAAGAGTTTGAGAATTAATTTTGGTTGACAAAATTTTTACTGGTTTATATGGATTTGTAAGCTTCCTTTAAAGGTTAAGCAAGTTTAGGTAGTGTGAGAGGAGTTAGAGCTGATTAGATCAAAACTGGTGATGCAACTGTCATCCATTTTATTTCTGTGAAAAATGCTAATTCTCTGTTGCTTTTTGTCAGCTACAACTGATGCATTAGTTGTGTACAGTAGTGCATTACCACATAGCAACAATTTTTTCCCTGTTTTCTCAAGACATCAGGAATAAGTTTAGATGAACAATATCGAAGACAACAAGAGGTCTTAAAGGAAAATTTAAGATTGTCGTCTGAAAACGCTGAGCTGATATTCCAACTAGAGCAGGCCAATAAAGATCTGCCAAGACTAAAGGTAATATCTATTTATCTTTATTACCATTTACCCTTACACAGATTACAGTACTGCTTAAAAAAGAAATTGGTAGCATTTTTGTACATACCATTAGTATTTCATGGTTTGATTGGTTGAGTGGCTGGTAAAAAAGATGAAAAGTGTCATTGCAATGGAGAATTGCCTTCTCTTCACATTTTTCAAAGTTATCCAACTGCAATTTTGTTATTTTTCAAATTGACATAACAGTAAGTTGCTTAGTGTACTTTATTTTGTAGAGTCAAATAGGTGACTTAAAAGAAATGTGCGAACTTCTCAAAAAAGAGAAAACAGATGTTGAACGAAAGCTGGGCAGCTTTACAGGGGTGAGTATTGTGGTGGCATTTTTCATCATAATTGCATGAAACTGAAATACAAAACCCCAACATTTTAGTAAAGCTAAATGATTAATGTTATGAAAAATGAAAATAATATCAATGTATTTATGTAAATGCATAATACAGTTAAAGCTTTATGGTTTATAAGACAGGATTTTGATTTGATGTAGACTTTAGAAAGTGAAGTTATTTTTAGTGAAGTTTTTTGTGTCTTACTGTGCAAGATGACACCGTTAAATTTTACTCTACCTACTATCCACTACTCTCATAGAGCAATGCTTCAGAAGTTCCAGGTAAGAAAAGGCTTCAGGAGGGCCCAGTATCTCTCTTGTCAGTGTCTTGTCAAACTATTTGTGTGACCTTTTAAAGGATGCTGACTTAATAAAAGCTCTTAAGTGGCTCTGTAGCAGTTCTGGTGTACAATAAGAATGGGTTCTATCTATGGGTACCTGGAAAAGGTTATTTACATTCTTGTTCTTGTAGCTTGCATGGACTGCACGTGATCTGCCTGTCTCCTCACAGTGGCAGTTTTTGGATAAGGAAATTAAGTTTATAAAACTCTTTCTTGCAAACGTTTTGAGGAGGCAGAAAATTCTGAATCTTCCTCCCTTTTCAGGAACCAGATGTTTTTCTTTAATTCTGCTGTGTACCAACACAAACCTCCTCATCCTTCCAATTATTTTATGGAAGAAACTAAAAATAATTTTTACTTCCAAAACGTGGTTGCTACACAGGTTCATGTAGGGCTCCAGGGAGTAAAATGTTCCCAGTTTTCTGCCATAGTGATCTCCTTACCTCTGTAGAAAGAAAAGGAGGTACTTCGTGAGCCCAGAACCAGAAACAGCAGGCTGCACGTTTAAATTGTTATTGCTGAGAGGGACAGTTGCTACAAAGATGATGAGAAAGCAGATGTGTTTGAAGACCATTTAACATGTTTTCTACCTTATAAATGAATGAGTGTAAGGAAAAAAATGGAGAAATTGCAAGCTTCTTCCTCCATATTTATTTATCAGTCACTCTGCCAGGAGAATGTATGAAGGGGAGAAAATGTACTCATGCTTTAAATTGTAGATCTGTCACATTAACCCAGTAGAAGTATGGTTCATAAAAAGAGCCGTCTTCTCCTTTCTCAAGCTCCCAGCTGTTCTTCTTTTTCTCCACATACCTACACATACTTCCACCTCCCACCCCCCTGAGTATTGGCATTGAAGTAGTTGCAGGTTCTGTTGGAAAAACCAAAATTGCACAGGCAAACAAATACTTTAGATCCCAAATGTTTCAGTTTATTTCATAAAGAACAGTAGAACCTTAGATTAACCTCAGCTTTTTTGTAACACAGAAACTGAGGAACCTAGTAGGCTGACTTTGGGAGTGAATGAATCATTTTGGGGAGCTAAGTGTGCAAGAAACTTTAGGGTTAATGTCACATAATATAACAAAACACAACATCTTTTTATAAATGTAAATTGCAATGGGAAAATCAGTTGTAAAGTAAGATTTGGAGTATCTCAGAATGTTAAGATGAACTGCTTGCTTACTTATACTTTCTTTTCTTCCCTATCTGTAGGCTGGTAGATGTGGAAAGACAGTCCCAGAATTGGAAAAAACAATTGAAATTATGAAAAAGATTGTAGAGAGAGTCCAGAGAGAAAATGAAAATATGAAAAAATGTCCAGCTGTGATTTCTAATGAGAAATTACTTGCTCTTGAACAAGAAAATGAGAAGCTAAAGGTACTGTCTTAGTGATTGGATGGATGGATGGATGGATGGATGGATGGATGGATGGATGGATGGATGGATGGATGGATGGATGGATGGATGTTAACACTGTAACTACAGAAAGAAGTTCATATGCAAGTTAGGAGGAAAATGGAGCAGCAAGCCTGTTCTTGGCATTGACTGGCATAAAACCGTTTTAGAAATATGAAATGTGAAACACATAGAACGAAAGCAAAACTTCTTTTTATTATAGAATCATAGAATCATAGAATCATAGAATCATAGAATAATTAGAGTTGGAAGGGACTCCCAGAGGTCATCTAGCCCAACCCCCCTGCAAGAAGCGGGGACACCCCCAACTAGATCAGGTTGCTCAGGGCCTCATCCAACCTGGCCTTGAATGTCTCCAGGGATCCAGGGGCATCCACCCCCTCCCTGGGCAACCTTTTCTAGTTCTCCACCACTCTTACAGTAAAGGACTTTTTTCTAATATCCAATCTAAATCTCCCTCCCTCTATTTTAAAACCATTACCCCTTGTCCTGTCACAACAGGCCCTACTGAACAGCCTCTCCCCATCTTTCTTGTAGGCCCCCTTGAGGTACTGGCAGACCACTATAAGGTCTCCCCGGAGCCTCCTCTTCTCCAGGCTGAACAGCCCCAACTCTCTCAGCCTATCCTCATAGGAAAGGTGCTCCAGCACCTTTATCATCTTTGTGGCCCTCCTCTGGACCCTCTCCAACTGGTCCATGTCCTTCTTATGTTGGGGGTTCCAGAACTGGACACAGTACTCCAGGTGAGGTCTCCCGAGGGCAGAGTAGAGGGGGAGAATCCTCTCCCTCGACCTGCTGGCCATGCTTCTTTTGATGCAGCCCAGGATCCAGTTGGCCTTCTGGGCCGCAAGAGCACATTGTCGGCTCAGTCATACTGCATGATTCATTTAGAGGTACTATATACCTTAAGCATGTATTTAAATATATGTTCACAGGGCTAGGTAGCTGCAACTATGCTGTGCTTTAAAAATGATTCTAGTAAGCAGTGTATATGTGTTTTAACGAACTTTGATATTTAGTCTGAAATGGAAAAAATGAAACTTCATCTGGTGGGTCAACTGAATATGCGTTATGAATCTAAAACCAAAGGAATGGGAAAAGTCATTTCTGAAAATGAGAGGCTGCGTAAAGAACTGAAAAAGGTATGATCCTTGTAATGCTACTCTCTGTTTCTCTTAGTTACTGGTTGTGGTAGCTTTCTGNTTTTAACGGTTGATACGGAAGGAACACTTTCCTAAGCACTGGTATTGCTATAATGAAATTTTTAATTATATGTGGAGAGGAGACATCCAAGGAGCAACCCGAGACAGAATTTGGAAGTTGTAGTGCTGGTGACCTTGGATGCACTGTCGGTGACCTTTGTCTCACCATCATTTTTGATAATGCTGTGCTCCATGTTAAGTATTCCATGAAGCTTTGTTTTTATTGAATGTTAGGAAGCTGAGAGTGGAGAAAAGCTACGAATAGCAAAGAACAATTTGGAGGTGTTAAATGAAAAGTTAACTGTAGAGCTGGAGGAAAATATGAAGAAGCTACAGTTGGCTGAGACCAAGTTCGATGAAGCTGATGGCAAAAGCTGGAAGCCCACTGTAATGAGGTAGGAATTGAAAATGAAGAAGATAACACAAATGTGAATTCCTCTTTAAAAATGGAAAACAAATTAGACTTTCATTTTCATAATTTTTCTTTCCACTTTTGAAGATGGTTTTATATTACCCGTATTTTATTTTCTGATTCTGTATCAGTATGTAGAATCAGTGTGAATAAATCTTTTTGTTTGCATTTACTTTAATGTGATTTTATGGTAGGTGAATCGCATTGAGACATCACTAAGCTAGAGGAGCTTGTTGAGACACTTTCACATGCAGTCCACCTCACCAGCACATCTTCCAAAGTGTGTATGCACCATCAGGTGGTGGTTGTCAAAGTGATCCTTGGACAAATGTGTTGTCCAGGTGGTGATTTGGAAGGCTCTTAGGCAGGCAGACAGATGTTGGAGATTGTATTGCTGTCTGAAAACCCACTTCAGACGGGAGTCTGGACTACATGATCTCCAGGGGTACCTTCCAACCAACACCTCAGTGATTCTGAATAAACTTTTGTATCCTTATATTGCTCAAAGCAAAACGGAATCCTCCTCAGACTGCTGTTTGTCCTGCATACCTTCTTCCAGAGGATTTTTGCTTTTGGAGTCTTCATCTTATGTATCTGTTAGTCCTTTTTTTCCAGTATGTTATTTTCCAGAAATTATTAAATCATAATAACTAAATCAGTGAACTAAGACCTAACTGCTGTGCATGCTGCATCAGTTAAGAGGTGTTCCATGATTTTAACAGGAGGTAGTTTGGGGTTTGTGTGCAGTACCATACAAAGATTCCAACCCCCCTTTAATAAAGCGTAGGCACAAAGTAAGATCCAAAGGTGTAACATTTGGAAAAGCCTTTATTCTACAATTAAACATGTATTTTTGTTATATTTCTCTCAGCTTGCTTACATATAAGATCAGTAATATTTTTAATGATTAGTAATTATTTCATTATTTTATTTCACAAACATTTTTAGCACGTATTTTTTGGCATTTAATCTCCTAAAGCTGTTTTAATCTCTTTTCTGCCAAAGTATTAGCTTTTGCTCTTATCTTTCTCTAAATAAAATAGTGGCAGCATGCACAAAACTAAGATGAAGGAAATGGAAGTGGATATTGCTGAAAAAGCCCAAAGCATTGCTGAGCTTCAACAGCTGCTTCAGGAGGCAACAGAACGCGAACAGGTGGCTGATGCCAATTTAAAAGCTCTAAAAGAACAAGTGAGTAAAACTTAGCTAGATAGCTCTGAGAACAGTTTGCACAATACTAAATAATTTCTTTCTAACGTCTGTATTGGCAGAGTACACATTTTTCTCTAACACAGGCTTTTACAGGTTTATTCAGCCCTAATATCTGTAATTGTATATGTACATATTTTACCCAGTTAACGAGGTTTAGCACATATGGTAAATACACATTCCTGACTTGCAGTCGTAGGGGGAAGTGAATTGGGTTTTACACTGGAGTTTCACCTATCACATGAAAGCCTAAAGGTACAGATGCCTCAGGTGGCCTCAAAATCCTTCTAGCTGGTTCCACAGAGTGAGCTTGCTGCAGGGATTTACCTCTTTCTTCCAGCTCATTTTGGGGGGATTCACTTCTCCATCCCAAAGGGGATCTTCATGCTGGTTTCCACCATGGCTTCTTATGTGTAGCCCCCTAAGTGATCTTACTAATATTACTTTACATATTGAAGAGCTGATTAATTTTACACTTTGGTACCTTTGAAAGGTTCTAGCCAGTTTTTGCCTTTTAAGTACTTCAGAAATGTAGTCCCAGCACTGTCAACATAGATTAGCTTCTATTTTCTGATTTTTGGTATGTGTGTGGTTTTCTTTCCCAGGCATCTTGTAAGGTCCATTCTGGTCCCCTCCCCAGTCACAAGCCTCTCCCAGCAAACCTGCTCCAGTGTGGGCTTCCATCTCTGTCTCTTTGCCTCTTACTCTCTATGTGGGCGCTGCCAGGGCCTTGCTCCAATGTAGGTCACAGATTCTTCCCTACTCCTCCACCTGCTCCGTGGTGGACTCCTGCCTGGCCCAGGTGCCTCTCTGTGGTCTACAAGTGGTGTCTCTTTGTCCTCCACAGGCTGTGGGGGGGACACCTGCTTCACCATGGTATTCTCCAGAGGCCACAGGGACTCTTCTCTCAGCACCTCCTCCTCCCCCTCCTTCACTGACCTTGGTGTCTGCAAAGTTTCTTGCATCTTCTCACTCCCTTCTCCGGTGGCAAAATGCAGCTGTTTTTTGTTTTTCTCTCTCTAAAATGTCATTCCCCGAGGTGCTGTGACCAGCACTGATTGGCCTGACGGGCCTTGTCAGACCCTTACGAAACTTCTAGCTGCTTCTTAAAGAAGCTGCCCCACAAACCCACCACAACTTATGAGAGTTCATAAGTCGTCACTGTGCTCAGAAACTGTAGGTAGTGTCATATTTCCAGCACTAATGTTTTGCTCCCCCATGTACTGAAAGGTGCTTTGGGAGTCACTCCCTCTCTGGCCAGAGACCCGTTCTCACGTATGACCCCAAGTTACATTAGTCAACATGCGGTTATTTGGGTTTTCACTGCAAAAAATCACAGGCTTGTCATATGATGTGCGTATTTCAAACATCAGCAGCATTTTTAAAACACTTCCTTAAGCACATGTATAAGTTACGTGAATGTGGCTATGTATCTGACTGCCTAACTAGCATGCTTTGTTCTTTACCTTCCAGGAAAATGTAGCATTGTTGGAGCCTAGTTTTTAAGAGGCTGTAGGTAATTAGCTTTGTGGAAACTGTCAGCAGAGGAACACTATTTCCTTTTTTATCCGATAATTTAGTACTTGGTTACATCCTTAGTATCATTTTTTAATCCTGTATCAAAGAGAACTCCACCTGAACTGTGTTATCCATGGATATCGTTTTCTGAGCGTAAAACTTTCTCCATTTTTCTTTTAAGATTGAACTTCTCAAACACTTTCCTGATGGTACTGAGACACAGAAAAGCCTTTTCAGGGAGCTTCAGCTTTTAAGGTAATGTACTTCTAAATAATAAAACAAACATCTCACCAGCATACAGGAAATAAGAATGATCAGGAAATGGCCACTGTGATAGTTACATATTTTATATTCTACAATATTTTAACAAAAAAATATTCTAAATTGTTCTATATTCCAGATTAACAAATGATCAGTTAGAGAAAGAAAAAGCAGAACTAGCTCACCAGGTGGAGGATTATAAGCAGCACATACACACACACACAAGTGAAGCTCCAGCAGCCGGTAACCTTTTTCAGTATCTTCTATTCTGGGCCTAAAACAGTGTTTACTTATTATGTGTGCGCAAAATGATAATAAGTCTACAGAATTATTTGAATGACACTACTCTGGCATTAATGTTAACTAACTGAAACAGATTAAGGTCTTGAATTTTTGAGCAGGTATACAATCTTTTTATAGAAAAGTGTTAGTAAAAATGTCCATAATTATCTTGAACACGAGGCTGTAATTTTAAGAATTCATCTTCCAAGAAGAGGTGCAAAAGTACTGTAATATGATTATCGAAATCATGGATTTTCATTACCTTAAACACAAACAATAATCTTTTTTTGCAGGACATAACGAAATTGTAGCAAAGGATAAGAATGACAAAATAATGACTGAGGTAACTGATCTCAAAGCACAGCTTAAAGCATCTGAATTTGAAAAGCAGCAATTAAAGGTGAGTTGCAAGGATCATCCTAAGCAAGATAACAAGTGCAATTATGCTTTGGTAGAAAGAGCTGTTTGATATTTTAAACTAATACTTAATGACAAAGTAAATTTGTAAACATTATGAATATTTTGTTAGTTAACATCTTGTTCATGAGTAGATGTTTGTGTTTCTGGAGATGTGCTTATTCTTGCATCCTTTAGACACTGGGAAAAGGGAAAGAAAATAAAAAAAAACTGTTGCTGCCAAGTATTTCCCAAGTCTTGGATAAAGTTGGTATTCCATCATTCTTTTTCATCAGAAAGAAATAAAAAAGCTGAGAAGAGAACTGGAAATATATGATCCTTCCTTCATCGAAGCAAATGAAGAACTGAAATAGAACAATGAAGTAAAAAATACTTTCTTAGAAGAGAGGTTAAAGCAGCTTTAAGAGTTTGCCTTTCAAGTGCATAGTTCAAGCAACATTCCTGATTAGACTGCTGTTTAGTGTTCTCTGTATTCCCAAAAAGTAAGTATTGTTTAACTGTTGTAAAATTATTTTTATCTTCAACTGACTTGTACCACTCCAATTTAACTATAGATTGGCAAAACCTATGAATGCAGAGTTGGGTTAGTCAGTAGGTAGTATTCTGCGTTTATTGATGTACACCAGCTAAATAAAAGTTAGTTTTACTTCTCCCAACACCTTCACAATGTTGTCTTTTAATTAACAGTAATTTGGGTACATGGGTATCTGGGGAGGGGTGAAGTTGAATCCTTGGACTTACATGAAAAGTTGAGAGACTTAAAAATTTTCGGAGTACACTAAGTTCAAGATCATTAAGCACATTTAATTTGTTCTTGCTGTCTTTGCTATCGTACCTCCTGACTGTGGACTCAGGGTCAGTGTGTTGGATATCTGTTCTTACAGCCCTGGATACTTTTACCTTAATTTACACAAAAGTAAAGGCATTTTTACAAAGATTATTTTTCATCCTGTGTATTTGATACAGCTGTATGTATACTTTTATAGGACAGATAAAAGCCAACTCAACATTCATGCAGTCTCACCTTTATTATTTATATGCCATCTTAAATTGATATACTCTCGATAAAATGGGTATTAAGCCCAGTACTGTCTCTAATTATTAAAAGTCTCAAAAATAAAACTACTATACTCTTTACTCTTTTTGTCCCAAAATAGTGGAAGTACCTGCAGGATACAGCTTAATTATTTTTTTTTCAAATCATGGCATAATGCTGCAGCTCACCAGTTAAATAACACAGTAAAAAACTTTTCTCCTAAAGAAACCACTGGAACTTTTTAAAATTATCAAATGTTAGGAGTTAATTTTGGTCCCACCTGAAGTATCTCCTTTACTGTTAGAAAACAACTAGATCCTAAGTATGAATCTTCCATGTTATAGTGTCATAATAATTAGAGAAGTGCAACCTCTGGAACTCTTACAGTTGACTGCATTCAGCAGCTAAGCTATCAGGACCAGACAGTGTTTGGACAACCTACTTCTTAAAATTAACAGCAATTTTTGAACTGGGTTAAAAAATGAACAAGTTTTTCAGAGCTGAAAATAAACATGCTGACAGCTAGGTTTCTGCTATGGATGCCCCATCACTATATATATATATATATAAAGTTATTCATTTAGGAAAAAACTTAAAATCATACAGTTCCCAGGCCGCTGCCTCAGCTAGAAGACAATTTGCTAGAAGTTCTGCAGGAGACACGAGGAAGAGGACTGCAGCACATAGGACCATAGAAGAAACTGTTTCAAGCATCGAACTTGATATCTCTGAGTCTGTCAAATCTTTGACCATCCAAGTTTGAAAACCGGTGAAACAAACTCTTTGGCTCAAAGTCACAGTCATATTTAGTTCTGTTAAAAGAAACTACAACAGGCTGAGAATTCAGGTATGTCTCTGCGAGCGGCCAGCGTAAACCAAGGTGATGGCGATGGAGCTAAAATAAGGACAGACAGACAGAAAGATCTGTTTAGAGATTTTTCACATCTTAGACCAGCAGTTACCAGCCTGGGAGGTGTGGGGGACTCTCCTTTAATTCTAGCATCATCTGCCTTAGGACACTTACAACCATTAATTGGTTCTCTCGGTAACAAGAGTAACAGTGAAGCACAACAGGCAAACTAGAAGCAAAGTGTCCTCCATAGCTTCAGAAATTATAATACAAACTTGCTAATTAATAATCACATTCTTACTAATAAGACTTGATCTATAAGCCATCATTACAAAAAATAAATCTTAGATAAAAGAATTAAGCTTTAAGAAAACAGTACTATAATTTTTCAATTACTTTATGCTAATAACTTAAAGTAGTATCTTGTCACTGTAGTGATTCACTGGCTTGACTATTGCCACTCTCACCTGATGTGCTACTGAAGAACTTGGAAAACTAAACAAAAGGTGAATACCTCACAATACTTCAGATATTGCAAATTATTAGTGTTTGCCACAAGTCTGTCGATATTTACCTTGATTAAACACCCGTCAGGGCAGTGCCACACAATTCCTTCAACTTTACCCTCGCTGCAGCCTTCAAACCAAGATAGTATCTCATTCTGTTTCAAAGCAGGTGGATTCTTTATTTCGAAGGCTCCATGTGGTACAAGAAGATGTACAGGCTCCTTCTTGCTTCCTAATCCTGTGTTAAATAAAAAAACCTTCCCGCTAGTTATGTGTGACAGCAAAAAGCAAGAAAAATCTTAAGTTATTAGGGCTATCTTAAAAGCACTCTGTAAAGGAAGACTTCTATTAGGTACTACAACGCTGTCCTGCCTCAAGAGAACAGTTGAATATTCTTTTAAATATAAATATAGCTGTCTTCTTCCTCCTGTAGCTTTTTATTTATATAAAATACACATGACATAATTATACAGTTGCCTGTTTTGTCTTTGTGGTCACCTCAGTAACCATAAAGCTACTACCTAAATTCTTGATGCTTCAGATCACGATCTTGATGCTTCAGATCACGATCAACAGCACAAACAGCTCCCAAAACTTGTGTATTTTCTTACAAATATGTATTAATACTTCAGCCTGGCTGCTAACAAATGCCACTGGCCCTTCGACATAAATCTTCACCTAAGAACACAGTGACAGGACTCTCTTGTTGCAGTTCTTTATGTTCTCAGAGAATGCTGAAGACCAACCACTACTATTTTTCCTATCCATCCTTACAAGTTATCCTCATTGCAAAACTCAGGAGTTAGAACTCACCTGTTCACATGACTAATTACTTTTCTGTTACAAAGCTTTTAAAGGGAAAAGCCACAATTAAAATTTAGCTTAAATTACATTTTTTAAAAATGTTATTTTGTATTTAAAAATTGCCACCTCTAACTCTCAGAGACTCCAAAGAATGTGGCTGAAAATGTGGCTTTTACTTTCATGGACCAAACAGCACCAGAATAATTTCTGAAACACTAAAGCATTGTTATAGTAACTCCTAAACAATGTGAAGGTGGAAAGAGATTTAACGGACATAAACAGTCTCATGACAACTCATCTTTCTGAAGTTATTTTTGGGTAAATGTTCTTTGAAACAGCCCTTTCTAAAAAGGTTACATTGCTACCTTAGATCTATTTATTTACCTATACAAAGAAAATAGTTTTCACTCAAAAATATCACTGAAGTATTTCAGAACTAACCATACAAACTTACCATATGGATTTGCATTAATATTAGTCCCAATAAGTTCCAACGTTTGTTCCAAAATTTCGGACAATGGCACCGGGCTGATTTCCAGAACCCCTGGGTCGGCACGGTGTTTCAATACGAGGGCTATTTCAGCTTCATAATTTACAACAGATGAGTGCCAGCAATACTGCTTACTATTTTTCTCCACAGGCACCCAACCTACAAGACAACACTGCATTTTACCAAAGTATCTGAAGTTAACCTATCTGCCCGACACCTGTAGGTGCATTGCAAAAAAACACCAACCCACAAAGAGCTACGAACAGAAAGAGTAGGAAGAAAAGCTACATTGCATCTCAGAGAAACAGCAGAGGGATGCCAAGTGTGACAACTGTGTCTCCAGCTGAAAGCCCCTCAGTCTGTACAGCAAAGTGCAATTATTGTCAATGCTTGTCAATGCCTCAGAAGAACCAAGTCTTTCTCGATAGCAAGTAAATGACATTCCGACTGCCTTCTGATTATCTTTATTGCTTTTAACTGTGAAACTAATTCAGTTCACTTAAAAAAATGGATCCTTCCCTCTCGTACCATTTTACCTGGAATGTGTCCATTTTCATCGGGCAAAGGATTGCCATTAGAGAACTCGATGTCTTTTGCTGGAATCCAGGTATCTGGAACAGGCTTGAAATCCTCTTCAACATTCCAAACAAATTCTAAACACATAAATGTGACAGTTTTTAACAAAACATTAATAAACTCTATGTTTCAGTCATCTTCCAATTAAAGTATTAAAATACTGCTGACTGAAACGTTGGTTTACAGTTACTTTGTACGAGCACCAACATCTGGTACACTTGAGTAGTCTACAATTACAAGGGTTTAAAGAAGCATAGTAGCATTTAGTGGACTCCTAGACCCCCAGCGGACTCGCAGGGTACTCCGCTAAATAGCTCCCTGAATAGATAAAAATTTGCTCTCCTGAAGTCCAGGGTAGCAACTCTGCTGTCCTTTTTTTCTCATTGCCTTGAAAATTTTAAACTTGACCATTTCATGATCACTGTGGCCAAGATGCCCACTTATCATCACAACCCCCAAGAGTCTTTCTCTATTCACAAATAGGAAGTGTAGGAGGGCATCTCCCCTAGTTGGCTCACTAAGTACCTGTGACAAGAATTTACCTCCTATAATCCAAAAAATTTCCAAGACCTGTTCATCACAGCAGGATGATATTACCTATTCATGTCCGGGAAGTTGAAATCTCTAAGAAGGAAAACGGCTACTGATACAGAAACTTCTCCTAATTGCCTACAGAATAAATCATCAGTGCTGGGTGATCAGTAATAGAGACACAGTACAACTTCTTTGATTTTCATTCCCCTGACACTCAACCACATCATCAGTAACTGTGAAGGCTGTGCAACCAAACCTCTCCCTTAGGTACAGAGGGACATCTCCACCTCACCTGCTCCACCTGATCAGCTCATAACCCTCCATCCCAGCACCCCAGTCGTGGGACTCATTCCTCCACGTCTCACTTGTACCAATGGTATCATGCCTCCAGGAGGTGACAATGCTTCCAGTTCACCCTGTTTGTTCCTCATACTGTGTGTGTTGCTGTATGAGCATTCCAGATACACACCTGAATGCTATGTTCTCCCAGGAATGGAATAAATATGCCCTGTAGCACTACCACCCTCTGCCAACACCATGCCAACTCTTGGTTTACCTACTGAAATCCTGGTGGTATCCCTTTCCCCATCAATTCCAGTTTAAAGCTCTCTAAGTAAAGTTAAGGGTGACATTAAAAAAAATTGCAGGATCGCCAATATTTCTTGCATTAGACTAGAGGTGATTTTCAAACCAACTAACTAACCCCCAAAGCGACAAAACTGTCACAAACCTTTGCAAACTTCCAGTGAATACAAGGATCGTTTAAACCTTTTCTCAGCTTGTTTGTTGGGTTTTCGATCCAGCCTGGCCCACAGATACGGTTGCCCTGGAATTTCCAGAGGGGTAAAACCATCGGTTAACTGAGGTAACCATACTCTGCAGTGTAGTGAAATCAACTAAGTAAAAGGTAAGATACGAGTTCTCATTTGCCACTGGAAAGGTTATATCCAAGGACATTATTTACATTCATAAGTAATGTAAGCTCCGGGGAGACCTTATAGCGATCTGCCAGTACCTCAAGGGGGCCTACAAGAAAGATGGGTAGAGGCTGTTCAGTAGGGCCTGTTGTGACAGGACAAGGGGTAATGGTTTTAAAATAGAGGGAGATTTAGATTGGATATTAGAAAAAAGTTCTTTACTGTAAGAGTGGTGGAGCACTGGAACAGGTTGCCCAGGGAGGTGGTGGATGCCGCATCCCTGGAGAAGTTCAAGGCCAGGTTGGATGAGGCCCTGAGCAACCTGATCTAGTTGGGGGTGTCCCTGCTTCTTGCAGGGGGTTGGACTAGATGACCTCTGGGAGTCGCTTCTAACCCTAATCATTCCATGATTCTATGATTCTATAAATTCATTACTGGATACAAAAAACTTTTTGTAGAATCCTGCCTAGTTTAATGCAACGTTTCCTTACCAATTACAGGTAAAGGCAAGAAACTCGCTGATGCAATTAAGATTTGTCATTTCCTCCCAACCTCCACACTTGTTTCAATCTTCCCCAAGGAAATCACATACCCTTTATTACAAAAGTTCCAGTGTGCAAGGAAGATTTTCTCATTTTAAAACTGGAGTAGGATGTTCATTTATACCATTCTTCATGTATTTTGGAGAGTAAAATCTGTAACAACTTTATAAACACCTACTATCTTCACAGTGACTATTACTTCACAGTCAAGATGTTTAGAGTAAGAGGTGAAGTCACAACAACTATAATCCAGTAATTACACAATAAAAGTGAAAACTAAATAAGACTTATAGTCAGCATGAAAAAAATACATATGTATCTTCCTTATTACCTTTATAGGTAGTTACATAACAGCAGGTTCCATCCACCTTTTCTGTAGGAATTGCATTGTATATATCTGCCTCTAACGCTTGTCCAGTTATAGTTTCAGTTGCCAAAACTTTAAACGGCTGAAAATAAGACAGGTATTTTAAACCCTCATCAAGGCCATGCTACTGCTTTATTTTTATACTGATTCTTGCTCCTTGTGGCTACCCTCTGAAAATTCAGTATTATACACTATATACTGTCAATTTCCAACACTCTCAAAGGACAGCATTATTTCAAAAAAAAAACAAAACCAAAACCCAAAGACTGCCTATTTGCAAAATATCTCTTTTCCTTTCTCACTTAGTTTTTAGAGATGACTTTGACTTCCACTATAAATAGCATGTATAACCTAGAATGGTTCCAGTCCAATGCTGTAGAATTTTGAGATGTGCTTTCCTTTATTACAATAGCAAGAGAAATTCATCATGATTAGCTGCTCCTGGCTTGCCCTTTAGAGTGAAAATCATTACCGCCACCTTAGTGCAAAACATACAGCAGTGGAACGCAATGTGGCACGAGGATCCCGCCATTAAACACTTAGCATCCGTGCTGTCAACTAAACATTCTTCTGCTTAAAAAGAGCAAAGAAGGATGTGATCTGGGGGTCTGATTCAAATATCCAGCCATATCGACTCCACATTTTGAGGAGGACTTCTATTGCTAAGACTTCTGTAACAGTTTCACTGCAAATATGTCATCAGTTCTGTATAGATTCAAGTATTTTCCTCTATAATCACCCTTCCTGCCTCCTCTCTCCCTTGTCAACTTACCTTGTAAGCTGGTTACCATCTTTCTCTGCTAGCAAAACACAAAGCAAGCTCTTGTCTTGCAAAAGTCTTGAAACACAGAGTTGGGAATTAATAAAATGAGACCTTCTGATGGGCTTTCATTATGCTACACTGCTGCTTTATATTTCACTTACTGTATTTGTAATTGTGACACCCAGTGTACATGATGATTTACTGAAGATGACATGAAGAAGTAAATATTCAGGGTAGTGAGAAAACACACTTTTTGGATTTACCACCACCACCCTTCCTTCCTAGATGTCATAACCCCCTGTATTATCCTTGCCTGTGCTTTTTTGGGGAGTGGGGGGGAAGCATACACAAATTATAAGTCTCATGCCTTGGTGGCTGTTTCTGTACGAAGGAACAGCAGAGTGCAGAGGTACCCTTGCACTGCCCTGATTGAGATGGTGTTTAGTACTGTTAGGGCTGAACAAAGATGTTACTGATATTTTGGCAGTGTTTTCAGGTCTTCCATCCAGAACACAAGCACCGATGGGAGAAAACTGCCCTGCCATCACACAGCAGAAGCTGCTGCTGTCACCAAAAATCAGAAAATGCAACCTGGAGGCCCACAGACCGGCAGGTAGATGATGTCCCCAAAATGACATCTCCAAGATGTCCCCACACTGCCTTTGACATCTCAGTAACAAATGAATGTGACTGTCCTCTACTGATTTTCACCTTGCTAAGTGTTCCACACCTTACTGACTCAAATTAATTCTTCTACCAAAAGCAAAAAAAGCCTGTGATAAAATAAAATAAAATCTCCTTTTCCCCCCAAGAGGGCTCACAGACAAGGGAAGCAGGAGGATTTTCACGCACGCTCCAGGCAGTCACGACAGCACAGCCTCGGTACTTCCACGAGTGTTTCCCACACTCCGGAAGGGCAAACACAACCTCTGGGGGAATGCCTAGATACACTTGGTAGGAAAGAAGGGGGACAGCGCTGAAACAGCAGCATCCACACGACCTCCCCTTGCCCAGTCCCCACGGCGCAGGCCCACGGAAAACTCAACCGCGCGTTTCGCCAGAGACGTGCGCGGCGAAACCTCCAGCCGCCCACTCGGGTGGCACCGCCAGCCTCCTACCCAAGCTCCAAACCGCCACGGCCACCGCTACCTGGTGCTCCCGTTTCGCTGACGGCTCCGCCTTCACCTCGGTCACAAACAGACACGGCACCTTCCGCTGCACCGCGCAACGCCGGCTCATGGCCGCGGCCGGCCCAAAGAACAGCACCGCCCGACCAGCGCCAAGCCGCAGCTGCGCGTGCACCGCCCCATTCCCGCCCTGCACCGCGGGAAATAGTCTGTCACCGCCCGCCGGAACATTTAGTGATGCAGCAGTGTGCTGGGGGTTGGGGGGTGTGCTGCTCTCGTCTCTGCTCAGAGCCCTCGCTCGGCCCAGCGGTGGCAGCGCCGCTCGCTGCCGCCTAGACCGGCCGGGGTGGCCCCGGTCCTGCTTGTCTGAGCCCGGCGCCGGGCTGAGGCGGCCGCGTGGGGCCCGCAGGCGAGACATGGAGGCGGCCGTTAGCCGTGGCGTGCCCCGCGCCTGGCAGCCTTTGCACAGACCCCGTGCCCGGCCTGCGGGGTCCCCTCCCCGCGTGCTTTGCCTGTGTCGTGGCAGCTGCCGCCTGTTGTTAGCCGGGTCTCTGCCTCGCTACCTTGGCGTCGGTGGAGGATTGACCCTGCCAAGACGCTAGTGGCCACAAAAGCCGTTTGTAGGCACACCACTGACCACAGCAGGCTGCTCAGGGCTCCATTTAACCTGGCCTTGAACAACACCACTTCTCTGGGCAAGCTCTTCCAGTGACTCACCACACTCATAGTGAAGAATTTTATCCTAATAACCCATTATAAATCTACCCCCTTCCAACTTAAAACCATTTCCCCCTTGTCTTATCACTGCATGCCCTAACAAGTTCCTCCCCAGCTTTCCTGTAGGCCCTTTCAGGTACCAGAAGGCCACTATAAGATTTCCCTTGGAAGCCCAGCTGGTATTTACTCTGATGGACCTCAGAGAAGCTTCTGTCTGCTTCTTGCAGAAGCCACCCCACAAAACCACCACACTTATGTTGAGGACTCCATAATGGGACACAATACTCCCAAGAGGGTTTAGCCCAGCTGGTATTTACTCTGATGGACCTCAGAGAAGCTTCTGTCTGCTTCTTGCAGAAGCCACCCCACAAAACCACCACACTTATGTTGAGGACTCCATAATGGGACACAATACTCCCAAGAGGGTTTTCACGAGAGTGGAGTAGAGGGAGAATCACCTCCCTCAACCTGCTGGCCACAATCCTTTTGATGCAGCCCAGGATATGGTTGGCCTTCTGGGCTGTGAGTGTGCTGTGTCAGCTCACGGCCAGCGTTGAGAAAGCGCTGAGAAAAGATTCCCTGTGGCCTGTGGAGAATACCATGATGAAGTGGGTGTCCCCCCACAGCCCACGGAGGACAAAGAGATCCCACTTGTAGCCCATGGAGAGGTACCTGGGCCAAGCAGGAGCCCACCCATGGAGCAGGTGGAGGAATAGGGAAGAAACTCTGACCTACATTGAGAAAGCCCCTGGAAGCACTTGCAACCCGCAGAGGTTAAGAGGCAGAGAGAGAGACGGAGGTCCACACTGGAGCAGATTTGCTGGGAGGAGGGCTTGTGATTCTGTGGGGTACCAGGCTGGGGCCAGCAGCCAGTGACTGAGAGACTGAGAGGCATTTTATGAGTTTATAACAGTGACCCACACTGGGGAAGTTGATGATGAGACAAGGCCCTGTGGGAGAGGACTCACGTGGAGAAGGTCATGGAGGACTGTCTCCCATGGGTGGGACCCCATGCTGGCAGAGGAAAAGAGTGGGAAAAATGAGTGGGACTGACAGGCCTGTGTTTCCCCGTGTCTTCCTTCCATCTAACCTTCACAGGTGCCTCACCACCTTCACAGTAAAGGATTCCTTCCAAATGTCTAAATCTACCTGCTTGCACTTGAAAGCCGAATGGCCTTCACTCTGTCATTCTATACCCTTTTTACCAACCCCTCTGCAGAAATCTTGGAGGCTCCTTCAGGTACTGGAAGGCTGCAGCCGTGTGTTCCTGGAGCCTTCCCAGCTGAACCAGCCCAACTTTAAGTCTTTTTTTCTTAAGAGGGATGCTCTTACTATCTAAATGGGAATGTTCAGAATGCTGACCCTTGGGAATCCCACTCATTACTGTTCTATGCTTGCAAGTCAAGCTGTTGACTGCAACTCTTTATCTGCACCCAACTAGAGAATTCCTTCTGTACTGAGTGTTCCATGTGCCAAATCCATGTGTCTCCAGTTTCAAGACATGAATGTTGTGCAGGACCTTGTCAGATGCTTTACACAAGTGCCTTTAGATGACATCAACTGGACTTCCTTTGTTCACCAGCGCGGTAAACCTGTCAGGCCACCAAATTTATAACCATGATTTGGCTGTAGTGAAGCCTTTCTGGCTGTCACCAGGCACCACTTCATGTTCCTTGTGCTTTAGCATCAGTACCAGGTGTATCTGCTCCATGATCTTGCTAGGCTGGCACAGATGTGAGACTGACTGGCATTTGGTTCCCAGCGTTTTCCTTCTTCCCATTTGAGAAAATGGGGTTTACATTTCTCCCCTTCTAATCAGTGGGAGGTAAAGCAACTGCCACAACCTCTCCAGTACGATGGAGAAGGGCTTCGCAACTTCTGTCAGTTCCCATAGGACCTGTATTTCTCCTCATGAGGTGTCTTTGACTTGTGCACCATCTAGTTCCGTAGATGGTATCAGAAGTGATCTTCTCCTTCAGTTGGAGGGTCTTCCCTCTGCCAGTCTCTGCTTTTGCCTTCAGTGGCATGGGTGCTGTGGCTGGAGCACTCATGGGTGAAGGCTGAGGCAAAACAAGGTGTTGAGCACCTCAGCCTTCTCCATATCCAGGGTAACCAAATCTCCTACCTCATTCCCCAGAGGGCCCCCATGTTCCCTAATCTTTGTTTTGTCACTGATGCACATCTAGCATGTGATCCCTGGCTACTCAAACTATTCAGAACAGTATACTACATATGCAGATCTTTGATGTTACAAAGGTTTGAATTAAGTCTAAAGGAGATGCAGAAGCACCTCTACAAGGTAATCAAACCCAACTTAAGCAAGCAAATTGAAACAGCAAGATGAAATTCCTTCCTTGACATCAATTATCCTGTGTATGCAGGAACCCACCCCTAGGTTCATTGACTTTTGTTTGCTGGGTGACAGCAGCAGTAAGGTAGACCCCATGTCAATGTTGTTGAGGTTGTGAAAACTTGAAGTAAGTCTCTGTTCTGGTGTCTTTCAGGAAAGGAACAGAAGACTTCTGTCTTCTGAAAACTACTTCTTGTTTTTCATGTCTTTGGTGGATCTTTAGAAGTCACGGTGACTTCTCTTTGAGGCATTAAAAATAATGGACATTTACTTTGTTTAAAAGCACTGTTATCGTGTCCCTTGTGTCCATTGGTTGAAGTGCCCTATGAGGTTGAGAGCTTCTGAACAGCCAGCTTCTCTCTCTTATCTACAGAGGGATTCATGGAGTCAGCCTTCCTCACTGGCTGACCTGTGGAAGACCTCAACTGGAATATTCCCTGTCCCTGCCCTCCTTTTCATCTTGAGCCAGCAGTCTCCATGGGATCATGTCTACCATCAGGCTTTCACCTGCTCCCCTGTGTGGTCATCCACAGGCCCAAGCAGGATAACTGCCCTGTGTGGACCTCTGTGGGCTACAGTGGGACAGCCTGCCTCAGCACGGTTCTTCTCAACAGGCTGCAAGGGAATCTCTTCTGTGGTGCCTGGTAAACTTCCTCCCACTCCTTCTGCACTGACTGGTGGCTGACGAGTCCTCTCACACTCTCACTCCTCTCTCCGGTTGCCAGTTCCCAGCAGATTTCTCTCCTCCATAAACATATTATACCCAAGATGCTTCCATTGCTGCTGATTGGCATGAGCTTCGCCAGCGCTGGGTCCATCTTGAAGCCGGCAGGCATTGGCTCTGCCAGATGTGGGGAAGCTTCTAGCAGCTCCTCACAGAAGCCACCATCTCTATCACACCACCGCTACAAAATCCTTGCCATGCAATGCTAGGACAGAATGAATTCCCCTGGGCAGACCTTCCTTCATGCCTCCCTGAGGCACAGCTGCAGAGCCACAGAGAGCCCCAGTTTGGATGGCTCTTGACAGTGTGTTGAGGTTTTGTGTGGCAAGGTTCTGTGGAGGAGGGGTCTGCAGGGTGGCTTTGGCAAGAAGCAGCTACAAGCTTACCCTAGGGCTGACCTAGGTCATCTCAAGGACAGAGCCACCGCTTTACAAGGCCGAGCCAATCAGCCATGGTGGTAACCCTCTCTGAATCATATGTAAGAAGCCACTTTTTGCTACCAGAGAAGAGAGTGAGAAGATGTAAGAAACTCTGCAGACACCAAGAACAGTGAAGAAGTGGGAGCAGGAGGCCCTTTAGCAACTGCAGGACAAGTTCCCATGCAGCTTGGGGAAAAGACCACCTTACACAGCTGGAGACATGGAAGATACTGTGACCCACGTTGGAGGAAGCCCCTAGATGGACCTGCAGCCCATGGAGAGAGAGTCCCACACCAGATCATGTCTGCTGGTGGAACCTGTGACTCTGTGGGACACCAGGCTGGAGCAGCCTGGGCCTGAGAGACTGCAACCCAAAGAAGTGACCCACGTTGGGACAGTTGGTGAAGAGCTGAAGCCCCCCGGGAAAGGACTGGTGTTGGAGAAGTTTGTGGAGGACTGTCTTCTCTGCTGGAAGCAGAGCAGGAGAAGAATTTGAGGAGCAGGAGAAGAATGTGAGGTGTACTGCCCCCCTCCCACTCTGTTAGGGAGCTGTTCATAAGCCGTGAAGATACTTTCTTAGGTGGAACAGCATATAGTGGGTTACTAGCACCTCATTGGTATACATCTGGGGACAATTTGGTGTCTATCTGGGTATTCAGATTTTAGGATTTTTATATTTTTGTAACCAGCGATGGACTTTATATAAGCTAGAAAACGGCCTTTTAACTTTAAAGCAAACACAAACAAAACAACAAAAAACCTAAAAGAACCACCCTGTCAAGACCCCACTCCAGAAACCACAAACCAATTTTTTTTTGTAACAGATGTTATTTCTGTGCTGAAAAGGCAAAATGGTCATTTTGGTAAATAACCCTGAATGGTAAACAAAATCCATCTAGCACCCTAGGGCCCTATGGTCCTGCTGATAAATAAACCAAATGCAGCCACAAAAAACACAATCCCCAAAACCCCAAAGCAAAACAAATCAAACAAAGAAAAAAATGAATAGAGAAAAATATATTTGCACTGGTGGAGTTTTAAAAAGATTTAAAGTAATTGTTCTAATTCAGAACCCTGACTGGGAAGATGGGCTGCAATGTTGGTGCAGTGTGTACTGATAGAGAGAAGAAGAGCTATGAGAAGCAGTGCGAGTACCCCGCTCAGGGAAATCAACTCATCCTGAAAGATAAAGCAAGTGGGACAGTAGAAAAGGAGATCAGTCAAGGCTGGACAACCGGTAATGTTACCTGAGTTGAAAAACAAGTGATAGGAAACAGGAGAATTTTCCCTGGCTGAACCCTTGATCAAAGTGTACCTAGGAATAAAGAACAAACCAAACCACAATCCACTGCCAAAAAAAAAAGTATGGAGAGTTAGTGAAATCCTTATATGACCTATGAAAGGAGCATCAGAGACAACTGAATTGGACTGATGAAGCCAGAAGAAGAGCATTCAGAAAGCTAAAAATAGAATTAGCGAAAGCTCCCGCCTTGGTCCTACCGGATGTGACTACACGTCTCTGGTTGTTTGCCTATGAGAAACAAAGAATATCCCCGTGAATTCTATCCCAAAGACTAGGGCCTTACGAGCAAGCAGTAGCATACTTCTACAAGCAATGGGATGAAGTCAGCAAAGGGGTGGCCAGGATGCCTTCGGGAAGAGGCAGCAGTTGTCATAATCATCCAAGAAGCTCAAAAATTTACCCTGGGGCAGAAGATGTCCATTCATACATCCTGTGCTGTGACTTGGGTACTGTTACCAAAAGGAGGGCACTGGCTCTCGCCATCAAGGTTTTTAAAATACCAAGCAGCCCTAATGGATCAGGATGATGTTGAAATTGTAATGCCTACAGTAACTAAATCAGCTTCTTTCCTATGTGGGAACAGGAGACCAACTCCGCTCTCTATGACTGCATCGTGATGACTGAGACTGTCTATGTGAGTAGATTGTATGTGAAAGAGGAGCCGATGGAAGAATCCGATCCTTCCTGGTATCTGGATGGAAGCAGATCTGTGAAAAAATGGAGTCAAGATGGCTGGGTATGCTGTGACAACAACAGATCAGGTAGTGGAAGCAACATCCCTCCCAAAGGGAACATCAGCACAGAGGGCAAAGATAATTGCCCCGTTGAGAGCACTGGGGCTCGCTGATGGACTGCAAGTAAACACAGGGACAGACCCCAAACACGCTTTTGGTGTACCAGATGTGCATGGGGCAATCTGGAAAGAGCGAGGATTTTGAATGCACAAGGAAAATCTAGCGTGCAGACATAATACTATGACTTTTAGAAGCAGTCCAGATTCCGAGGGCAGTGGCAGTTATGTACTGCAAACACCATTAAAAGGGTAACACTGACAACAAGGAGAGTGCTCATCTCTGAGTGATCAATGCCACTCGGTGCTGGAAAGGTGACCCCATGTCCTGGAATGGCAGCTTGCCTTCCCATTTCCCAGTAAAGAAAGTTCCTTTCCCTGCTCGGTACTTTCTGTTCAGTGAGAGAACAGATCTGTTGAAGAGAGCCATGAGCTTACGCTGCTCTTTCTGTGTTAGCTGTGGCAGCTGTTGTTGTGGAAGCAAGAAAAGTCAACGAAGGCCCAACAATGTCAGCCGGACCCATCTAGCAGTGCACTGTCAGGAAGCAGCAAGCTGCTCCAACCAAGGGGAGAGAAACATGGGGCACAAGGTGTTTGAATCAAACACAGTCAAAGCACAAGGTAAATCTCGGTGGTGGTGTCAAGGATTTGTTTCTAAGGCCACAATTCCTGAAGCAAGAAGTCGAGCATTACATCTTCCTTATGAGGAAAGACTGAGGGAGCTGGGTCTCTTTAGCTTGGAGAAGAGGAGACTGAGGGGTGAACTCATTAATGTCTATAAATATGTTAAGGGTGAGTGTCAGGAGGATGGAGCCAGGCTCTTCTCAGTGTTGGCCAGTGATAGGACAAGGGGCAATGGGTCCAAGCTGGAACATAAGAGGTTCCATCTGAATGTAAGGAAGAACTTTGTAACCGTGAGGGTGACGGAGCACTGGAACAGGCTGCCCAGAGAGCTTGTGGAGTCTCCTTATCTGGAGACATTCAAGACCAATCTGGACACATTCCTGTGATCTAGGTGATCCTGCTCAGGCAGGGGGATTGGAGTAGATGATCTTTCGAGGTGCCTTCCAAATCCTGACATTCTGTGAATCTGTGATTCTGTGATTACTTAAGCCACGCCAAGGAGCCTTGTTCCATTTGACATTAAAGAAACACCGGGGCAGGAGGCTCTTTGAAATGCCCCTATTTCCCATCCTTTACTCTGAAGCAGTGAAGAGAGAGGAGGGGGCTCAAGCTGCACAGGCCCCCCAGTGCCATTGTTGTGATGTCATCAGCTAGAGGAGCCCTTGGCAACTTCTCTGAGGTTCCATTCTATACTGGCTAGCAACCAACTTTGTTGTTGTAGACTGCTCAGGGATGGTGGTCAGGGAGTGGGAGAGTAGCAGGAGAGCTGGACATTGCTGCAGTTGTCAGTGATAGCCACCTTGGTGTTTCTTCCCCATACACTGAGGTAAATGTTGTAGGTTTGCAAGTGTTTTCTCTCCGTGATATACCCATGTTGGAAGAGAGGTTGGTTCCGTAATGTTAGACATCCCTATGCCAGCCTACAGGGCTGTACCTGTTGGTCAAAGAGCTGAGTTCTGGAAGTGGTGAGAAGAGCTAAGCATCATCTAAATTACAGAGAATTGCTGCTGTGAGCTGGGCTTAGATGTAGGCGAGGAACCTTTGGTTTTAAGTGGCCCACAGAACATCCACTCACTGCTCCTTTACTGAATCCACATGACAGCGATTCTGAATACATTGGCCATGTTTGTAACTTCTGCTTAGAGCGACTGGCTGAGTTTCTGTGAAGTAAGTTAATTACAGCCAAGTCCTTTGAGAGGGGTTGGTCCTTTGAGGGAATATTGATATTGCACCGGGTGCAGACCCAGGGGTGGGGGCAGGGCTCTGTTGCTGCATCCGTTCCAGCATCGGGGATTTTGGCAGGAATGCCTGGGAGCTGGGCTTTGTCTCTAGAGACACACCAAGTTTAGGTAGTTAGGGTCATGGCCATGAGCGCTTCTCTCTCTGGAATTATGAGTTGATCCTGTGCTTGCGAAGGATCGTAGCTGTACGTGCACAGCAGCACATTCATCTGTTTAGTCCATTTTTGATGTGCATTTACCATCTCTGTTCTGTCTGGCAGCAGCAGAACATCAACATCCCATGCTTCTGGGAAAATCATCCCTCAGGCTGTCTGCGATCCATTGTGGATTCCATCACAGCAGGCCTCGATTCATCAATGGGCTGTTTTTGCCGCTGAGTAACAGTGAGTAAAAATACTGTGCTGCAGGTTACTTTCTCCCTTTCCTGGGAGATGAACTGTGATCTGCAGGAGTGTTCCTAGTAAGGCTTTAACTGGATTGACATGCTGCTCCAAGGCAAGATGAGGTACAGAGGACTCACTACACCCGGAAAAGGATAAAGTGCCCATATTGCATCACAGTTCACAGAGATCAGAAACATATCCAGCTCAGTATGTAAAAACTAAGGCACTGTATCCCAATGGGATCTGCAGGTCCCAGCTGGTCAGCTTGAGCCAAACAAACACACTCAGTGTTTTTCATCACTTTTGCCTTCTGTCGGTAGCTTTTTCTGTCTCTCAGATAATGCTGTCCCAGCACTGTCACAGCTTTGCTGCAGCTCTTGTGGATAGTTAGAAGGTCCTGAAGAAAAAAGCCTCTTTCATGATCTCCTTCTAACTAAGTATAAATTATTTTCATGAGCTTCAGATTCTTTCTCAGTCTCTGTGTTTTCCACTTGATATTCTACTTCCCTCCTAACAAAATTAATATAATGTTCATTTCTGCAGATGCCCCATTGCCACGGGGGGTCCAAGAGGCGATTCCGCAGACAGCCCATCATCCAGAGTCACCCATAAATCAAAAATGTTTTTCACTGCCAATTCACCCTCCTGTGATTATCAACCTTAATGATGATGATGAGGATGAAGATGATGAGGAAGACAACTGTAAATATTTTTCCTTTCATTTACAAGGGAGTAGAAAGGGCAGCTGTATATTTCAGTAATGGTATGATCCCCATACCTCTGCCTCATGAAGTCAAGATCGTGACAAGTTTCAGAGGTACCTCTGTTCTGGGAAACAAACTTTTGAAGAGGAACTGTACACACTCCTCACAGAAGCTGAACTCACTGGTTGGTTCGCAAAAGGGAGTTGTGTGACACCCTATTAGAAAATGTGCTCAGCAGGTTTCCTGATCTCTGTAGGCACTCTCCTTTTGTGCAGAGAGAGTCTTACAGAAGCTCTTTCCTAGGTCAAATGATGGTGTATACAAATGTGTATACATTTGTGTCGACCTTAAATTTTATTTCCTTAACTAACTAAAAGCAGCCCCAAGCTACTTTTCATGGAATTAAGGAATCATTTTCTCTCCAGAAGCAGAGGTGTCACACAGGGACAACCAATCCCTGACTGACATGAAATTCCTTTACGATATTGGACCATTAGGACATGTTGAAGGTCTCTCTAGAGATACCTTGTAACCTTTGATAAATATTTCCTACAGACGTTTCGGACTGGCTGCCTAAGACAGCTGCTGATGTTGAAGAGGAGAGGGCAATCAAGGAGATTTGCCGTCAGTCTGGTAAATGGGAATCCAGTCCCTCTTCCTCAAGTGCAAACCCGTTACTCTTTCACAGAGAGCAGGACTGCCGATACAGTAACCTTGGGTATTTCTTTCCGCCCTTGGCCTGTGTTCAGGAGAGTATTACAGCATTCAGTGCCCTCGGGAACAGCAGTCGACTGAAGTTGTGCCTCAACATCAGCTACAGGATCAGCGCTCCGTGAGAACCAAGGAGAGAGACTTGCAGAAAGGCACGTACTTTTCATCTTCTGGGGCAATGATTACCACTACTGCAATCCCTGCAAGGCCTCCACGTCATCACATCAACCACGCCAGTCCTGCTTTTGGGGGTCTGCGTGGGCCCATGCTGTAATATGTCCATATGGACAGGGAGTTGAAGCTCAGGAGTGGTCACTTTGTGGTTTGGGGTCTTTTTGCACTGGGTTCCAATTTACATGTTACCATGTGAATTTTGAAAGGATTTGTTCCCCCTGTGACACAGACATAAATTGCATCTGACTCCTGATTCTCACTCATTTCCAATGTCTGTCTGGACTAAAGGAGATATTTACAGTTTTCAAAGGTAAACCTGAACCAGTGTGTTCACGAACATTCCCACATGCACCTTGAGAAGCATCCTGCACCAGCAGTGCTCAAAGACATTACCTGAATCCAAAGTCCTTGCATTCACAGACAGTTTCTGTCTTTCTTTACTGCGAGTTTGTGACCATGAACTCTGCTGGAGGAAGCAGAGCCACCAGTGCTTTCCTGTTGTGGAATGAAACTATCATATAAAGTTTCATGTAGTGCCCTGTAAGACCTGTGTGTCAAGTGGGAGATTAGGCGTCCGAAGGGCCACAACACTTTTGTTTGTAAAAGTTGTTTCAGGGTTTTTTTTAAAAATGGTGAATCTCTGTTATTTTAATCCCATCAGACACCAGTCAGAAGGAACAGTTAAAAAAACATCACAAGTATGACATCAAAGAGAGAAATGGAATTCTCTGGACAAAGGAAGTGTCACAGCAAAAGAAACAGGCAGAGGTACTTTGAGAAAACAACTCTACAATTCCTTTATGTTCACTGAGCTGTTAGATCTTTCATCACGGCCCCGTTAATTTCAGGTTTCAGTGTCAGACACGGACAGTGCATATTTTGGATTAGACCATCCACAAAGAACATTTTCTCAACCTGGCCTTCCAGCCTCCAGTCTCCTCCAGTATGTCCCAGTGATGGGGAGTAGCCCAACGTCTTTGTCTGAGTTTGCTTCTTCACTTCCAGGAATTCCCACTGCAGAACCCAAAGCAAACACATACATTACTAACAAAGGTGTTTTTCTTGTATTATAGAAACTGGGACGGAGACTGGCTACAACCCATCACCACATGGGAGACCGGAATATGTAGTTTACTGTTGTGCCACTGTCAGCCAGGAGCCACAGGTCGATGGATCTAGAGCTGGGTCTCTGCTTACACAGGGTTTTGGGACGTTAAGAAGGGATTTCATCTTGCCCATTTCAATCCCGTCTCTTAAGCTGACTTGAATCTCCATCTGCAGGTGCTGCCCTGTCTGAGCTTCCAATGAAAGGCACCTCCTTCAGAGACAGCAAAGCCCACGTTCACACCAGGAAAGCAAAAGCACAGTGAATCCCAGCATTGCTACTTTCTTTTGGGGATGAAATGCTGTGGGTTTCTTCTTTCTCTCTTCTCAAGCTTGCTCTGATCAAACCTGGATGGACTGGTATGGACACTCCTCAATGGGAAGAATACATTTTGTCAGGTTTCATAGTGGAATTGGGATACAGCTTTGGAGAACAAAATAATAAATCCATTCAGCATTTTTTTCCTGAGGACAAGCGTTACCACTTTCACTGTTGTTCTTTCCAGCAGTACCTGGGGCATTTGCTGGGAAATGCTCAAGGGACACCGACCAGCGTGACACCCACAGAAGACTTTGCACCCCGGGGGAAAACTATGGTAATGCTTCCATGTTGTGTATAATCAGAGAAATTTAGGAGCATTGTGGAATTATTCATCTGTGTGAATGAAAGTGATCTGAAACTAACATGGAACCAGACTGTTGGTTACAGTGATTTCTATCCCTGCTTTACAGGAAAGTTCTAGAGTGAAAGTCTGCGTTTAATAGCAGCTTGTATTTCAGAGGTGATGTCTGAGTCACCTGACAGATACTTCAGCTGCTGCGACATTTAATTCATGTACCAGGCTGAGGGAGTCTGTCCTGAAGCTGCAGCTGAAATCAAGAAACAATGCCTGTGTTTTTTCTACAGACCAATATACCTCTGGAGTCTACAGTGCACCAGCTTGTAGGAAAAGAGCTCCAGAGGCAAACACTTTCCTCTCGAGGAAAATGCCAACCATTCCGGTAATTACCCGCTCTTTCAGGAATATTTACAATTCCCCCCTGTTTATAGTGTCTCCTGTCTATAACATGTAGAATTGCTCCAGGACATTCAGGGGGAACCCCTAATGGCCATTTACACATTTTACAGCTGTCCTGAGACCAGAGATAAGAACACAACTTTGAAAATTTAGTTGTTGAAGTGTTTATGAAAGAGCACAGGTCTTTGCTCTAACAAATGATGCACAATCCTTTCTGTCTGTTTTGTCAATAGATCTGAGAAGACATCGATGTGATCAGTAAAGGAGAGTTACGTTGGCTGCAGATGAAGGGAGCTCCTCAACTTAAAGAAAAAGCATTATTGAAGTTTAATGTGTTTGGTCTGTTTATATAAATTGTACCATAAATAAATACTCCTGATTTCAGCTAGCAGATTCAGAGGACTTTTAATGCTGATAGCAACATTAAGGAATCCTAGAAAGGAGCTGTTTTGCTGGGAAAGCCAGATTTTTATCTGGGTTGGGGAGCTGTCTGTGGGCTCAGCCTCCGCTTCCTCTTGAGGTTTGACCATTGTAACAGGGCAGCAGAAATTTGTCCTGACTGAAATGTACTTCACATTGCTAATTTTGGAATCAACTGAAGTATCTTTTACACACATTTAAAGTAAAGGAGGAAAGATCTCAGGGAAGATAGGTACGAGTGATAGCCTAATGTTGCTTTCCGATTAAACAAGCGACATTATAAATATTTACATTCATTTGTATTAATCTTTATTCTCAGGCATTTTACTTTATTGTATTTACCTGAGCTTTGCTCATTTTCAGAACATCCTTAATTTTGGAGAAGAACCCTTTAGACTTCATTCTATAGATTGGGATCTAATAAGTATGTCAGTGCTATCCATTGTTAAGTGAAGAATGTTTTGCTTATGTGTATCCTTTTCTGTATTGTGACTTTTTGGAGCATGATGATGGATCAGATATCTTTTATGTTTACTTGTAGCTGAATTTATTCTTTTATTCTATGAAAGATGTAGTAATACATTTTTTTATCCTAATTTATTGAGAATATCTTGCATAAACTTTGGATTGTAATGGACCAATTTTTATTCTATTTAGAAACTTAGTTCTTAATCATTTCCACCTTAGGAAAGCTGTAGCAATTATAGCTATGTTTGCATTTGGGTATCACTTGCCTTAACTGAGAGAATGGAAATATCTAGAGTATCTGGGTTATCTGAAAGTTACAACATGTGTAAAACAGAGAGGAATCATATTTTTAAAAATCAATAACTTTATTGTATTTGAAATGTTTCTCCTCCTTCTGATTAGACACTGGTGTTTGAAATTGAAGCACAGGTTGCCTTATGGCAACATTTTACATGTTGTTTGCCTGAGGCAATTTAAAATCTTAATTCAGATGGATATTGTGTCTGGATATACAGGACACCCTGCATGACTTTGCTTTTATGCAACAGTGCAAGGAGAAAAGGTTCTCATGGCAACATCCTTTCTACTTGATACTAGAAATGAGGAATTGAGTTGGCTTCTTTAGGAAAACCCTGGAGGAGTTCAGATGGCTAAAGTAGGGTAACTTTTCCATGGATAGATCTTTAGGGTGTGCTGTTCCATGGTTGGAGGCCCATTTGATGCTGTACAACTTGGGGTTCCCAGCATCTGAAGGGTTTTACAATCATTTATTATGTCATCCTTTCCTTTTTAGTGCAATCTCAAAAGCCCAGCAATTTAAGAGAGAATTTATAGAATCTAAACACCTTGCTAACTGGGATCATAAAGAACTAGCACTTCTTGCCCTGAAAATCCAACACATCTCACAGCCCTGAAAATACAACACATCAAGCCAAAGCGAAACAAAAAAAAATTTTCTAGCATCTTAACATGCCAGTATTCCCAGCAGAGAATTGGGCTAAGTGTCAGGCACATATCTAGGGAAAGACAAAGAAATGCAGGATTGTGGGTTGTTGTGGAACCATAACCTCAGTACATTATCTTTTGCCTTTTCACTGGAGTTTCCTATAGAGAAATTATAAATACTGGTCTCTTAATCATTAGTTGATGAACCAAGCAAGCCAGAGATACTAGGAAATATGTCATAATTGTACAATAAAGAAATGATTCAACGAGATATTAACATTTCCTGTGAGGTGTTAATTACTCTTGATTGACATCAGAGGAAAGGCAAGTGATCAGTGCTTGGTTGTTCAGCTCCCTATGGAAGATTTAGTTTTCACAGCTTCAAAGGCACTAAGATGCATGAAAACAATAAAAATACACGTCTGGTTTGCAGCTCATGAGTGCATCCCCTATTATATTACTTCATTCCCTTCTGCCTGGTTGTCTTTGTCACTAGAGCCCCAAAGAAGAGCCAAAGAAAATTGAGGATATTCAAGGTACCATGCAGTTGAGGCACCGAAGATTGCATTTCTGTGTTCATGTACTTTCTGCATGAGAGATCTCCCCCTGCAGGTTAAAACTACCAGTACTTGGAAATAAGTCCTGAGAGAACGAGCCAAAGATCAGAGGCAGAGGACTACTGAGGGAGAGCTGAACTTGCCCTGATACTATGTATGTACATAAACTGCTGCTGAATTGAAAGGCCCAGGGGAAAGAAATGTTTGTTGCTTTCACCTTAATACATGTTAAAATACGCTAATGTTTTTACATACGGTACTTCTAAATCACATCAGACAACTAGTGTAGGTGATTCGTATTAGACAGTAAACCAATTAACAGTGCAACCTGCATTTTATTAGAAGTCTGCAAAACTTCCAGCCTGAGATTCTGCATCCTGAACAAACATACATGGCTAAATGAAATAAGCAAACTCCCAGCATATTATCAACACACTGGGTTTGGTTTTTTTTTTTTTTTAATAACCTGTTTATTAATTCAGGTAGAAAAGTTCACCTCAAGTCAAAACATGAATGAGAAAAATGGTTGCAAAAATAAAGATGAAATAAAACTTCCCTGGGAATTTTAGAGATTTATTAAAAAAAAAAAAAAAAATTGTCAGTTTCCTCCTAGTGAATATATTTGTTGATAAAAGCTCCCCGGTATAGAAACACTTTATATATATATACACACACACTTATATTNNTTATATTAAAATATAAATATAAAAATGTCTGGAAGTTATTTATGTGGCTCTGCAGTCACTAGGGGTCAGTGCAATCACAGGAATACGCTCGAACAACGCCCAGGAGTGAAAATACATTAGCCTGCGCTCGATTCCAAGTCCTCAGAGCTAAAGCCTCTTTGCAGCGTTCTGCAACGGCTTTAAATTAAGAGAAAAGGGCCCAATAGGCTTGTTATACTTCCTAATGGCCAACGCCGAGGAGAGTAAGAGCCACCAACACTCAGAATTGATAAATAGCTAATTTTTGTCTCTTAAAACACAATGATGTGGTGACCCTACTCCTTTGTCCTAGATGCTGTCCAAAGCACATTACTGTTACCTCCATTTTGGACAGCCTTCACTGCAGCTTTTTCTCAGGGAAAGAGCCTCTGAAAAGAGGTGAGAGTCTCCTTTAACCTTTCCAGTCTGGAAACATTTTAGATAGTTTTAAATATATTTGCTTTTCACTTTTTTTTTTTTTTTATATATATAGAAGTAAAACTAATGATAGAAACATATTCCTTTAGTATGCAATATTTGAGGCCCCTTGAGGGTACAACTTATGCTTAAAAATATATGGGAAAATCCTGCTGCTTCTATCCTCTTTTTATTTCCTAAGAACAAGGCAGTTAGGCAGAACTAAATATTAAAATTGACAAGGTCTTTTGAGAAGGTAAAGTAAACAAGACTCTTATTTTGTTTTAAGGTCACTTATTAAAAAAGACACTTCTAGTTTGATTTTTTTTATGACCATTTACTTCCTCTGGAGCAAAGCGATGTCTTCGAAGGTTGGTGTCCTTGTTGCTGTTCATGCATGATAATGGCTTATTAGTGAATTTCTACTGTAACGATAGAATTTGCTTCTTACATCTTCACAGATCCTTCTGCTCTCCACAGGAGAATCTGCAGAGCAGATTTGGAAGATTATCTTGCTTTAAAGGGGTAAGCACTAAGCACAACTTGGGTCTTATGTGACCCATGGTAATTCTGTTGACTTCAGCACTGCTGTTCATATTCTTAAATTCAAGTGTCTTTTGAATGATCGCAGCAGAGAACTTAGTGGCTTCCAAGGGTTTCATTGCAGTATGCATTGCAGCCTGCCAAATTGATATTGCTCTTGGAGATGAATGAGGATGTAAAATCCAGCAAGACTTTAACTTCCAAAGCAAAATTTTCAAACTGGCAAATAGAGTAGAGAGTTGTCAGAGAAAAAATAAATTACAGAAATGTAACAATCGTTTGCAAGTTAGATAAAACATGCCTCACATCAGCTCTTTCAGTTGGTCAGTGCTAGTCAAGACCTTTATCCTGTTGGCAGAGGGAGTACCTGGTGAAGGCAAGAGAGAGGGCTCGAATAGCTTGTGCTCGTAAGTGCCAGACCATTAACATTCAAAAATTAAATACTTGTTTTGGGGGAATTATTCAGTTTATTTCATTAACTTTACTTCATTAGTTGAAAGCACATGTTGGCAGGAATAGTGCTGGTAGCAGCTTGGATAGATGGACTACTCAAATAATCACAGATAATCACAGAATGTCAGGAGTTGGAAGGCACTTCGAAAGATCATCTAGTCCAACCCCCCTGCCGAGCAGGATCACCTAGATGAAATCACACAGGAACACATCCAGATTGGTCTTGAATGTCTCCAGAGAAGGAGACTCCACAACCTCTCTGGGCAGCCTGTTCCAGTGCTCCGTCACCCTCTGTAGACACTGATAAGACTTCTCATGTCACTGCCAGCTGTCAGGAGAAGTCTTAAGGCTGTTAAAAAACTAGAATAGCTTGTTGCTGTATTTTTGCAGCCAGTATAGGAATTGAAAAAATATGGTAATGCAAATATTTTGCAAATTACTTAAAACTGGATTTTTGGGAGAGGGAGTTTTTGATGTGTTGTGAAGTGGCAATCATGTATTCCTTAGTGAAAATACCACATGACATTGAGCACTGAGACTCCTGGTACACTGACAATAAAATTTCCTTCAGGTAAGGCAGCTGCAATGTTTCAAGTCTGGAAATGGCAGATGTTTAGCATTTCTTACCTTGAGGCCACAGATACCCACTGTTTGATTTAAGGCATTAGAAAAACTATCAGCATGACTTGAACTGAGGTTGCTGTAGAATAAATAGCTGCAGCAGTTGAACTCTCCTGATTTCCTATTGTTTTATTTGCCCTAGAGTGCACCACGCTATTTTAAAGTGTCGCACCTCAGGTATTCACTGAAAATTCTCCTCCCCTTCTTCCAGCATGACTGATCCAGCATTTGGTTTGCTGTTTTAAAAGCCATTATTTAAAAAACTCTAGGATGGTACACACTAGTTTTATTTAAAACCCAAGGAATAGTAGTGAATAAGATCTACACTAACAGACTACCAACCATTTTTTATTAGGGTACATGATGGAAACAGGTTTTAGCTCACCAGATCATATCATTTGTCTCACAAGAATTTGATCTATAACTCTCATCAGAGCTGCTCCAGAGGAAAACAATCTCCTGTTTCCCATGTAAACTATAGGTAAAGAGTAGAAAAGAGCTCATGTCCTGAAAAGAATCTTTCCAGATTTTATATATATATATATATATACACACACACACACACATACACACATTTAAAAAAAAAAACCAAACTATTTTACTGTTGCTGAAAGTACTATTTTTCCATGTTACATGGCTTGTTTCAATGATCTCTTTGTGCCACAACTTTCATAAGCTGTACCTCCTTTTTCTTAAAATCTACCAGATGCAATGCCCGCAGTCTGTATTCCTGTCTTGTGTAGGATATCTGTGATGACTGAAATTCTACAGCATAATTTTAGGATTTCTTCAGTCAGATTAGTAATCCAGATATCTCAGTAACACATTTCCAAGGGTGACCAATAGAAGATGCTTCAGGGACATTGTAGGAATTTCCGAAGTAGGGAAATAATAAGCAGTATATACATTGAAAAGTTTCTTCATTTAGTAGTGATCTTATGGCTTGAACTGAGTGATTTTAAAAAAGAAAATATTTCCAAGTATATTTTACTCTTGCCTGATATAATTGGAATGCTAAATTTCACAGCTTTTTTTTTTTTTTGGTGATGTACTAAATGCATTCTTTCTTAAAATCAGGCTTAAATTTCTTTAGTTTCCATTAAATGCTGTGTCCTTTTTCTATAAAGAAGTAACTACACTGAAGACAGACAATGGGTATTTGTATTCTGTTAAAAATTCTGACATTTCATAAAGGTTATAATTCAGTATTTTGTTTTGTACAAGTCACGTCATGTCCCGCCCTTGTCATTTTTGTGAAATCAGAGCAGTTTGCTATCTCAGTTCTTAGGATTTTCATTATGCCTCTGTTGCCCTGAACCCTTCAAAGACAGCTTCCCACAGGCTTCTGTCAGAGAACTGGGAAACAGTAAAGTATTTTTCGATTTAAGGATAAAGTAGAGAGTTCCCCAGGTTATGGGTAGAAAGTCGTAACATATTAGAGTGCTCTCGGGAAAAGATGTATTCCCAAGCATTCCCAAAGGACATTTTCTCCTACAGACTTTTGCTATCAGTAGAGTGGGCCTCTTGAAGATATGCTAGACTTTTGCCTGCCTCATGTAGAATATGATTGCACAACACTTGTTCCTATGACCATCATTCTCAATGATACGCGAGTTCTGTTCCTGCTCATCCATTTCCAGTTTTCATATTGATGACATTGCAGTGCCTGGTGCCTGAGTTGCTGTTCACCACTGCAAAGGCTCAGTGAAGGATGAGGAAAGGACAGGATTACTCACACAGCTGCAGCGTACATCTGAGAGAACACCTTGGTGTCCTTCTCCCAGCCATCATGGATCAGGAAGGTGTGTTATTAACATCCTCGGAGTCTCTGTAGTTGTTCTGCCCTTTGTTGATCACACTGTGATCTAGAAGATGAGGCAACATCCAGCTTGTGGCACAAAGAAGTCAGGAGGGCCTTTGGATGTTGAGGGGCACAGTGAATTTCCCCATTACACCCAACATGGGGGCTCAGCAACTGACCATTTTGAGGTAGGTAAATGTACATGAAGAAAGCAAAAGCTATCATGAAGATATCTGTGGCTGTTCTCTAGCCCTGCTCTTAGGGATAGTGTTAATGGGAAACATGAATAAGATTGTCCAAGCCTTTTCTCATTGCGAATGCCTGATCTATTTACATTCTGTAGATAGCATGCTCTCCCAGTCCAGCACAGGAGAAGACCTAAACCATGAGGTTAAACACTAAGTTGCTCTTTGGAGGACTACTGGTGCAGATTCACTGTTGTCTTGAGAACTCCTTGGGAATGGCACAGTGACTGCACCCTTTCCAATGTTTCCAGTGGGAGAAAAGTCCTTGGCAGGAAGAAACCTTGGCTGTGATTACCTTGAAATATTTTAAGTGATACATGCCCACAAAATATTTCTGTTTCAACAATTTAACAATTTCTATTGGAAGTAGATGGTTAAAAAATTCCCAGATCTCCCTACGATCAATTCAGTGGATATATTATTCATTCCACCCTATATAGCGCTTTTCAAAGCTGAACTATCCTAGCCTTTTTCTTCTCCACATAATCGATATTTTCCCAAGTCTCTCTTCATTTTTGTTTTCTGTCTGTAAACCTTCTGCCATGTCCTTTTTTGATGAAGTGATCAGTGCAGAACAGCAGTTCAGAGGAAGCTCTCTCATTGATTTATATGATGGTGTTCACTTTCAATATCATTTTCAACATCGCTCAATTTGCATCTTAACATTCTGTTTGCTCTTTTGATCGATGCTGTGTATTGAGCAGAGACATATTGAGTTGTTCAGAGAAGCATTCGAGTTCTTTTTTCCCCCTCTGTGGTTGCAGGTAATTTAGAGCCCTGTAAGGTGCATTAGTAGATCAGATTATTCTTCCCAATGTCTACAATTATCTTTTCTTTCCAAGCCCTGTGAGGCAGGCAGGCAGTGGAACTGCAATCAGGCTTCTCTCAGAGGAGCACAGCTTGAAATTTGGTCTGGGACTCCGTGAGCACACTGCACCAGCAGCCGTCTGGGAGACGCACAGTGGTGATGTCTTCCCCACAGAGACCTGTCCTCTTCCTCATCAGTGTGACCCCCTTTGCTCTCACAATTACACACTCCAGCTGCAAAGTTACCAGAGGAGCAAAGACTAAGGAGAAAGTGTGTCTTTATTTTTCTCAAAGGACTTTGCCTCGGAAACCTAAGTTTTACTGCAGATTGTGTGCTGTATTAAGAAATTATTTCCTAGTATTAACCTAAAAATTATTTCCTACATTACTGGTCAACACTATGGCTTAGAACAGGGCATTGCAAGATAGTTTAATTGAATTTGTCAATCACAGTCCTATAAAACTCTCTTTTGTATCTACCTAAGTGCTCTGTCTTTAAGGGGCTTAAAGGCTGACTGAACAACTAAATGCTCAGTTGCTACAAAAGTGCTCAATGTTTTGGTATTTTTTGGTTTTTTTTGTGGGGTTTTTTTTTGTTGTTTTGGGTTTTTTTTGTTATTTGTTTTTAATTGGGCAAACTCTGCTGTGACTTGAGCACACTAACTAAACAACACTGTCCATCTCCTACAGGCAAATACAAAGCGCAAATCACACTCGGGGAAATAAATGCAAATTACATTGTAACCACATAAACAACTTTAAATTTTTTGCCACACACACAAGAGGTTTTATAATAGAGTGGTCAGCACAAGAAGATATTTAAATGGATAAATGATGTAGATTTCATGGATGAAGATTTTCTCCATCTAGTAGACAACTTCTGAAAGATCAGTTTAGCCTTTTGGGCTTTTGCAGCATAACAATTTGCTGCTTGTAAAGAAATAACATGGATTTAACTAGATTAATTTTTCTGGAAGATTAAGCAGCTGTCTTCTGTCAGGTTCCTTATTCAATCCTTCTTGCCAGTTCTTGTTCATAGAAGAAATTTGGCAGCTACTCAAGCACTGAAGTAGGAAAGAGTCTTTGCACACATTTATAGCTCAATAGCAATACAAGTTATATTTGCAATTTACCTTTCAGTTACTTCCTGAATGAGTACTATCCAGGAGAGAACCTGCTCATCGTGGCTTTCTCAATCATATCCTGGGAGTATGATTAAAAGCAAGCATCAGAAGAAACTGTTCCTCTTAAAGGAGGGGCATTGCACGTCCTACTGAATATTGCCTTGCAAAGGCATACTCAGTATGCAAAACACATAGCTGAGTCTTACACACTAACAGTCCACCCACTAATAAAACATTTATACCACAACCCAAAACCTCCAGTCTTACCACCTGCTAACACTAAAAAACTCAATCAAGCCTCCAGAAATATAAAATATTTGGGTTTAGTTTTCTTTCACAAGGAATGATCAATATTGAAAATGGGGAGGTATCAACTCTCTATGACTCCTGTGCAAACTCCACTCTTATGATTAATTTGTTAACAGCATCTTGGCAAACACAGGTTCTGCAGTCAGGGTTGGTGAGGTATTGATGGGCAGAGTTTAGCAGATGAGCTTGTTAATGACATGTGAGAAGCAGCAGCATCCTACTAAGCCTCTGTACTGTGTCCGGCAGTGGATGAGCATTGTTTTGTTTGCATAAGGGTTTGGGGTTTTAACCTGCAAGTGAGTTTTGGATGTTAGAAAGTTAAAAGTTAGAAGAAAACAGTTAACAACTTCAGGGTTTCAAAGAGCTTTTTATAGAAAAGAAATTTGAGTGGGTTTTTATTTTAATATTTAATAATAACTGAGTACTTATTGGGACTTGGGAAGAAGGCACAGAATTAGGCAAAAAGAATTTTTTTTTCTTTTTCTTATTTTCCCCTTGTAACTGTCCACCTACTTTTTCATAGAATTTATGGGAAATTTAATATTTTATTATATTCTTTTACTTTTGTTCTACAAGTTTCTTGGTGGTCAGAAATAAAATTTTGCACAAGATGGAATAAAAAATAGGAATTTTATGTGGCCATTTCTTTTGGGAACTATTTTTTTTTTGTTTGTTTTTTTTTTTTCTGAAAGAAGATTAAAAAGTAGAACAAATCATAGAGTGTTGCTATAAAACAAAACAGAAGGTAACTCTTTATTTATATCTTTGAATTAAAATACATCCTGAATTATAATTGCTTTACTTGAGCTGCTGAGTAGTAATCAGAGTCTTGTTCTTTCTCACTATCCTCTGCCCTTGATATTCTGTACTGAAGTAGAGAAAATAATGCTATTGGCACAATGTACTTTTCATAAACATCTGGTGTCTCCATTGTGACAGAACTTAATAAATAAGAACTCATTTTCACTTTGCCAAAAGAAAGTTCAGCAATTAAGACACTTCTTTTGGGGCCAGTATTCTGTGGTCCTGCCTGATCTTCTCCTGTGAGACTCTGATACATCTTTTATGAGGTTAAACTCTCAGGTCTTGCGAGGTTCTGCCTCTTGAGAGGTCTCAGGCAGTCCTTGTAATTACCCTACTATCTGTCCAGTCTGCTCTATGAATTAATCGCTTGTGAACTCAATGTCATTGTATAGTCTGAATTTCAGAGTTTAAGAAGATATTAGACTTTAATTTTCATTGCATGATATCCATTGTGGACAAAAGGTTGGATTGGAAATGGAATTGCTAGCACTGGCAAATTGTGGGGAAAGAAAAAAGTAAAAAGATTGTATTTGAGCCTTTGTAAAATAGAAAGGGAGAAAATAGAAGTGTATAGTTGCCAATACGGCTTCTTTGATGAAATACAGAGAGATACAGAATAGCATTTAGTTCACATTATACCAGGGAGGTACAAACCACATATACCTGTAAACTAGGAATTAACTCTACAAGAGTGTAATTCTTTTCACCAAGAAGTTGTAGCTGTGTTGGGGTTTCAGCAGGAAATCCCCTGAAAAGTGCTGCCATGTAAATGCATTGATGCAGTGGACCACTTAGCTTTATCTTTTCTCCTTGGTCGGTGTTGATTATGTTATAGTGTTAGCCACAGATTTCTTCTTGTTCTCCTCCTTCCTTTTCCTTCTTCCTTCTACAGAAAATAAATAATAAATATCCGGAATGAATCTATGTCAGATACTACAATTATATTAACTATAAAGGGTGGACTACAGCATAAATTCTAAATTATACATGTCTATTTATTAACACCTTGCAATTTTTAACTGAAGGAATGTAGATAAATTCCAAATACTTGGTGCGATTTCAAACAGCTGAGGTATGTGAATGGAATGTGAGAGAAATGCTTTCACCTTCTCCTCTTTCACAAAAAGAAGTAACATAAAATTACATATCTTTCTAATACGATATGTTTTGACAATAAAGATATTTTTGGCAACTGAATAAAGCAACAAACATACTCAGCCATTCAGGTTAGAACGAACACTCAGACTTCTGTATGTCTGCACCTCACAGCAGGATCATGCATTTCTTACCAGCCCCTTTCTGTTCCCCTGGCTATTTTAATCCTTTTGGATACTGACTGGATACTGATTGGAGGTGTTCCTAGTCTGGGATAGATGTACTACACAGCTTCTGAGAGGTTCTTTAATGCGTGCTCAGTATGCTGATGCATCAGCTTTGCTAAGCATGCACTGATCAAAGTTAAACTTAACACCAAACTTAAAACCATGTGTGATTTATCTGAGAAGTACCTGCCTTTTCAGAAGTCTGATAGCTTATGCTGTTGGATATCTAAAGCAAACCCAAGTATCACAAAAACACACAGAAAGTTATATCCTTGTGGTTTGTTTTACTCAAGATGGAACAAAGGATATTGATGTCTTTGTAGGTTATCTGATAATAAATTCTTTGACTGATAGACTTTAGCTAAGAGAGGAGGGTGACAAAACCAGAGGAAAGAGGTCTTTAGAAACATGTTATTGTGGAACTGTGGTTTTGTTTCCTAAATTGAAAGAAGAATGGGAGGAGGATGTGACAAATACAGCTTTCAAGTTAAGGTAACTGTAGCATACACGTTATCTCAATAGTTTTATTTAAATATCTTTAAACTGAGGACCCTAGAGAAATCCCTTTGAAAGTTCTCTCTTGCCCACCATCATGCTCCTTGGCAAATTCCCATGGCAGTCAGCTTACTGATGCATGCTGTTTCCATGCAGTCAGGCTTTTATTTACAAAGGTTAGACAAACATCTCTGAAACTTCTCCTAAGGCCAGGAAAAGGGATGATTAAAATATGAAAGTGCCAGTGGTTGAAGGAGTGTGCGTGGCAGGCAAGGGGACTATAGATCAGTCTTAGAAGGAATATACTACATAAATTTGAGAGAGAAAATAAAATGAGTGTTTTGTAACACAGAATGTTAGAAGGGAACTAGAAAGATCATCTAGTCCAACCCCCCTGCCACCTCCTTAAGATTGGCAAACTGCTGCTGCAAAGATCTAAGCTGTCAGGGTTGGGAAAGGAGCTGAGTTTTGCAAACCTTCTACTCTTTGGAAAGGAATCCTCCAACTCCTGTTGTTTATTTGCATCATAATACTTGTAAGCATTGTCCTGGGGTTGCAACATGGCTTCCTTAAGAAACGGCTAGAAAGTTTAAGGGTCCAACAAGTCAAATCCCAGCAGTGCTCCCAAGGACAAACTCCCAAACCCTGTTGCGCAGTGCCTCTGGGAATCACATTTTAGAGAGAGAAAAACAAAAAACAGCTGCATTTTGCCACCAGAGAAGGGAGTGAGAAGATGTAAGAAACTTTGCAGACACCAAGGTCAGTGAAGGGGGGGGAGGAAGAGGTGCTGAGAGAAGATTCCCTGTGGCCTCTGGAGAATACCATGATGAAGTGGGTGTCCCCTCACAGCCTGTGGAGGACAAAGAGTCGCCACTTGTAGACCATGGAGAGGTGCCTGTGCCAGGCAGGAGCCCGCCTTAGAGCAGGTGGAGGAGTAGGGAAGAATCTGTGGCCTACATTGGAGCAAGCCCCTGGCAGAACCTGAAGCCCGCAGAGAGAGATGAGAGGCAGAGACAGAGAGACAGAGGCCCACGCTGGAGAAGGTTTGCTGGGGATGCTTGTGACTCTGTGGGGGACCAGACTGGGGACAGCAGTCTGGGACTGAGAGACATTTTATGAGTTTATAAGTGCCCCACGCTGGGGCAGTTGGTGAAGAGTCAAGGCCCTGTGGGAGAGGACTCACGTGGATAAGGTCATGGAGGACTGTCTCCCATGGGTGGGACCCCACGCTGACACAGGGAAAGAGTGTGAAAAATGCCCCCCCCCAAAAGGATAACAACTCATGAGGAACTGACCAAAGACTAAAGCCTCCATTCCCTATCCCCCCCGCTTTCCCCTGTGACATCTTGGGGAAGAGAAACATCATAAATAGAGTGAAGTCTGCAAAGAAGGGAGTGGTGGTGGTGGTGGTGTTTTAAGAGCTGTTTTGTACTTCTCATTATCTGACTCTGGTTTCTGTGTGTTTCTATAGTGTAGTGTAATAATTTAGAGAGTTTTCTTGCTTTTATTCTGAGTTGAGTCTGTTTTGCCCATGACACTAATTGCAGAATGATCTCTCCCTGTCCTTATCTTGACTCCAAAGCCTCTCAATAGGTATTTTCTCCCCTGTCCAGATAAGAGGGGAGTGATAGAGCAGCTTTGGTGGAAGTCTGGCCTTCAGCCACAGTGAAGCCACCACAAGCAGTGTAGCATGTGCAAGTCATTAATGGTATATGGATATATTCCAGTTGTATTGACACAGACACACACAAAAAAATAATTAAAAAATTAGCTTTTTCTCTTCAACCAGAAATATATTTTTTTTAAAAAAGAAAACTGCTTGGTTGGAATAATCATGATACGAAAGGAAATATACATATAACTAAATGGTGTTTAATGAAGGGTGAAGGTGAATACTGACTATATTAGAGCCAGAGAGGATAGAATCATTAATGAATAAACTATTAGTTTCTGGGGATTAGCAGCTGTTAAAGAAGAGCTGAACAGAACCTTCCTTAAATAATTACAAGGCTGCTGAGAATGATGTAGGACTTATGATGAAGTGGATAAGGTATTTATTCAGGAAGGCAAATGTACAACAGATTTGTTTCTCCTCAAATATTCCGCAGAACTCCCCTCTTCGCTGTTTAATAAAACCACTTCTAATTTAAAGCTTTTAGTTTTTAACAGTATTAACAATTTCAGATGTTGCCCAAGAAACACTGCAAGTGTTTTAGTGGAACTTGTTCTTTCATGTTAAGTCAGGAAATCCTTGTTTTAAAAGGCATGTAACTGATAACCACATAAATGTTGGCTGACAGTATGAACCTCTGTATTCATGCTTGGGCTCTGAGAGTTGGAATTAACTGTGTTCATGCTACTGACAAGCACAGAGTACTAAATGGTAAGAGAAGGAAATTTCAGGTGCACCAGTTTAAGGTGATAGAAACACACAAATGGATGTTCAAGCACAGTCTGTAAGCATAAAGACTTTGAGATTATGTAAATCACCTGCCATTAAATATAAACTGGCATTCATCTAGGTAAAAACAAACAAAAAAAGGCAACACACAGAAATGGAAAATGATTGCTTATTTAGACTATGCTGTCTTTTACTGTAGTTACTGTACTGACACTATTTTTGTAGAACAAAGGAGAAGGATGCTAGCTAGAACTGTCATTAGTCACCCCTTCAAGGAACCCTTCTCTCTCAGTATGTCAGTCTTGCCTTACGTCCTCAGCATTTGTTTGTCCTGTGGTCTTAGTGCAGATCAATGTATATAATAGATTCCTACTTTTACAGTTTCACAGGATATTTTTCATAGCTGTACTATAAAAATAATACCATACTTGACACTGAAATGTATAGTTATTTGCAATTTGTTCATTGTCTTCTACCAAAGAGACAGTAATGGGACTTATACCTGCCTATGTTTCCTAAAAACATTGAAGCTCGGACAAGATTTTCTACTCTAATGGTTTGGGGTTTTCTTGTTGTGTTTTTCTTTATGTAAATTTTAACTTCAACTATTGTAACAGAAGATTTCACAATTAAGAGGACTCCCCCTACTTTCTCTATAAGTTAAACAGTCTCTCTATCATATGCCACCTTTGCAGAACAGCTGTCAGAATGAGGGCTTCAGTAATACAGTAAAATTTAAATGCCTGTCTTATGCTTTCTTTAGAATATAATTATGAATGGTCAGCATTCACACTCCAATTGAAACAATTCTCTTTAAGAATACATAGTGAGGCTTCTATTGCTATTTTTTCAGTCTCCTGGGAGAAGTTTGGTGTTTTTTACATTTAAGCTTAGTTCTTTAGACTTTTTCTCATTTGCTCAAATAACATGGTACTTCAGAAAGCTTTAATGTGTTTTTTATAAGATTCAAAAGTAAGTTTACTTGCTAATGGCAACTGCTAGCTCACTTGCTTTGAAGTGCCATTAATGGTGCCTGAACTGCTTATCATCGATATTGTGACCTTTCTGTAAGCCTGGTTCTGGATCATTAAAGCTGTGAAAAGTTTTGCTGTTCACTCCAGTGAACATCAGAACATCCTTATTATTAAAGATAATAATATTTAAAGTATTAATCTCCTTTGCAACAAGAGTACAGTATCAAAATATATTTGATTAATTTTTTATAAATTTCATAGTTCCCAACTTCTTAGCTTGTTTCCACCTCCTACAATGTTTTAAAGTCTTCATGACTTGTGTTGATCTGTATTTGTAAAGTAATTATTAAAAGGCTTTGATATTTATAGAAGATTTTAAAGATGTCTATTCATTAATTATTGACTCCCCAAGTGACTAAAGTCTACTAATTTGTAATAAATATTTAAGATTTCCATGGAATATTGAGGTTTATTTTGTAGGTTGGTTTTTGGTTGTGGTTTTTGTGTGTGTGTGTGTGCGTGTGTATGTTCGTTTTGTTTAATTATTTTATTTTGCCTTCATGGTTTTGAAGGAAGAGGACTTGTAATACAACTCAACCTGTTTATATATGTATGTGAATTTTAATATGTGCTCTCTTTTTTTTTTGTGTCTTATTGTTGGCTTGCCCTTGAAATTAGCAAAACAAATCAGCTCTTCAGTCTCGGAAAACATGCAGTAGTCCAGGCTACAATCCTTCAACAGCCTGCATATGTCCATAATTTCATAGACTCAAAATCCTAAAATGTAATTGAATGGTTTCAGAGAGGATTTTGAAGGCTGATGAGTATCTCTATTCAGTGTCTTGTAAGAAAGAGAACTTCAGCAAGTGAATATATTGCGTTCCAAGCTTGTGTGGGGGCCACTCAGATCTCTTCATTGGGAAATAGTAAATACAGTTTTTAATATTTCCTTCCTCTGTGTAGGTTTGTTGCTGAAGTCAGACCATTGTTCAGCAAAAGATGTGACTCTACTTGAAATTCATAAAGAAGAATCTTATCCTAAGAGTAGTTCCCTAAAATCTTTTAGCACCATCTGAAAAGACCAGTAAGATCTAGTCACTGATTTTTCAAAGCACCACTGGTGTACAAGGTAGTGACACTGTGGTACTGCCTTCCTCTTATATTATTTCCCAACAGTAAAGATGATGGGACATGGAAAATATGGCTTTGGTATCTCATCTTCTTTTAGATTATCTTAGCTGGAGGGAAAATAAGATATAGCCATGAAACCAGCACACTCTTCTGAGAGTTCTCACCCACTTTGGGAACTTTTACCACTCACAGAGAGACTTTGCAGCAATTGTTGCTGCCAACTGCACAAAATAGACAGCTAAGATTAATTAACTTGGAGGATAAGTATTAATATACACACCAGGTCATATGCAAGGAATGTCTGCCAACTCAACAGTTGCCTGTCAAGTGTGGAGATATTAGCCTCTGGTCCTCTTTGATATAGGCTAATCCTTCACGGTGTTGAGTTGCTGCCTTATTCTCTGGTTTTATTTTTGTTTTTTCCTCTTAAAGCTTTTTACCCTTTTATATCAGCATTTTTAGTCTTAAATCACTCAGCTCCTTATCATCACATCTCAACAATGTTTGCACTTCTGGAAATGCCTTCATGTGAAATTTTATCTGTTTCTCTTTTAAGTTTCTATCTGAATGGAAAGGTTGGACACTTGAAATTTGTAGTTGGCTCATTTGCACTTTCAAAGCTTCTCAATGAAATCAAATGTATCTACAAGGAAGGGCTTTTTGGACAAAATAATAAATATTTTGCCCTCTTTGATCCTCCCATTTGAGGGCCTTCTAAGAACTGGCTAGGCTTTTATCTTTATGGGATGAATCTTCTGGCAGGCTCTTTCTGATTTTGAAAAATAATATACAGGCATATTTTTAAACATGGCTAATAATCCTCTTTAGTTCAGACAGTTCTACATCATACTTTTCTCTTATACCACCGTCAAGCACAATCCTGCATTATCATGGCAGCTACTCACAAAGCTATTCTGGGCTGTCTGCTTACAAGGTGCTTGCCAGCCTCAGCAAAATACTGCTGTTAGCATTGAGGCATTGTAATGTTATTACTGTTTTTTTTTTTTTTAAATAAAAGCTATTCTTTCCTTGGGAAAGACTTAAATTCATGAAGCTAAGCTCAAAAAGAATGTCTAAATCATGTAGTCTTACCCCCACACTATGACAGGCTATCACATTTTACACTGCTGGCTTACATCAAACCCAAAGACTTGTTAAGGCTTGAAGTCCTACGCGGCTTGCGGTAGGATGCTATCTGTAATTCAGCTCACTAGGTTGCTTTTGTTTGAGGTCTTTTACTATGCACAATGAAAACAGGATATACACAGCTCAAGAGTTTTATATCCTTTCATGTCATAATTTTTCCTCCTGAATACTCAAGCTACTCACTATCTCAACAACTGCACTCTGTTTTCACTGTTATTATCTAGAGTGGCTTTAGCTTACTTTCTTTCAGCTTAGCCACAATGTTCTTAGCATCTCTGAGCCTTGGCCACGCAGCTCTGCTGTATCAGCTGAACCCCTGTGCAGAGAGCTGCAGTATCACTGTCCACAGAGGAGGTACTGATCATGTGAGGCATGTTAGAAAATCAAGGCAGTGTCTAATGTTACACAGGTCTGACTTCATTTACCACATAAACTAAATATTCCTGGTTTAATCTTTTAAGGTTGTGGGTGCTTTTTCTAGATGTTTTGAAGAGCTGTGAAACAATTACTTAGAAAATTGTTGAAACCCTTCTGAGACAATAGATTTATACCCTAAGGATGTAACCTATGTCTGAGTTCTTGAACACAGGTCTCTGGTATTTGATTATAATGTAGTAAATATTGTAGCACTGTGATCATTTATTCAGAGATTCATGTGCTTCTTTAATAGTAACCTTCTAATTATTTACTGCTTTTTTGTGAGGTTACAATGTGATTTACCTCTGTTTCTGTGAAAGTACTGAATACATTTGCTGTGTAATTATTTGTGTATATTCTCTTTTGATCCATACTTTCCATAAAGACACATCCATAATTAATGTCACAGGTCTGTATTTATTTCCAGAGATAAAGAAAGTATTAATTCCCATAGCTCACTTGGACCTCCAGGGCAATACCACTTCTTAGGCCTAAATAAACTATTAAGCATTGCCCTTTGATTTTTATTTTTTTCAAAGTACTTGAATATGTACTAAATGAACATATTCAGCACTAAAATTAACTACATTCAGATGACTCATCTGTTTAAAAAAACCCTGAGAAACACATGCACATAGATCTTTGAGACTCTGAATGTAAGCAAAACCAAGGAAAATACAATCACTGAGTATAATACTGTAATAAAACATCAAAACACATAAAAACCTCAGTCACCAAGGTATTGGCTTCATATGGACTCATAATTAATTCATAGTCTGCCTCAACTGTGGAAGGGGGAAAGGACATAAACAAGGAATGTGGGGTTTTGTTGTTTTCCCCTCTGTGACTTCTTTTCTGCCAGATTCCAAATTAAATGAAGCCAAAGCTGGCACTACACAAAATTTGATTCAGATGAAACTTCAGACACTAAAGCCATTAAGCATACATTTCCTAAATAAAAAATGAGTTGTCTGCAAGCTACCTTGACATGGTCTGCAAAGTCTAGTGCATTAAAAAACAGCCCAGTGGATTGTGAAATCCTAGTGAAATAAATAAAAAGAAAATAAACATCCTCTGCCCACTCTTCCTTTATTCTCTTACATTCTCTGTGTAGATATAATACTGCAGCTGAAGCGGACAGTTAGGAACCTGAATGCAGAAGCAGAATTATTTTCTCTATCACCAAGTCATTGCAATATAATTTGGAAAATGAGACGTTATAATTTGTTATTTTAAAGTCTCTACACCATTTCAGCTTTTCATTTTTCATTCCACAAATGAAGAAGTAGGGCTCTTGCATCTTCCCTGCAGATGTTAGCTGTGATCGTACCTTCTTAGAGGTTAAATCTCTTTACCATGTTTCCAAACAATGGTACAAAGAAAGTGACAATGAGTTTTTTGGATGTCTTCCCACCTAGACAGTAGCAGTGCTTTCTAACTGGGGTGAGAGTTCATGCCCAGTTCATAAAATGGGCAACTTACAGAGCAAGGCCACTGGCAGCTGGTTTACATTTACTTTACTTATGCCTGCACATCCACTTTTATAAATCCAAGTTCTTGAGAACCACTGGTGTGTGTGTAACTACTGCTACTATGGCTGCTCATCTTGATGGAATTAGACAGTAAATTTCATCTGCTCTCAGTCAGCTGTAGTTTTATGCTCAGTTCCCACAGTGTGTATGTGGGGGCCAATGATTAAAATAAAAATCTAGTCATTATCATGTCATAATTTGAACTCAACTGACTCCCTGCAGTCGTACACATGTGTTTAACTGATCCTGTCATGAGATCCATTGCAGTGAAAAGAAATTTCTTTACCTAAGATGACAAATACAAACATTTTTGTGAATCTTTAGGGAGTGATATTACTCTTATGTTGAAAAACTTTGGATCATGAGAAGATAACCTACAGAAGTATACCTCGAGTAACAAGGAGTACAAGATTTTAAAAATTTTATTACCTACTTTTATTTTCAACTACCTGTGCTCTCTTACTGACCAATTAAAACCTTTTGAATGACACACTTCTCAATACGGAAGGGATAAAATGTCTTTAAATGAAGCTTCAGGAAGTAAGGAAGACTCTTAAAAAAGTGTTTATGCTTGTACTGGTAAACTTTTATAATTTTGGTCCTGGACATTTAAAGGGAGAATCTTTTGTCTTTATGTTTTGTATGAGTATTTTTGAGTACTATACATAACAGATAAAGACTGTGGATGTCAGACCAAGAAGCAAAAAAACAGACGTGTAATCCAATCTTAAAATAAGATTTTATTTCCTCTCATATTTTTAGTTTCAACTTGAAGCTTTTTTCTAAATGTTTGCATGGTTTGGGTTTTTTTTTTTTCAGTTATATTTGGTGTGTTGTTGCTCATTTGTAGAACCTGAGAACAAAACATAACGCTGAAATTAAGAACAGTGACAGTTAAAGTGAAAAATCTAGTAGAGCACTGTTTTGTAAGACTGAAGTCATATGAAAGTGAGAAGTGCTGAGTTAAAGCCTAACCATAAAAAAGAAGGTTATAACAAAATATTAGTTCACAATTCTTGAATGTACTAAGACAATGTGTCTGCAACTGCTTGCATAAGTTATGAACCTGACTGTATCTTGTGTTAGGTTTTTAGTTTATTTTTTTCCTGAGCGAAGGAATCTTGTCAAAAGTGTACTTAAGTAGGTAAATGGGATACTACAACAACACACACACACCCACACACCCACACACACACACACACACACACACACACACACCCACACACCCACACCCACACACACCCACACCCCCTATCTGCAGAAGCCAGCACACTAGTTATTTTGCTGCTCACAAATGCCATGTGAGTTAGGTGGAATCAGCTTTCTAAAGAAAGCTAACGCATACCAGAAATATAAAGCTTTCTAAGACCCTTATATACCCAGCAAATACAACAATCTTTGTGTTTGGCTTTACTGTTATGATTTTTTTTTAATAAATAACTATGAAGGCTGCAGCTTTATATCTGAGACAGAATGGTTAGAGTGCTGAATGTACTCACAAAGGATTTTTTTTTAATCCTACTCTATTGCTAATAGTAGTCTTTGATTATCACCAGCATTTTGTTTGCCAGCTACTTCTCTGATTTACATAAGGTCTTCTGGAGAGATGTTCTAGGGGGGAGAAATAAAGTGAAGGATAGACTTAACCAACGTTATAATTGGAAAGATCAACACTGCAGAGAGACAGCAGATTTACAACTGTAAAAAGAGGAGGTTTGCACACACACAAGCACACACACACACACACACTGAAACATACACTCGGATATTTCACAGAAAATCTTGGATGTTGAAAGGGTTTATCAAAATGAGAATAGCCAAATGTTGTACATAAATCCAGGATCCAGACCTTTGTTAATAGTTTGTGAATGTTATAGTTTTGTTTCACGATAAAGTGATATCTTTAAATAGAATAAAACACACCAGTTTGAGAATTTCTTATTTCAAAATGAGTTGAAAAAAAAAACAAAACAAGAAAAGTAACCTGCACATTATTGTCTATTATTTTTAAAAAAGTTTTCCTTGAAAATATAGTATTTACTGGAAATAATTTTTCCTCAGCTCCTGACACCCTCTTCATCTAAATTAGTGAAAAAAGTATCCTTTATTAACTCACCTTTTTTTTTTTTTTAAAGCACTTTTAAGTTCAGGTTATGTGTTGCCCTTTTAACATCTATGAAAAATATAATTCCATTTAAACTTCTTGAGTTTCACACAATGGCATAAATTCGAATAATGCATTAAAATATGCAAGTTTAACCCTACCATTTTGAACAGTTCTCACTAATACAGTTAAGAAAACATGCAGGGATACATTGTCAGCAAATTAAAGACCTGGGGTTAACATTTTACCTTTACTCTCTTGTAGCAGATTATTTCCCAAACTGTACCTTTCCAGTGGGGTGAGAAAGTTTAATGGCAGATTAAGTCAAGTGAAATCCTCACATTAATTTTGTAAAATGTGTCAGGTGGTTTCAAATTTAGGCAACTCTTCATTTGAAACCAAGTGCATCCCTCTGGACGTTGAAGTTTTTGACAGAAACAGATTTTAAGCAAGAAACTGGAAGTATTTTTTTCCTCTGCCAGGCACATACACACCATTTTGTGACTGAAGACTCTTCTTCTCTGGATATGAGCATGGGCTTTGGCCAACTTGAACTTCATAATCTTCTTTTGGCAAAACATGTCTCTGAGAGTTTCATAGTCTTCTGTTGGTCTGCATCTACAGAAAACTTAGAATAATACCTTCCTCTGCAGTTTTAATTTTCTCACAGCTTCCCTGCTGACAGATTTCTTTGATTCTACCTATTATCCCACAACATGCTTAAATCAAAGGTATCTTAGATCACATTCCCTACTTCTTCCCTGAAATTATACTTTTCAATCTTTGCATGTTTACTTTCTGCATCTTAGATCTTGGCCTTTTCCATGCATGCACAGTGCCAGAAGGAAAAGGTCCTTCAAGGAGAAGACAATGTGATACACAGGCACATAGTTTTGTAGGCTGATGGACTGCAGATATTTGCTGAATTGAAGAGGTCTGTGTTGCTGGGAGAAGGGAAGCAAAAGAAGGACTGAAAGCTAGTTCCTAGTTGAAACCAACCCTGAGGAGATGCCCAACACCTATTACATAGATAACCCCTGAAGAGTGAACCATGTTAGTTGGAAAGACATTTCAAAATGGGGCAGGCTGTTTGTAGGCAATGCTTCACTCAGCCCGGAAAGTGTGGAAGCTGAAATATCAGCTTTTCTTCTGGCTGCAGCTTGTTTGTATCTCTGATAATTATGTTGTGTTAATGATTTTTAATTTAAATTGTAAAACTGTGGTCATTTTTTGGTAGATGTTTAGGTAAGATGAGTGACAGGTGCAATTAGGCTCCCCTGTCTCTGAGCTAATGAACCCTCTAAAGTGAAATACAAAGCTTGCTGAAGTGATGATAAAAAGCAGTAGCTGATTGATGATGGTAACACAGCCAATGGGGCAGTTCACACAGCAGCTTTGCCCAGGAGTGGAAAGAAGAGCTCCTTGGTTTGGAGAACAAGGAATCTCAGTGAGTTTTTCGGGTCTGGGAGGCTTTGGTTGTTTATTTTAAAGCAGTCCTACACTTTGGAAGAGCAGTTTGCTAGAGCCAAATACCTGAATGTGTGCCTGCTTCTCAAGGCTGTGTGAAAAGGATGTGAACTGCCTTAGAAAGGCCCTTATAAAGACATGAAACCTAACCATGCCCAGGTGAGGATAAAGGGCAGCAGCTTAATGACTTGTAGGCAACCAGAAAGGCATTTTGCATTGAGAGTGTGCATTGGGGAAGGTGGTGAGACCACAGCATGCATCCAATACAGAGGGTATGTAGGAGGTACTTCATTTTGTTGTGGTTTAACCCCAGCCACTAAGTAAGCATCATGCTCAACCCTCTTGACCCAAGGTCATGGGAAGGAAATGCAAAAAAACCCAGTTGTGTGTTGAGATAATGACAGTTTAATAGGATAATAAGGAAGATAATAATAGCAACAATAATAATTTTATATGTATATATAAAACAACTGATGCACAAATGCAATTACTCTCCATATGTGGAAAGAAAAAAAAAAACAGCCTAGTGCCTAGTCTATTTCGAAGCAGTGATCTTGCCTGCCCAGCTTGCTACCCCAGCTAGGTATGAAGCATGATGTTATGTGGTACGGAATACTCCTTTGGCCAGCCTGGGTCAGCTGTCGTGGCTGTGCTCTCTCAGCTTCTCCTGCACCTAGCAGGGCATAACAAGCTGGAAAGACCTTCACTTGGTGTAAACACTACAACTACTCAGCAACAACTAAAACCATCAAGGTGCTGTCAGTTTTATTCTCATACTAAATCCAAACCAAAGCACTATACCAGCTACTAGAAAGACAGTTAACTCTATCCCCGCTGAAACCAGGACACACTTAGATAGTATAAAGATATAAGATATGGGCAAGACAAAATTAAAAGCTAACAATGACAAAATACTCTGTAGAAATACTGGGAAGGGGTCATGTAAAGGCATTTGAAATTTCTGTAGTATGTACAATTTTTGAAGTTTGTTCATCTGTTTAATACTTTTCATTTAATGTAATTTTCTACAGTTATTCATCATTGTAGATGAAATGATCCTTCCATTTCTTTTGGCATTGTGAATGGATATTACTTCTAATGCAAATAATCCGGGGAAGATTTGATTCCAATAAATAGTGAGGCAAGTATTTTTCAGGTGACTTTTCAGCACTATGGTAGTGTTGCAATACAAAGAGTTTAATTGCCAGAGATGAGGCAATTAAATGTCTTTATGCTTATATACTAAGATAAAATCTTCACACAGATATTTATGTTTTGTGTATTTATGCCTCTCCCTCTCTGGCTGAGCATATCTTATTTATTTCATCCATGCATGTAAATTATTGCCTTACAGCTGTATAAGCAGTAAGAATCAGGTTGACTAATTGACTAATCTCTTCCTGTGTTTGTTTATGTTAATAGGTTTACTCAATTATGCTATCCTAATGTGGGCTGGAAAAGACTGACTTTGTGATTTTAAGCAGTTTTGAACGTAGTTCATTTTTCAAGAAAGGTCTTAGATAAAGCTGCAAGACCACACCAGAGATTCAGAAGGGAGTTCACTGCTTGTTTTACAGCTACTCTGTAATGCTTCATTATAATGGGAAGAAATAGTTTTGTTAGAATAATTTGGACAAAAGAACCAATGATTTCTACACACAGATAAATGCTGCTAGCTCTTTGATGAAGAAGCTTCTTTGAAGCAAGCTTAAGAGAGACATGTGAAAACATATGCAGTTTTATGGAGAGATGCAATATAGTTGCACAATATTTATCAATCCTAACACAAAGATGAGCAAGTGATTCTTATTTGCTCTCTGTATGAGCTCAATGAATTTTTGATGTAGCTGATAATGAGATCCAGCTCATAAGAGTTGTTAGTTAAAAAGATGTTGGTAATTGAGCTGTATAAGGTAATTGAGGACAGAGGGATTAGTGATCCTTCTTGCTTTTAAGGAGTGGTCAGAGCTCTCTGGCTGCTTGGAGATCATTGGTTATTGAGTCCTGGGGAAGCCTCTGGCTTTTGGAGGTGGACCCCATGAGGTATTAGTACATGGTCATGTAATAGGTAGGCATTTAGATTTAGACTGTAAATTTATCTTCTCTTTTCTGTTCTTAAGCATGATAAAACTGTGGCGTATTCTCACAGAAGAATTGGGTTTTGTTTGTTTCTTTGATTCCCTAGAGAGCAGATGCAATGCTTATAGCAAACTTTGAAGACTGTTGAAGATCTGGACAGACCAGTGGAGCTGGAGCGAAGCTATTATGTGCTACTCAATATATTTAAATGAAACAAACAAACAAAAAAACCCCAACCAAACCCCAAAAGGCTACTGAAGCTGATGTTCATGAATTAGTGTAGTAAGTATATAGTTAGAGAATGAGGCTTCTGAGCAGTTAGAGAACTGTAGGTAAAAAGTTAATGATAGAAGTGTCAGTGCCTTTGGTACCAGAAATGTGCCACCAAATAATCTATAGACACAAACTTAGTTCCAAGGACTATGTGAAAAGCTAGGAAAATATCCTTATACGATGTGTTTGTTGAAAACATTTGGATTTTTCCTCTGTAAAGTGAAGACTTAGGCAGACTGTTTGCCTGAAGAAGACCTGGATTTTTTTTTTATATGGACCTTATGCAAAAACATGGATTTTTTTTTTATTATGAAATATGAAATAAAAATAATTTGGCAAAAGGATCTGGGCACCTGATTAGGGAGAAATCCTAAAGGAAGACAAGTTAGGAGGCTTATTGGAAAACTGTAGGTTTGAGTAGAGGAAACACACCATAAGCCCTACAGAGTGGCACTCTCTGTTCATACAAAAAGTTTAAATTTTAAAATAAGAAAATAGTTTGTAAAAGCTAGACTTGTGAAAAATGTCTGTGGAAAATTAGTGTTAGGTTGCCAGAAGAAAATATCTTATGCTAATGTCAATAAGAGTAACATACAAAGAATGCTACCTCAAATACAGACAGAGGTCCTTTTTATTGCCTACAGTACTCAAACAGGCTCTTGTATAGGCCCTATTCCCCCCATCACAAGGGAGGACCAAAAGCTTCTTAAACTTTTACTTTTTTTGTTATGGCCAAGGTATTCAGTTTTAGGAACCCTTTTATTTTTTTTTTTTTCTGGAAATGAAAAGCTCTTCTCCTGAGTTTTGTTAAGTATTGCATATATTATGTTGCACAGCTTGGGAGGAAGGAGAGGAGACTCTTTTCCAGATGGTCTTCTCCTCACTCTATCTGCTTTGACATAATTGGCAATCTGTCCCTCTATGGTCCCTTTCTGATGAAGGCAAGGAAAAAGAGAAGGTGGCGTGACTGATCAACAACGCCCCCACTGTAGAAGACAGTTGAAGAGTAGGTTGGTGCAGGCATTTGGCTCATGTATATCAGGGAAGAAAGCAAGGAGTGACCACAGCTATCACAACTGCTGAATATAGGTCAATACAAAGGGGACTGGAAGGTTGGCTTTGTTTTCTATCCCCTGGCTGTATCAATACAGTGGATCAACTGGTTACGTAACTGATTTTTTTTCTTCCCAAGTTAATCAAGACTGTGAATGTTTTCCTGAGGTAGCCAGACCAGCATGGAGGAAGAGTGTAAGTTGCTTAATTGATTATAAAAAAATGAATAGCCAAAAGAATGAGCTTTAAGGATAGCAATGGCCTGGAGCTGGATTCAACTAAAGTATTCCCTCCTGGTGACTAGGGGCACCCAGTGCCATGATAGTAAAAATATAAACACCAGTAACAGAAATAATTTGTATTGTGTTCCAACTGCATGTTGAATTGCTGTGTTCTGCCTTTACTGTGATTTCAGTACGTTGTCATATCCCTCTGCTACATCAAAATCCAGTGTAACATGACATATATTCAAATAAGTAAGTTTGGTATTAAAGATTAAACCCTGTTTATGTGAAATGTCTCAAAGAAGCTGCTCAGAGTAACGGGGTCTGACAGGGCATACGGGATAAAAAGAGGTTTGTTTTCAAAGTCTTATTTTTCAGCTTCTGTAGTCACATGTCAGTCTGGGAGGGGGAAAAGGTGGGGGAATTGTGTGGAGTTGCCAGTCTGTCATGTTCAGTTGTTATTTCTTGATGCTTCTTTGTGTTGAAATTAATTTTACACAGATAAGTGTTTGTTCTGAAAGAAAAAGAACACAGAATTCTGATAATTGATGACCAGCTACTTTATATATAAATATGCTTAGTTTGCCACTAGGTGCCCCCACAACCATAGGAATGTTAATTTTTAAAGACTGGTATAATAAAATGTTTTGAAGACAGTGTAGGCAGTCAGAAATCTTTCTGACCAATATTATTTATGCTATATCCTATATTGAACATCCAAGGATGCTATAAAATTGGGGTTTTTTTACAAGTTATGTAGCTTTAAAGTGCTTTCTAAATGCAGTTAAACAAACTGTTCTATTTTTGTCTTCTGCATCTCAAAGAAGTCTATTATGACCATATTTCTATTTTTTTTTTTTTTAGTGAAAATTGAGTAGTGTATATAAAATGTTGTGCAATTAGGTTGGTATGTCAGTCATATCTCTGTATGGGATCAATTACCAAAAAGAATCATGTCATCCCTCCAAAATAAAAACCTCTATCTGAATACTAATTCAAATTGTATATGTAAAATTTTTTGGCCGGGACAGGATAGCTGAAAAATTGGGATATGGACATTTTTGGCTTCTATGCAACCATTTGTTCTTGTTACAGCTTAGAAGGGTTCGACTACTACTCTATTTTGAGAGGTCTAAATAAAATGACATGCTGGCTCATTAGAGACATTTGTTACTTATCATTTGCTGAGTGATGGACTATGTTAAAGTGTAGCAGAAAAAGGCTTAAAGGGAAAAATAATTGGATTTGTCCTTATGTTTACACTTTGAATTGCCTCTTATTAACTGGATATGACCAGTTGAATGCTGTATTGATGTTTTTACAGGACTGTTCATGTGTTAGCAAGGAGTCTGTTCTTTCTGCCACTTCTAAACCTTATGTTTGGTAGTGACACTTAAAGTAATCCCCAACAAAAACATCGAAAAAAACCCCAAAACCCCACAACCCTAATGTCTAGAGCTTTATGTAAAATCTCTAAAGCTGTGTTAAGCACTGAACATGTATATTATTTGGGAGTATTCTTTATTCATCTTGCTATTTATAATTTTATCCATATTTTGCCATCATCTTTCTTTAAAGTACTGTAAGATGAGAAATTTGAAGGGAGAAAATGGATACATTTGATTTTAATTGCTCTAAATCTTCATCTGTGAGGGCTGGAAATCAGATTTTCTGCAAAACAAACATTTCTGTTCCTGGAAACAGAGAATAGACTGTTAATCCATGTAGTCCATCAATCAAGAGAACAGCTGAAGAGAACAGCTACTTAACTATTCTTTGTATTTAAAAATGAGAACAGTTAAGATGGTGGCTGAGCTTTGATCTGTATGCCTTAGCTTTTCCCTTCATGGTGGATTAAAAACCTGATTTTTTTTCTCACCTGGTGCTCTATTCAAGCAGCATATATCAACTAAGGAGTTGTCAACAGGACACCTGGCCTGGAGACACCTTTAATACTTTCTTGTGTGATGAGTTTATTTCTTTCCAGAGTGAAGTGGTACCAGACCCTCTTTCAATTGTACTTCCAGCTTTCATTCTCCTTGTCACCAGCTGCATCCTTCCCTCATCTTGAGAACCTACTGTAGTCATATCTCTCTCTGTTTAGCCTCGCTGAGGTGGGGGACTAAACAGAGGCGTGATGTCAGGTGATGGGCTGGAGTGGTGGTAGGTATAAGGTGGGTGGGGTGGTGGAGAAGAAGGAGGTGGATTGCAGAAGACAGTATTGAGCAGATGTAAGGCTTGAAGGCTCAGTAATACAGCATTACTCAGACTAGCTCAACTCAACTCTTTTCAAGCTGCCCATTTTACTACAGTTTCTGAGGAATGGAAAGTAACCACAGGTTGGGAGATCCAAGAGCTGTAACCTGTCTGCCTTTACACAACAGGCAGAGCATCCTGGGCATGGCGTTGTGCCACCACCCTTCTGTCTCTAAGGGATGCTTAGATGTGCTGGGTGTCTGCCTTTATGTAGTAGGGGAGATAGGTAGTACTGGAGCTGCAGAGTCGATCTCCACCCCCTCACTAATGTAGGCAGATTTGTGTTGAAACCTCTCACTTCAGTTCAACGTTCAACTCCTTTCTCCCTTCTACTTTGTAAATGATTTTTAAGTAGAAAAATAAAAATAGTTAACCTAGTTCCAAGGAAAATAGATCCTCTTTTGCTACTTCAAGAAATGTTCCTCTAGCTTGTATCCGGACTAGTCAATGTTGCTTTTCCTTTTGCAAGCACCAGAAAATTGGAAAGAACTATTAAGAAGTAAACTTTAAAATAAAAATTTAGTTTAAAGTTTTTCTCACAGAATATCAATTTATATCTTTGGGACTAAAAGTGAAAATGAATATAATTTCTCCAAACCTGCCTGTGCATTCTTTAAAGTTTTGGGGTTTTTTCATCTTTTTAATCTTTTTCAACATAGGAAAAAATAAAAGCAGCTTCTTTTGTGTTAATATTGTGACAGTTAAAGATCTTAGACATCACCTCTCAGAAACTTATTCTTCTTTCAGGAGATTCAGAAATGCAGATTATCTTAATTTATAAATTTAATTAATTCTCTCCTCTAACTTAAAATGTATAAAATAAGTTAAAATATCAGGGGGAAAAGGAAAGTGTGCCTTTTTACATGTGTATATAACCTTCACATGTGTGGCATGAAGAGGTAGAAGATATCTATTATTGACTTTGAATTTCCTTTCTAATGCTATGGAAATTCCACAAGTGAAATATTTGACAGCTGGGTAGTTAGTTCACAACATAATAGCGAGCACTATAAATAACTACCTAAGTTAAAAAAAATTATGCAAACTAGCTGATATCAGCAGTTACTAAAGGAAAAACCACACAGTTGTATAAATGTAACAGACAGATGATCAACTGCAGAGCTATTACAGTTTGAATTTTATGTGTAACATTCCTTCTAACGCAGTTCCAGTGTGCAGGTGCCTTTTGTGAGTTAGATTTTCTTGCTGTGAGGGTTGTGAAAGATTCTGTGATAAGAAGATTGATAGGATGGGTCATCTCTGAAATTTTTCATTCATATCCTAAAATCACATCCGTTATGTATTTATAAAGAATTAATGAACTAAGTGTTACAGTTTCAATTTTTCATGCTGCTTAGAAATGGACTGAGGGAATTCAGGCATGGCTTGAAATATTAAATCCAGCTGAAGTGCAACTACAGTTTAATCTGTAGAATAGATTTTTTTGGGGGTTTTGTTTTTTTTTTTTAAACTTATTTCTATCTTAAAAGCAGAGTTTGCTTGTTTACTTTGTGATTGCTAAAATTACCCCCTTTAGACTGACTGGTGAGATGCTTTGTAGGGCAAGAATACCTAATTCCAGAATCTTTAAAAACATAGTGATTTCTTGTACTTTATTTCCCACTTCTCCTACACTTAACTTTATAGCTGGCTCCTGCATCTGTACTCGTATCTCTTTCCTACCATACAATTGTTTAAACTGGAAATAGCTAAAAGCATGAATGTTTAGACTGGAAATATAATAAAAGAATCAGATCTTTAAGGCTGTACAGCAATCATGATTTCTCGATAAATAGTATATGTTTGTACCCAGTAGAGAGCAAAGTGAAAATGGGATAAACATGAAAACAAATAATAGGTGAACTGTCCTGTTTCTAAATATTGCTTTTCTTGTAAAATCTTCTGTGTTTTGCCCAAAAGGTTTATTGGTTCCTTCAGCTGGGGTACTAAAATTGAATGTCTTGGTGTGTTTCAAGTTGTCACCTGACAAAATCCTATAGGTAGGTGTTGTATGTCATGATATCTTGTACTGTGGAAATATCAGCACATAATAAGCAGAACAAAACCACTGCATTTTCAGTCAGACAAAAACATTTATCTATATAAAATCCATTCAATTTCACTAATTTATGCAGATAGTGGTAAAAGAAAATAAATTGAAAGTCCTCATCTTGCAGGAGCCCTTCTCGGACAAGTGTCCTCTCCTGAAGAGTTTCTATTGTGTTTCGGGCCTTAGCTCAATAACTTATCTCCCTTATTATGCTAAAATGCTGGATATTTTAGAACTGAAAGCCTTTTATTTATTCCCTTTGGTTATTTCTTTTCAGGTTTTGTAGGTTTTCTTCTTTGAGTCACTGCTGACTTGCATGCTAGCACTTTAAAATAAAACTGCATCTTGCCTTGGGAACACAAGTGAGTTAATTTCCCACCTAATGCTAAAGTAATACAAATTACCTTTTACTAAGTATTCCTTGCTGCTTTGATTTCCGTGAAGCATCGTGGGGAAATCATGAATACAATTTCTTGTGTAATGGGTCTGACCAATACCCTTAATCAGCAGAGAAAATAGATGGAATAAAAAGGAGTCAGAGTCCATCAGATTGTATTGTACTAAATATCACTAGAGAGTATGTAAGTTGAGAGCCTGACTGCAATCTCCTGTGAGCTGTTCTTCAGTCTTTGCCCAACATCCTGCAATTTAGATCTGAAGAGCTAAATTCAGTTCACCTGCAAAAGGTCTGCTGGCTGCACAAAACAGCAGCATTAGTACAAAAAGAATTTTCTCTGCTCTCCTCAGAGGACTGTAGTACCACAGGATCTTGCATGCTGAAAAATCAGGAAGGAATGAGAAGCAGCTGACTGGGCTTGCTTTTTTTTTTTTTTTTGGTGTGGGGGGAGGTTGTGTCTTTTTGTTTGTTTGTTTTTTCCCCCAGCTTTTTCAGCAGACAGAATATGCAACTGAGAGGAGCCCAGGGGAGCAGTGCCAGCCCTTTCAGTACATCTTATCTGGGAACTGTGAACTTTGAAAAGAGGCACTGCACTTCTCCTGCCTCATAGCTGTTGAGTATTCCTCCATACCATGAGCAACTGCAGATCTCAGTGGCTACTCGGACCATTCTTTGAAGAAGGGAAAATATAAATTCATGAGCTGTACAGAAGTAATCCAATGATGACATAAGCATTTAGCATCCTTCTAAGGACGTAATATCTGCTCTGTGAGGGGGAAAGAAGAGATCATTGCTTTCTATTTAAGTCCTTGATTATTTCCATTTGTATGTCAACATGGAGCTTGCACTGGTAGTGCCTCTTACCCAGAAAACAAACACAGGTAGTGTTCCTACCAGCCTAATTTGAATTCCATGTGGGGGCTGTTTCACTGAAGCATGCATCAAGTAAACCAATAAATCTGGTTTCTTTGAAGCTGGATTTTAAGGGGAAAAAAATCTAGCTTTGATATCTGAACAGAATCATCTCAGTCTTAAAAGTAGGTAATGTCTTTACATTTTGCCTGACCTAAGGATGTATTTTTGTTCATAAGGGTTAGAAAATGATAAAGTTTAACTATAATGCATATTACATCTGTATTTTTTTTCCCTCAATATATGAGAGGCATGTTCCTTCAGCAATCTGTATACCTTTTCTTGTCCTTATATTTGTAAATTATCCTGAAGATTTTAGGAAAATGAGTGGTCTGAATTCAATGAAGGGTAAACAGAAATATTGTAAATGACAAGTTTACAGGAAACTACCTGAATTTTCTAATTTTCTGGTCTTAATAAGTTGTCATATTTTATTGTGAAAAGTGTATTTATAGGAAATTGAATACCTCTAAGGAACACATTCCTCTTCGTATTGCATTATGTTTTTTTTGTTCTTGAGGCTAATAATAATTAAAAGTTATCAAAATACTGGATCCAACTATTACTTAGATGAAATTTTTTATCAATGGTAGTTGCTTTAATATCTCATATGAAAGTAGTAATTAAAGAAAACTTCTGCTACATATTTGGAAGAGAAACTTTGACCATCTTGTCTGAACTTTCTCAAGTGGCAGCCCTCATATGCAGACAAGATCAAAGAGGAAACTAAGATTTCAGGTCTCAAAGGTCTACTAATAGATATCCATTTTCTAGTATAGCTTCAGAAAGAAAGACTACAGTGTGTACTCTTCAAGGCCTTTCTTCAACGCAAACCAGTGTGTTGTGAGTAGTGATGCCTGTCTGGTCTTAAAAAAACACTCCTAATCTGAACTAAAACCCTAAGGTTTGGGTGCCTGTTTCATCTGAATAAGACACTAAAGGAGAGGAGCTAATTTTTAGTCCATAGTGTCTTCAAATTAAGTTTCAAACCTTTGGCTAAAGCACGCAAAAATAAAAATTAAAAAAAATGTATAGAGGGAAACGTGAGGTTTAACTTGATTATGTGTCTTTTAGAGAAGAGCAGATCTTTGGAGCTGAGTCTTTGGAGCAGAGTTGGAATAGTCTAGACAAAGCAAAATAGATAATATAATTCTAATATCTGAGGACTTAAAAAGCCAGGGAAGTGATGTTGATAAGTTGTAGGAGAAAACTGATTGCTGGTAATTGTGACCTAGTTCAATGGAAGTTTTAAAACTTTCATTTAATAGAGTTGTGATCTGGGCAGCTTGTAGACACAGTGTTATCTTTAGTTGCAGTAGCTACAATAGTATTGTAGCAACATGTAAACAGAATTCCAGCCCCAATTATTATAAGCACAGGATACAAAACTATTACTTATTTTCCCCATCTCTTGATCTGTTTTTGCTGTTATATGAAAGGTGAAAGTAACAGCAAGGGGCTGCAGCTATGGCTCCAACAAAAAAGGGGCCAGGACTGAAGGGTTTTGGCACACATCGCCATCCTTTGCAGTCCCACAACTACTGGTCCACAGTGCTTTTTCCCTCAAAA
>VXBZ01010972.1:95955-120191 GCA_013399135.1 Heliornis fulica | reverse complement strand
GTTGGAGAGGGTCCAGAGGAGGCCACAAAGATGATAAAGGGGCTGGAGCACGTTTCCTACGAGGACAGGCTGAGAGAGTTGGGGCTGTTGAGCCTGGAGAAGAGGAGGCTCCAGGGAGACCTTCTAGCGCTCTGCCAGGACCTCAAGGGGGCCTACAAGAAAGATGGGGAGAGGCTGTTCAGTAGGGCCTGTTGTGACAGGACAAGGGGTAATAAAGGGTTTTAAAATAGAGGGAGGGAGATTTAGATTGGATATTAGGAAAAAGTTCTTTCCTGTGAGAGTGGTGGAGCACTGGAACAGGTTGCCCAGAGAGGTGGTGGATGCCCCATCTCTGGAGACGTTCACGGCCAGGTTGGATGAGGCCCTGAGCAAGCTGATCTAGTTGGGGGTGTCCCTGCTTCTTGCAGGGGGGCTGGACTAGATGACCTCTGGGAGTCCCTTGCAACTCTAGCCATTCTATGATTCACCTCATCTCAGACATCTCTGCTAGAGACTACAAATAAAAGTCAATTTTCTAAAGCTGCCGTGGGAAGAAGTGAGGATAACACGATCCTGTGCTTTTAACCCTTACACATGTCAGCTGAAGAACTCAGGTGCTCTCCTTCCTCAGACATGCAAACCCCCAGGTCTTCAGAAAAGATTGTTTCAAACACTTGAACTACAGAGGATCACTTTCATACCTGAAAATTAAATTGCTAATGATAGTGTGTTCCACTCAAATTCCACCTAAGTGCTGCAGTTTCTAGAAGAGAAATGAGTCTGAACAGCACTGCTTTGAATGAGCTGGTAAATAACATACTCAAACCCACCATTTACACGACAAGAGCATTATCAGTTCCTTAGAGAGGTGTTTTGGATTTTGTAGCACCAAAGTAAACTTATTAATCATTTAAACTATGATTAAGAATTTCAAATGCCATGTCTTTGTCTCGTATCCATTTAAAACAAACCCAAAAACATACAGTGGAGAAGAAAATTTAGTTAACATGTTTGGGTACCAAACCCTGGCATCCCAGCACCCAAAATGAATGGCTTCACAGAGGGAGATAATATTAACACTTCTCATTAAAATCAGTGCTGTGGTGATTGTTAAGCACCTTAGACCAAAATATACTTTCTAAGGTGCCCACTAATAATTTCCCAGTTTCTTTTTTGTATTTGTAAAACATAAATATATACAGTCCAACAGCTAAGCATGCTTTGTTAGAAATTCATATCTGTAGCAACACAGACTGACCATGGATTTTACACAAATAATGCAGCAGCCACTGATTTGCTGACTGGGAAGTTTCATTCAGGGAAAATCATGGATGGATCATGCATCCAAGTTTTATTTTGGCAGACATTTTCAGTACCATATTTTGTGATGCACGAGAAGGTTAGCAGTGCTTTTAATAAAAAACACAAATTGAAAACCATATAATGCACTGATTCCTCAGCAACACAGAGTTCTCTCCAGTGCTCCAGTATTAGAACTTCTGTACAAAAAAATCTTCAATACTAAGTGGCATGCACTTCATTTGCATATATGATTTCTCATTAAGCTAGTATGTTAAAGCAAAAAATAATTCGGAAAATAAATTTATGACTAAATTTTCACAAGATGCCTGTTTTAAGCATGTTCTTTCTTAGCACACATTTAGTAATAAACCCACATCAATGAATAACAAGTTAAACAGTGTAATTTCATAAACAGAAACACATCATTTCATGGTTTGGCCCCAATACCTTCATTTTAGACTAATCTACAATCACTTATTCGTTAAACCTATTCACCTACTCTTTATTTAGAAACCTTTTTCATAGAAAACTCGAAGTGACCTGCCTGCACTCCTTCAAACACTTCTCATACCTGAGGAGGAGGTCACAGAGGAAGTTGTATCCTTGCCATATCCTGAAGTCATCCAACAACGTCTGGGACACATCACTGGAGTCTTTGAGAAAACAAGAAAGCCCAGCAAACATCTCAACTATTTCTAGGGGAGAAAGGTCATCAGACTGCTGCATGTTCTGAACACACGTGGACAAACATTCCTTTTCTGAAAAGAATCACAATTAACAGATTTAGGTTTTTATTAACATTAATCACAGCAAGAAGCATAGCTACTACAAGAATCACAGCAATAAGGTAACTGTTACTTAATTACCCTTTATCACAATGTCCCAGAGGACTTGGAGATGAGTGGGATTCTCAAGTGGCTTTACATCTGATCCCTAAATTCCTTTTGGCATTCCCTTCTGCCCTTTTACTCTTGTAAGGAGGAAACTATACAATCACTGGTTTATACCTAAAGAGTCTGACCAAATAACTCAGCTGAATAAGAAGATAATTAGAGCAACAGCAAGTAACTGTAATCCATCTTTTTTCTTTTAAAACACAAAGTCACACAAAGCACTGCCTTAAACTGTTACTGATGTCAGGTAAAGCCCTACACATACCCCTGTGTTCCTGCTATGCTGGTTCCTGTTTCTTTGGCTGGCATATTGACTTGCCCAACAGATCCTGATCAAAGAGAGACAGCTTATCTCATTCACTGGTCAGCTGCAAAAAGCTTTCCCAGTTCCAGAGTCAGATTTTAGGTCACACTCCACTGTTTTAAAGATGCTCCTATCAACTATCTACTGTTTTAACTTCTCAGCATGCATGAAGTGCAAATCTTTCTAGCTAGGCTGATAACAAGATTTCCCAGAGACTAAATCAAAGCACAAGATAGTGAAAGGATGCTCCTTTGCATACGATAAAACATCTTAACATTCTTCCTGAAGAGGAGATGAGCCTCTTTGACAAATGTTGTTATCTCTTATGTCAGGTTCACTTTTTTAATCAACAAGTAAGAGGGAATGCTGACTGATTTTATTTTTAAATTTTTATTTCATTTTTAAGAACCTAGAATATCTGTTGACACATCAGCCTCGCTCCTCTGTGGATCTAGACTGCAGAGAAGAGATAAGGGTAGGGCTGCAATATACAAATGTCACAGTCAAAACTCTGGTGTTTTCCCTGCTGCACTTCATAACATTTTCACATGTACACATGCACCTTCTACATGCACCAAAAACCCCACCATAAGGCTGTTACAGATGCAGGCAAAACAGCTATCACCTTTTAACTCCTATCTGAGAACACTCTACTGCTGGCTATTTTGCTTCCAAGTGATACCATAGATTCACATCTTGCTGACTGGAACTGGAAACACACTGCCAGCACAAGGAATTTTCTGTGAAGTATGTGGGAGCTGGGTGACATATTTCACAAAGTGTCAAAATGGATCTGTGGAGCCTTGTAACTACTTGCTTTCCAGGGTGTGAGGAAACTGTGGGTTTCTTTTCCCCCCCTGTAGGTGTACACTACTGAAGTGTACAAAGATGTTAGTTCAATTCAACAGCTGTTCCAACTTTAAAACTACCAGTACTTCTATGTGGGCCTACAGTCTATGGGCCTAAATATATAATTAGAAACATACTGCAATATATTTCTTACTTCAAATCCTACATTCCCATGCACTTTAAAATTAGTGCAACACAAGTGTTTTATATACAGAGCCTCCCAGGCAGCTCATATCCTCTCCAAGCCCAGTTTTACTTTGTTCTTGCAACTTCTTTCTCATGAAGCAGCTTGGTGGCTGCCCTTGCACAGCAGATCATAACCAGTCCCTTGTAAAGGTACATGATTTATGAAGTACTACTTATAACAGGAGTAACCAGCTAAAGAAACACCCCCATATGCTACGGTTGCCATGCCTGAAACTGTCAGGATGCCACACATCTCAAAAAAGGATGGAAAGATTCTGGCTGCTTCAGTCATATGGTGACTCACAGGCTGGATAAAGCCCATGAGATGCTTTTATTTTGGCTTCAGGATGTGCACAACCTGCAGTCTGTAAGGTGCATGGTAAGGTAGGGAAGACAAGGGGCTGGGAGAAGCAGCACAGGCTGGCTGAGTGGTCAGCCATCTTGTCAGGCAAGAGAGAAAACGTTGGGGCTGCAAACCCACCCAACAGCCAGGCTCTTCCCAGCTTGTCCCAACACCTCCCCAGCTGGCTGTGACACAGGCTCTAGGACAGGCTATGTGTGACCCTCCTGGGGCATCGGTACCGAGAGACTGCCTCTCTTTGGGCACGGGTCTCAGCTGGAAGGAGAGCCAGACTGGGCCAGGCCCTAGAGACAACATCCTTGGGTTGGGGACCCTGCAGGGAAGCTGGGATAGACCACTGGGAGGAAGCCAGTTGGCTGCAATGTCGGTCAGCACTTGGAGGTTTGTGCTCACTTATTTCTGTGCCCACACAGCGTGCTCTCTCGAGAATTTCCTGGTGCCCATATGACTCTGATTTTGCTGTCAGCAGGGTATGTCACCCCTGATGTACTGAATAATACATTCCAAACCAGTGCTGGTTAGAGCAGTCTCACCCTGCCTCTTTCAAAAAGGCAAGATGTCTGGGAGAAAGATCCTTTTCCCACCATACCCATTCAGTTCTCTCCAGTTTGTGTACTGCACCAGTATTTACCACAGGGCAGTGGTTTTCATGGCTACTGCATTAGCAGAACACATGGTCCTGGTTCCACTTCCAGCAGCTTCCTCAGATGTCTCTACACTTTTATTCCCAGCTAGACTGGTACCCAGGCAAACAGCTGTAAACAGGGCACTGATAACATGCCTCACACCCCTAAAACTACTAACTCCTGTTAAGAATTCAGAATCACAGCAAAAATACCAAAATGATACATCTTCCCAGTGAATATTTTTCACTACATGCAGTTACTGGAACTGCTGACAGCATTTCCTTTTGGTCATCATAAACTCTACACCAAAACATGAGGAGAAACTGTCTATCAGCATTAAATGGAAACATGGATGAGGCAGACTCAGCTACAAACACCAGTCTCACTGCACTGAGATGTAGGTCAAATACTTATGTCCTAACTAACAAAACTGTGAAAGAAGAACAGAAAAAAACCCTACAATAAATAACACTGGATAAAGACACATACCATGAATGTATTTCACTACATTGACACTAAGGCCGTGACGCGATATGGTCATCAGTACTTCCCCCGCACTCTTCCTCCAAGGCAGATTATAGGGAGGGCACCATGAGGTTATTGCACTGAAGAGAAGCTGGAGATCATCCTTCTGAGCCAGTTCCTCCGCTGGGGACACAAAACTGCACAGTTTTACCAGGATCTGAAAGAAATCACGACACATCTAGCATTAATACCCATATCAGCTGCCTAGATTTAGTAAAAAGCAAAACAGACTTAGCATAGACATTAAAGAGGGAACCCACTGTTTTCCCTTTGTGACTTGTTTCTGTAATCAGATGTGGAGACAGGGTTCTTGGACACATGGTTATCTCAAGTCCCAGTTCAGTTTAAAATGACTCGAAAAGATTAGCTGTACAATTAAAATCTCTTCATCTGGCACAGGAGAGCTGTGTGGATACCAGGTTATTCCACTCTTGGAGAATCTGCTGGTTTGCTAACTTCCAGGTCTAAATGCTGCAGTGGGACACTCAGCAAAGCAAACTGCTGCATCCCTTCTTAATGCAGGAAGAAGACTACCAATGTGTTGCTGCAGAGCAGCATCCCTAACAATAATCTTGGCCAACTGAAAGCAGACAAAACGGTGTGGGGCAAGGGAATAGGACAAGGGGTAATGGTTTTAAAATAGAGGGAGGGAGATTTAGATTGGATATTAGGAAAAAGTTCTTTGCTGTGAGAGTGGTGGAGCACTGGAACAGGTTGCCCAGCGAGGTGGTGGATGCCCCTGGATCCCTGGAGACGTTCAAGGCCAGGTTGGATGAGGCCCTGAGCAAGCTGATCTAGTTGGGGGTGTCCCTGCTTCTTGCAGGGGGTTGGACTAGATGACCTCTGGGAGTCCCTTCCAACTCTAGCCATTCTATGACTTTAAGGGAAGGCTACACCCACAGTGCAGACCTACCTGAATTTCCACATTACTATAAACAAGACAAAACACAGCCATGCAACCAAAGTTACTGTGTGGCACTCCTTTTTCTGTATGCACTGAGAACATCTGATGCCCATTCTGTGTCTTGTGCAGGAGAAGCTGAGGTTCCCTCTCAGAAAATGGGAGGAAGGCTTTGCAAGGCTGTTTGCATATGGAGGCGGATGTTTGGACTCTGAAACCTCACCCCTTGCAGCCAGCTCGTTTGAGAGCCCCACTTAGAGCCCTTGAAAGGGGACAGAAAAGAGCTGAGCAGTAGGTAGTACACTGCAGGGACACTACGTGGTTACACTGTGCATTTATTAACTCTACCAAGTGAAGCACAGCAAAGCAATTTCTGAAAGATAACTCACAGCACATCAGGATTTCTGATCTGGAAGACAGCCTGTGGTACTGAGACACACACAGAAAAAGGAAAGAGGCAAATGAGTGTGTTCTCATGTAGAGACTGTCACTGGGCAGACAGCGTGGCCCATAACTGTGGGATTAAGGCTCATCTTTATTTCTGTAGAGCAGGTACAAAATGCCTTCAGAAAGCAGGAGCAGACCAGATGGAGTTCCTGGTCTCCCTGGGAAATATAGGGGATACTGTAAAGGTAGCTGCAAGCTCAGATGGTTCCCATATCACAGAATCACAGAATTACAGGGGTTGGAAGGGACCTCTAGAGATCAAGTCCAACACCCTGCCAAAGCAGGTTCCCTAGAGCAGGTCTCACAGGTTGGCATCCAGATGGGTCTTGAGTATCTCCACAGGAGGAGACTCCACAACCCCTTGGGCAGCCTGTCCCAGTGCTGTCACCCTCAACGTGAAGAAGTTTGGTGCAGAACTTCCTGTGGTCCAACTTGTGACCATTGCCCCTTGTCTGCTAACCCTTTACTATGACTATTTCAATCATCAACAGCCAAAAATACCAAAGACTATGACCAGCTGGATTAGAACAGAGTAATGGTCAATATTATTGTTTCAGCAGCTGTGTGGAAGTTGAATGTACTCTTCTGAAAATTTAGTCCCACTTGTGATTGCAGGAAAATGCATCTTAATCTGAGCCCTAAGTTGGTGAAGATTCAAAGAAGAGCAAAACCTGGTTCAAGTGAAATGTTTCAGGACTTTCTTGGACAAAGCACTTCCATTCCTCTGCAAATTCTATGACCTACTTTACCTTTCTTACCTGTACAAAGACTTTCTGTAGTAGCGCGCGGCGCTCTGCGAGAGGTAGTTCATTCTGTGCTCCTCCAACTACCTCAGGCACATGTGGAAGGTCAAAAAACAGATATAGACATTTAACAAGCGTGGAAGGCACTGACATTGTAGTCATGCAGTCCACAGTTTTCTGAGGAAAAAGAAGAAAGAGCAAAAAATCAGTTCAGCACATTGCAATATTCCAGAAGTCGTGCCCCTATGATGTGGTTGACTCAAACACTCTTTCTGCTCTCTCACACCTCTGGTGAGGTGTCCACATGCCAGTTCAGTACTTTTGATTCACAGACTGGTTTGGGGTGCAAAGGACCTCAAAGCCCATCTAGCTCCAACCTCCTGCCACGGGCAGGGACACCTTCACTAGTCCAGGCTGCCCAAAGCCCCATCCAACCTGGCCAGGGGCAGCCACAGCTTCTCTGGACACCCTGTGCCAGGGCCTCCCCGCCCTCACAGGGAAAAATTTGTTCCTCTGTCTAATCTAAATTGTGACCTTAAACACAGGATCATAATTTGCTTGCATGACAACAGCATCTAACAGTTCAGAGCAGTCACTGCACAGGACAAACAAAACCTGACAATCTCTGCCAAGAGAAGCTTACAAGTTAATTACAAGACCTTCAGCTAAGCCCTCATTAGTTATCTACTCTTTGTAGAGGGAGAAGCAGGAGTGGGAGGAGGACAATTCAATTTATGCTCTCACTTGGCACGAAGGTATAAGCAGGCATAAGGTGTAAGGTAGTAGAAAACATGAAAACATCAGTGGGGAGAAAAGACAAAGGGGAGCAGATGACCTACTGAACACAGAGATGATGTGCTCAACTGAAGAGGCAGATTAGAGCAGAAACAACAAACTGCAGCTGTCCAGAACACTGCCAGAGATCAGCTCTTCCATGCAGGTTTTAGCAGCATCAAAAGCAGAGGCTGTAAAGATTCACAACACCACCTGCACATCGCTGCCCTGGCTTTGCTCTACACAATGGCTGCTGCCCCCCTTGAATGGGAAGTGTAGTTCAGAGTCTGAGTGCCCCTGGTGTTGCACAGGACGTGCATCTCATGGGGCACTAAGCAGGAGCATACAAGGGAAGCACCAGAGAACAGCAGCAGCTGCATGCATCATTCAGAAGTACATGATAAAGCTCCAAAACTATTATTTTTTTTAGGCAACCAAATCCAGGAGGAGCTGAAGCAGTTGTTCTGTGGCAGTGTAAGAAACCTTAACACAGAAAGCAGACTACAGTTACATCTTTTAATGTGTGTTCGTGAAGTTTTGTTATTTTATTGCTTTTGTAATTCCCCCTCCACTGTTTATTTTTAATCTTGCTGTTGAAGACTAACCTGTCCTGATGAAGCCAGTAAATTGATTGTGGTGAGCAGCATCCAACCTCGACTTGCTTCTTCACTTTGATTGACCTCCAGAAACTGGACTATGGCTCGACTCGCAGCCTCTGTAGGGGTAGAGGTGGAGGGTGGGGGGAAGGAGAGCAGTTAAGAAAATGCAGGAAGAATACAGTCTGTCACAGCCTGCAGAATGGGACACATCCTCTCAGCAGTCCTGAGCACCAGGCACGAATCCATCTCTGCAGCACTGCTTGAAGAAAGGGCTGGGCTTAGGTCTACACTCTCCAGACACCTCTTCCAGTCTTACACACACACACACACCTCACTTTGACACTCACAAGGCTGCAATAAGTATGTTCTTACATCATACTTCATCCTTTAAACCAGCAGACAGACTTCAGCAACGTGCAACAACTTTTGTTTGAGTGCTCTGGCTTTATCAAGTACAACACACACTTTTCCAGAGACACAAAGTCACCATCATTTAGTGGTCTCAGAGGGAAAAGCTGATACTCAGTTTCTGAAAAGCTGCACTGCACTGAAACAACAGCATGAGGACAATCAGGAAAGACTGGAGGAAAGGGGAGGAGAAGAAAGACGAAAGGAAAAAAGAACAGGAATCAAAAGTAAATTTAAAACTAAGATCAGCAATTACCACAGCCCCATCCTACATTTTTGGAAAATAAATATGCTAACAACTTATGTCTAATTCTGAACATCTGGGGACCACTTCTGGAATCAGATCCTATTCCATACTGGTCAGAGCCAAAGATAAATATGCAGCCTAGTAAACAAGTTATCAGCCTCAATAAATAAATCATCAGAAAAGGCAATCACCTATTTCACTGCTGTCTGAATGCACACTTAGGTTAAGAAAACGATAATGCTGGCCATGATGACTGAGATATGGATATATAGAGAGAGATACATATATATGATCATCTATAACTGCACATAAACCACCTTCAGTGCTTTTAGTGTTAACCAGGACACAAAAAGAGAAGACTCACAGTCTTTTCACACTTCTTGGAGAAAGGTTGATGTTGCTTACAAATACAGTGACCATTACAACATATAACACACTTTATGAGGTACAAATTATTAAACAGAGATTGTTATCTCTATTATAAAAATTATTACTTAATTATATTGTTGTGACTCTGCACTTTCCAATATCCTGACTCTCAACACCGCTGAGGAGATTTTAGATGGAAATTTTATGAAGGATTTCACTGTTCAGACTGTATTTTGCAATGCTTTGGATATAGTTAACAATGTCATAATTTTTGCATGTTTTTTATAAAGGTTTTTAAAGGTTATATTGCTTAAAAAGGGAATTACAAAGGAATTACTAACATAGGAATAAATCATCAACTGAACAAAAATCCTATTTTAATCTTGGTTTGTTTGGTTCACCTGCTGTGAAGATTCCCCAACACATACATGTGAAGGAGTTTGTTCTAAAGTAAACACATTTTATATCAAAAAAGTACTTTAACTTTTAGCATTAACTACACAAAAAGATCATTATCCAAGCTGAGCTGGACTAGTAAACCTACAAAATGGATGATCCTACAGTTAATTGCTTCCCATTCCCAACTAACTGTTCCCAAGAGAAACTACCATCACACAGAGCCAAAGCCACCGCCGGGTGAGCAGCAGAGCAAAAACCAAGGTGTCAAGAAACTCTTTTATCCCCAGGATGACAGCTGGTAAATGAAGCCATAACCTCCCTCCACACAACACTCATCAGCTCATGTGTGGAACACTACATCCAACTTCAGTCCCAAAGAAATACAGGGGACTCAATACAAGGATCAGCAGTTGAGCCAAGTGCTATTGAGATGTCTCAGAGCACGGATCCTGTAAGGAGAGGCTGAGGAACCAGGACTTGCCCAGCTCAACAGCAGCCTCAGGGCACACAGTGTGGGGAGCTACAGGAACAGCACTACACAGCCACAGGGAGAGAGACCACAAGAGAGAATTTCAATGAGAAATGTTCCCTCACCCCAAGGACGGAAATGGAGTCCAGAGGGGCTGTGGTGTCTCCATCCTCGGAGGGTTTCAAGACAAAGGATTGAGCTCTGAGTTGGTTTGGATGTGAACAGGAGGTCAGACAACAGATCTCTCTTATTCAACTGTCTCCCAGAAGAAAAAAAGTCTATTTGATGTCTGTCTCAGAGGGAATTTCACATCACCCATCCTGGTGTCAGTTTCATTCCCTTCCAGTTCAAAGAGGATGTGTTTTTCCTAAATCACAGAAACCTTTTTATAGCCATAATCCTAGAAAACAAGATACAGAGAGAGATGTACTTAAGGTAAAAACCCAGATTTGGTTCATTTGTGCAATGGCTATTTTCTCATGTGTTCAGTAGAACACCCTGGATTTTCCAATTCTGGTGCTGAAGGAAGGAGAGGCACTTGCCCAATCCCTGCACAGTGACTGAGATAAAATAAACATTTAAACATCCAGGTGAAAGGTAAAGCAGTTTTCAAAACCTCACACACAGACATGCAGCATCTCTCCAGAATGCTGACCTCCAGTACCTGGGGGGCACTTTGATTCCAAAACCATCACTGCAAAACACTGGCTGGATGGTTGGGTGTATGAGGAGAACAGAGCAGCCATACTGCAGCCAGAGTTCCTACAGTGCAGGTGTATAGAAAATGCCAGAATCCCTGGCAAAATCCACTTTCTTGAATTCTGAGTGCCTGAAGCACATGCTGCTGCTACAGTGGCAGTGCCTCTCAACCCTGGGTTAGGTGTGATTTAGCTGGTTCTCTTTCTATCTGGCTGTGGACAGAGCTGGGTGCTCAGTACCTCAGACTAAGGTACAACTGGTACCACACAGGGTGTGCACAGCCTCCTTTGGACACAGTCTCCAAAAGCCACTGGTGGAAGGTGTTCTCTTTAGTCACCTTCAGAAGTGAGACTCAGGGGTTAAGTATATGCTTCTGAAAAAGCTGTCACACTGCTGGCATCCTAAATGGCAGAGCAGTTGAACACTATAAATAGCAGTTTCAAAACTGTCAGTCTTAATTAAGCACTACCTAAAACACAGCATTTTAAGTGCAGGAAGAAGTTCTCTTGTCATCTGCTCCAGGCAAATTTGATAGCACTATCATTTAAGATTAATTTCTATCATCAGCACTAGTCTTAATTTATTTCTTGTACCTTTTCTCTGGGTTTGAAGGGTTCAAGTCACCTTTTCAATGTAACATCCTCTATATGTCCCACCCAGATGTCCTTAGCCCTCAATGACCTTAAAGGTCTCTTCCAACCCAAGTGATTCTATGATTCAACTCCTGCAGAACAAACTGCTAAATCAAGGACNAAGTGATTCTATGATTCAACTCCTAAATCTAGGATTGGGATCTGCTAGCTGGTACAAACAGAAAAAGAGCAATGAGAAGAAAACATGAAATACTACATAAACTTACACATCTTGATAACTGTGCAAGCATGAAATATGATCAGGGTTATGGGTAATGCAGAGCAGTTGGATTTTTTTCCAGCTTCTATTAACTATACATGGGATAGAGGTCTGGTAGAAGAAAACACCAGATTTTGACTGATACATGAGAGATGAATCACAGAATTACACACTGGTTCAGGATGGAAGGGACCTCAAAGATCATCCAGCTCCAACCCCCTGCCATGGACAGGGACACCTTCACCAGACCAGGCTGCTCAAGGACCCATCAACCTGGCTTTTGAAATCCTCCAGGGAGGGGGCAGCCACCACTTCCCTGGGCACCCTGTGCCAGAGCCTCACCACCCTCAGAGGGAAGAATGTATCCCTAATATCCAGTCTAAATCTAAAATTATGTATTTTAATACTCAATCAAAATCTAAATTCATGGGTGCTTTGCATCCTGGACTTCAGAAAAGCAGGAGATGTAAAGCAAAGGGATCAGACCCACTCAGACTGCTGGCAAACAGCAGCACTGCATAGAAACATCATTAATGCCTACAGCAATAGTGCTAAGGGCAAATTCAGTACATGAAGCTTTCAGTTCGATATTCTAGTACCATAAACAGCTTATGACAGTGTCACCAGATTTTTGTATGGCTTATTCTTAGCCTAGAGTGGAGCATTAGTGAAAATAAATCTGTGTATACACCAAAGGGGGCTGGGGGAGTGGGAGGTGTGGATGAGTGTGTCAGGGGGTAGTGGGGAGCAAGCTGAAGTCAGGTTCTCTGACTGAGGCTCCAAGAAGCCTCTACTACCTGTGGGGAATGCCTGGAAAGAGTCAGATACCTGGAGTTAAAGACTATAAATTGTTCCATCTGCCTGGACAGTGAGAGAGGAGCAACAGAACAAATAAACATGGGATGGGAGAAGCCTTTCTTCTATCAGGAACAGCACAGTACTGTTGTCCCAAGCCAGATGCAAAGCAGCTGATGCCTTTGCAGTGTGCAGAAATGGAGCATTGCTTATTCAGTGATAAACACAAGTGTGCCAGCATTTAGCCTCACTAACCCAGCTGATAAAAGAACAGGCTTTCTAGGATCCCTTGGAAACACACAATACTGCACTGCACTTCCCTGTGGAAGAGCTGCTGAAGAGCATCACATAAATTCAAGGTTGACCAAAAATTAACAAGATAGAGCAGCTATGGGTCAGAACTGACTCCTGATGAATAGCTGACAGGCTACTGCTTCCCTTTCCAAGCAATTTGAATAATTCAAACCAGAATCACCTTGTAAAAGTGTCACCCACAGAGCAGGAAATACACATATATACATAATAGAAAAACAAAATCCAGGTATTCACAGCACATGAGATCTTCTAAAAAATATTCTCAACTGAGGAAAAGTTAATTAACATACCCAAAAGTCTGAAAGCTGCCACTAATTCCACTCAATTTATCAAGAAATATCTTCAAAACTTCAAAGAGAAGCAGATGCTACAAGTTAATGCAATCAATAACCTTCAGGCTTCATTATGGGAGGAGCCCAAAAACCTCCTTACTTGCAGAAGATAAGAAGCTCCCTTTACCATCCTATCTCATCCAAAACACAAGATGCACTGAATAAATAAATAACAGCAACTCCTGTGTACTTAAGACAAACATAAAATTAGTTCTGGTGATATCTCATCAACAAACTGCAAAAAAATGAACAATAAAAGGAGTTTGCAAATGAATGGCATTTTAAAAATAAGGGTAGGCACTGTCAGAGGCCAACTGCAGTCCACTGATGTGGTTTTCTACAAGAACTAACATGATGATGAGTTTATCAATTCCATCTCCCTGAAGACAAGATAATGGTAGTCTTTCAGCAGATGGGCTAGAGAAATGCCAAAAGAGGTTAAAAGCATTTTCAGTGGTGAAAATGTTTGAGTAAATCACAGAATTGTAGGGGTTGGAAGGGACCTCAAGAGATCATTGAGGAGAAATCAATGGAATTTAAAGGAAGGGAAAGAAAGGGAAGGAAAACACAGAAAAAATCCCCCCAAAACCCAAAATACACCACAACATTCAGAGGGTATAACAGCACCTGAGAATGTTGTTTCTGGAGGTAGGAGGGATTAGGTGAAGGGTCTAGAGGTATGGTAAAAATACCTTCAGCTAAGACACACTCTTGAAGTATTTGCAAATTCTGAGGAACCAATTACATCCAGGGTAATTCTTTTGAAAAATACTTGAAATAAAGGTGTTACTTTGGCTACTGAGCCTGAAGGGGAAGCAGCCATTAGCAGCCACATTTATTTTACCAAGATTCCAGCTATCCCTGTCCCTTTTTAAAGGAGTCTTAACTTTTTCAGCCTCTAGCTGGATGCACTGGCCCTAAAAAAAAGTTTCATTTCAGAACTGAGACTACAATAAAACCAGAAGTTTGAACATACACTGTAGGACAGCACCACTACAACTTTTTATCTGACTCAGACATGAAATTGGATTTATTTAAGAAAAATTGGCAGCTAAAAAGTCTCAAGTATATCCTCAACCATGACCACACCAACTTGTACAACCAAGTTTTCCTTTGCCCCAGGGCAAAGGCAACCAAGCACTAATCCTCATAGTAGGAAAAAAATCATATCCTCATATGGTTATTGTTGTGACCTACAAATTACCACTGTTGCACAGCAAAGATTTAAGTGTACAAGATAGTTTAGCTCAATTTTAACTGCTCTGTCTGTCTTACTCCAAGTTTACATCCATACTAGAGAAACAAGACAGTTGATACTCGTAGAACATGTAACTACAATGGCAATGCTCACACTACTTAAGATAGGGTGCTGGCACAGCTACTACTGAATCACAAAATGCTGTTCTGAGAAAGCTACTACAGGCTGCCAAGAATAACTGAGATATGCCTCCAGGATGGCAGGCATTGCTCACGTAGCTATTAGCATAAATATTCAAAGGCTCAAGGAAAAAAAAAGTATCCTGTGTTCTATTATGAGATGGAAGGAGAAGAAAGGAGTGGGGGGGAATGAAGGGGGTGGGGGAGGACAAGGAAGGAGAAAGAAGGGGAGTGAGAGAAGAAAAAGGTGCAGGAACAACTGACAAGCACCCCAACACCACACCAGCAGGTAAGATTTAATTATCCCACATTCCCAACTACAAAATACTTACAAAGCATTTATCTCTCTATAGATAGACAGTAAGTTCTTGTAAAATTTCTTCCCTTTCATTTACTTCCCAAAGTTGACTTTTGATAATGTTTCTCTCTAAAAGCTCAGCAGTTTTCCTAACTTAAAACAGAGCACTTGACACCACCAGGAATTTCCACTTATATGTTACCAAAGAGGTTTCCTGCATATAGTTGTTACTGAAGCTTTTCACTCTTAGAAACATGCTGAGAGACACAATTATAGCTATCAAGATATTCTATATCTTCTTGTTTGATACAGAAAATGAACAGAAGTTTAAAAAAAATAAAACACAAACAAAAATCAAGAGCCTTCACAATCCTTAGACACAACATTGTGTCTTTAAAAGCATAATCTAAAAAGCCTTTTTTCTCCTTTTTTTTTCCTCCAGTATTGCAGGAAATGTGTATCCAGGTCTGGAGAGCAAGCCACATCTCCCAGATCCTACCAGAAGTCACAATGCAAGTGCAGCACATGGACCCATCTTGCCTGAAGTGAGGTTTAAAGATTGAAGGAATAGCAACCTTGGTAACAGGAATATGACTGCTGCCTTAAAAGCATTTGTAGACATTACACTAAAGCTTAGAAGAATACTAAACTGTGTTTTAAGCCATTGTGGTTAAATTTCCAAGTGAAGGCAAGAACCCCAAACCTTACAAAATCTACCTCTGACTTGTATGGTTTTGAGGATGACAACCAGATTATTTTAGAGCAACAAGCAGAGAAGTATGGCTTAAGTAATAAATACAGAAAAATAGCCATTTTTTAGCAGAACCTAACTGACTAGAAAGGATAACAGATGTTACCCAGAGAAAAAGGTCAAATGAACAGCACCATTCTGCCAGCACTGCTGTTGGACATTCATTCCCCCAAATACCCAAAGAAAAGACATTTTGTGCCTGTTTCCCCATAGAGAACAGGTTTTGTCTATGATATCTGTTTAGCCATCTGGAATGTTTCACTGTTAGTCACTCTCCTTAAAATGGAAAGAAATTGTAATTGGCACAGTTTGTGACTCCTGACTTTGTGAGTAATAATCTGCACAGCCTTTTCCAGCCCGCTAATTCCTTATTCGCCACCAAACCTAAACGGAGAAGCCAGCAGAGAGATTAAAATTATGTAGTAAACAAAAACTTGATACTTCTCAGAAGCACTTGTCTTCAGAAGAAGAAATCAAACAGGAAAGCTAATTACACATGCATCCTTGGCACACTGTCCTCAGTTATGCAACTCTCAAGATGTGGTCAGGTTCTGACACATTTGGGGTTCAGGAGACCCAAATCACGCTCTGAGAGAAAACAGAGCAGAGCTCCACTAACACTTTTTAGGGCTGGCTGTAGTGGTTGTAATGTGGAACTCGCTGTACTTCTACATCTGAGTTTTGGTTTTGTTGCAAACCCTTCAATTCCTGAGCCTGCACAGTTGCTGTGGATGGTACCTCATGGCATTCTGACTGATCTGAAATTCACAATGCCAACCTCAGAGCCCAAACTTGTGCCCCATGCGATACCTGTGGACTTATTCGATGCTCTCCGTCGAATCTCAGTCACCATCAATCGTGACACTTGAGTAGTAAACTGCAGGAGGTCAGAAAATTTTTCTGTCATTGTACTTGGAGGAGCATTTCCAAAGACCTAAAGGAAAAGAAAAAAAGGATGCATCAAAAAGTAATTCAGTTTACAAGTCTACAAACCACCACCTTTGTAAGGAAGGAGTATTACTATGGAGATTACAAGATGTTGTTTTCCTGCTGCAGTATCCACCCCAGTGCATCCTCTAAGATATATCCATATTCAGAATTAAGTCCTCATTCAGGAAGATAAAAATCTCAAGAAAGTGAAAATTAAACTCATGAGTTTTCTTGCAAGATGAAAACCCCACAAGGCCCAAAAGACAGACATTGCTTGTAATGGGGTAAAGACCAGATACTGTTCCTATCTGCTGAACCTGAGCATCTCACAGGGTGAACTGCCTGTACAGAACCAGGTCTGCAGAGATTCTAGAAGGAGCTGGGAAGTAGAAGTGGTCTGTTTTTCCTTGAAAAACTGACAATACCAGGAAGGCTACCAAGTTGTTAGCATCTCTCCTCTCTTGAGATTCTCCTGAACACAACAGGGAATTTACTAAAGAAATTTCACTTAAGTCTAGAAACTTCTACTTTTCATGATTATGCATTAATTTGGTTATTAAATCAATTATTTAAACACACTTAACAGGGAGAAATGTGTTAGCTCTGCAGTACTGCACTAGGCTACGGAACACATCACGTCAAAATGGATCAGCCAGTTGAGGTAATTTAATTTTCATTCAAAACTGTACTGAAAAACTTCCAATCTAAACAATACACTAAGATGGTCACAGTAAAACCATGACATTATCAAACAAAGCACACAATTCAAATTCTGGTATCATCACCTGTGTCAGTGCTGAAAAAACAGAGTAGACTGAATGGTTCCAATGTATTTCATCTTGTTCCTTGTGGCTGTCTATATAGAATCATAGAATAGCTAGAGTTGGAAGGGACTCTCAGAGGTCATCTAGTCCAACCCCCCTGCAGGAAGCAGGGACACCCCCAACTAGATCAGCTTGCTCAGGGCCCCATCCAACCTGGCCTTGAACGTCTCCACGGATCCAGGGGCATCCACCACCTCTCTGGGCAACCTGTTCCAGTGCTCCACCACTCTCACAGGAAAGAACCTTTTCCTAATATTCAATCTAAATCTCCCTCCCTCTATTTTAAAACCCTTTATCACCCCTTGTCCTGTCACAACAGGCCCTACTGAACAGCCTCTCCCCATCTTCCTTGTAGGCCCCCTTGAGGTCCTGGCAGAGCGCTAGAAGGTNTCCCTCGACCTGCTGGCCATGATGAATCACACATAACCTGCTGGAGCATCACCGGTGAGCCAGGAAGCACAGATCACAGTATTTTTCCAAGAAAATTTTAGTTCCATGTGCTGTATTTGCCTCTCAAAGAAGATGTGATAACTGTATGAGTGATTTGGACTCACCAGCTGCTTCACCCTCACCTCCTTTCCCTGGGTGACCCAGTAACACCACTGTAGCTGAGCCGCTGACCTACTTGACTGAGGTTTCTATCCAGTCAAGGGACAGCCAGTAAAATCCACATTACAGCCAACTGGGATGCAAAGTAACTGCAGCACCAACTGATCAGGGAAGTTACTGAGAAAATCTAGGAAGGCAAACAACAGAATAACCTCTGTTTAAGCCTGACTGATACTTCCCTTAGTATCAGTTGCTCTGGCACGTTACAGAGCAGCCAAAAATATTTTTCCTGCCTACTCACATTGCAAAGTCAGGATGAAATGGAGCCAAAAATACAACAATGAAATTAAACACTCCATTTCCTTGCAATAAAAATATTTTTCACCAAAAATTTCAGCATTTCTCATACAGGAAGTTTCAACCACCATTACCTGTAAAGAGAGCAAACTGGTGCCCAGACAATACAGGAAACCCCAGCACTTTGGGATTCCAGAGTACACAGCACTCCCAGTACAGATGATCCAAATTCCCCTAAGCCTTTCACAAGACCTCTGTCAGCACTTGCCTATGTCAGCTCCCAGTTCATCCAAGAGAGCTCCACGGGCATGTAAGGGAGAGGGTCTCAAGGCTGGTGTGTTAACTGGTATAACCTAAAGGAAGATTATCCAGCCTAGAATACACACTGGCAGAGCATCTTAGAAACAGNCCCCTTCGCTGCCCCTCGGCAGGAAGCCCCCGACCGCCAGGAGGTCTCCCCTCAGCCTCCTCTTCTCCAGGCTCAACAAGCCCAGAGCCTTCAGCCTCTCCTGCTCAGACTTCCCCTCCAGACCCTTCCCCAGCCTCATTGCCTCCTCTGGACACTCTCCAATAGTTTTAGGTCCCTCTTGTCCTGTGACACCCAACCTGCCCCCAGAGCTCAAGGTGAGGCCGTACCAGCACAGTCATTAACTGTTTAAAAAGTTCTTCCACTCAGACCTAAGAAAGAGGAAAAATTACCTGTCCTGAGCCTGGAGCTCTTAGCAGACCCCAGGAAATGTAGAGACCTCAAATCTACAGTAAAACATTGACTGAGATGAACTGGTTTTTTATTAGTTATCCCCTAAGTAGGCTTGAACCACGCAGAACAAGCATCTGCACTGGATACTGACAAACTCTTTGACTAAAGGTCAGGAATAGGACATGAAACACTTTACCAGTAAATATTGGTTTTAGTAAGGACAAGCAAGGCTCTTTCAAGAAAATTTAAATGATGTGCCTCTTATACAAAATCAGGCTCGTCTTCATGACAGCCACTTTTTTCATGTTGTGCAAGTGTCATTACTGCACCAATAAAGCAAATGCAATGAACTCTGAAAGGAGCCTTTTGAGCCTTATTTTTCCAGAGGACCAATCTTTTGGTAATTATGCACCGATTTGGCTTTTCATTACTATGTGATTCACCATTTCATAAGCCTCCCTAAACAATGAGAAAACAGAAACGGTCTGTAAACCCATCTGAGACCAGAACTAGCAAGAGGGCTCCAACTACAGCATGTTTGAGACATGCTGCATCTCTAAACCACGCTCCTCTGGATGTGCTGATAAATAATCCTCAGAGTACCAGGAAGAAAATGGGACATTTCACATGAAACTTCAAATAAATTTGAAGTGAGAGAGGGAAAATAAAACACTTGTACACTTGCCCCCCACTTCCAGCCAAACACACGTGGTTCCCACTTCCCACAACTCACTCTGTACAACACTGACGTACACAGCAAGAGGTGGTACAAAGCCTAGATCTGAGCATCACAATTTACTTCACATTTTCTCCTCCTAACACAGACATGGTTCTATGGGACACCGAGAAGGGACTTCGTGTGAGGTCGTAACACCAAAATTACTGAGTCTCACTTAAACCGGTTCAGCAGAAGAGACAACTATGCAAGGTAACTGGGAGATTCAAAACCAGAATTTGAATCAAGTTATTAACTGAGAGCTTCAAATATTTATAGCTAAGGACTGTCTGAGAAACAAGAACATTTTTAAAAAGGAACTTCCAGCGATGTTTTAGCGTTCCATGTCGGCAAAGCAGGTCTCAGAGGAAAGTAATCTCAGAACTTAGAGTGAAGCAAGATTTAAGTTATCTCCCACTGAAAACCTCATGTAAGACTCTTTGGAAAATTAAGTGTTTCTCCTCTTCTATTTCTTACTCCGATCAACTTTGAGGTTTTTCTTACTCTGACTTGCAAAATTCCTAAACGAGCGAGACTGTTCCAAAACAAGCTGTACCACAGACAGCTGACACTCCAGAAGTCACAAAACTAGACAAGCCAAGAAAGCCAGAGTAGACTATACATTGGGAGCCTCAAAAGAATAAGGTGGCACTAACCAGGAACCTAAAACAAGTAAACTGTGGAAGCAGAAGTAAATAGATGACATCAGAAGTGCCCCATGTTTTGAATACAGGAAGATAAGAACACATTCACATGAAATGCAAGATAAAAAATAAAACCCTGCAATAGGGATAGATCAGATCTGACTGACCAGGGGAAATCAGTCCTGGTTTTGCTACACTAACACTTTGTTAAGGACTGATAATGGTTATCAAGGACTGCAAGAGAGGAAGTGAAAGAGTACAAACAGTACACGCTTCCCTCAATGTACCAGACTCTGATTCAGATTTTACAGAGGTTGGAAGCTGAAGTGACAACATCGGGCAACAGTCTGTATTTGTGACAAGAAGGGCAAGACTAAGAAGGTCACAGATTCAAAACAGCCAAAGTTTGAGGAAAGAGATGTTAAAACCAAACAAGAAAGCAAGAGGGAGAGACAGAACCGTAGGATCCAAAAGAAAAACATTTGGCAAGCGCAGAACTACGAGTGTCTTCAGCATCAAGTTCAGTTCAGTAAAGAAGGAAACAAAAGACTCTAAGATAAAGAGAGGGGAAAAGAGCCCACCCACACAATTAGATGGATTCTGTAAGAAACAGAAAACACATGAAGAGAACCTAAGAAAAAAAATGTAACAGAGGGAAAACTGAGGTCTAGGAGAAAAGAGTAACCATGGTGTATTCATACAGATAGAAATCACAGAAACCACTAATTTTCCCCAGGAAATCTGAATGGTACCTGAAAGTAGTTATGCAAGGGCTGATTTTTACAAAGAAAGGTGAAAATGCTTCTAATTTGTTTTTCAGAATGCTTCAACACACAAGCTGAACAAGGTGAGGAAGAAGTGGTGCAAAGACAGGAGACAGCTACAACTAGGCTTCAGCAGGGTTACGTGGAAGGAATATGAAATAGGACAAAACAAGCAAGTGATGCAAAGAAGAAAAAACATAGTAAGAAGGGGGGGTAAGAGAAAGGGAGAAACAGAGAAATTAGAAGTTAACTGTTCTTTTTATTCTCTGATGTCTAACCAAAGCTGCAGAAAGACTGCTGTACAGAAACAGGACATGCATTTTCTTAAACCCAGTTAAATCACCAATTGTGATTTCTGTAGATATAAAGCTACTGCAACTGTCACAAAGACCAGGAAGACAATTGCTCTCCACCTGCAGATGACATTTAAGTGCTGCAGCAATGGTGGGCACGTTCCCTTTGAAGGAGCATCAGCCCCCTGTAACCACCAGAGGGAGATTTCCAGCTCAAGATAACCCTCACTGGCTCACGCCAAGATTAAGATTCCATCGTGCTAATTTGTAAAAACAAATTAACAAAGTCCATAACTAAAGGGCATATAATCCAAGCAGATAAATTAAAGAGGAAGCAGGTGAACTGAGCTTACTTCTCCCAAACTCACATAACAGGTTACCAGTAAAACTAGGAATAAGACCTCGGGCAACAGAATGACATTCAGGGGATCTATTCACTCAAGCATGCTACCTAGTAGACTGAAAATCCTATTAATACTATGCCTTGACTAGGATTAATTTGTCTATACAGCATGTAAGCAGCTCCATGCCTAACACCATCATAAGCTGTGCTTTCAACAAAACATCAATCTTATTAAAGAAAAAAAAAAAAAAGGAAGCTGAGTGGATTTTCCTATCAAGTTTTTTACATTTTAGTTTTTCGAGGATTCCAGTTCTCCACAGCAGCAAAGAAAAGCACAAATCCATCAGTAAAGAACAACTTCAGGAGCAAGGGTTTAGGTCACAGCAGGGAAAAACTGAAAACCAGATCCATACCTACTGGTTTTTCAAGATTATAAAACTACCATCAGTTATTATTCACAACAGAGGGAGAGAAACCGAGTGGCATAAGACATCAGGAGGATTTAGCTCCAGTGGCAACTGTCACAGTCCTGCCTCCAAACAAAATCTCAGTGCTTGACCACAAGGGAGCCCTCAAATATTAATGGCACTGTACAAGTGGCTATTACATCTTCCCTGCAACATCCCCCTTGCCCTAGAAGGGGAATTCAGGCTCAATTCATAGGAAAAAGGCTACAAGGGCAAGGAGAATATAGATAATTTATAAGGAATGGAGATTAAAATTGTTCAGCTTGCACAGCCCAGCAGAACTAAGTCTGACAGGAGGTGTTAGGATTGTTATCTCTAAATAGGCATTGGTACAATAAACACATGGAAGGGAAAAGAGTAAGACTTGTGCATAGTGCTGTCACACACACAAGTGGGAATAAGCTGGCTGTGAGTAAGTTTAGGTTGGAAATCAGATGACTAATACCAGCAAGCTCTGCAGAAAAGCTGTGACACTCCACATGCAACTGTGGGTTGCATTTCAGAAAAAGCAGTAACAGAAAGACATCTCCAGTGGTGGGTTTATCCACTACAACAACACTATGCAAAGAGAAGGAGAAAACTGAAAGGATGCCAAGGGAAGAAAAGCTTCTGTAGTACTAGAACCAAAGGTCTCTAGGAGCAGTGAGTTCAAGTAAAGATTCTCTAGCTCACCCTGTTAAACACTGGCAACATCATGTAAAGTTTTTCTTCTTGTTCTTTCTGGGTCATGTGCCGTGGGGGATGACAGAGCTCTGTGAAGAGGCGACGCAGATGCATCAAGCCCAACGCGTTATCCTGAGGGCTACACTCCTCCTGCCGCGGCCGGCCCATGATCCTCTTCACCATATTCATCTTGACTGACTTCTGGAAGCTCCCTTGGAACCTGTTCAGAAAGGAAAATGAACTTATGAGTACAACAGATTGAGGCATTATTCCATCAAAGCCTTTAAATATATAGCACCCTCTCTCACAGCAAGTACCACACTGCAGTTAAGAGCATTAGCTAATTTTATATGCTAAGGCATTGATTAGTATGTGCCTGGAGGATTTAAAGGCAATAACTTGAAACAGGAAAACATCAAATACTCTTCAGCACAAAGCACAACTGACCAGGCTTCAAACACCACAAAACACTTTGGTACTTTCTATTAGATTATTTTTATGATTCTTTAGTGCATATCCCACAGCATTTACAGCGGTGTTATCTACATACCACAAAGTATTATCCAAATAATTGATGCACACAATTGCTACCAGTTATAAACTTTAAAATCCAATCAAAGACGACCTTCACACTCTCTCAGACACTGGCTTTATCACACAGCAGCACACTTAATTTTTTTCCTGACTTTCCTATGGCAAAGACAAGGCCATCCAATGGCTACACTGTTCATCTCACACCTCAGTTATCAGGCCTCAGAACACCTCGGTGTTCCACCTCCCAAAGCACAGGAAACTTGTTTCAGAATCACAGAATGGTTTGGGTTGAAAGGGATCTTCATGAAAGGGATTTTCTAAGATCATCTTTTCCAGGGGCTGTCAGGGTGGCTAAAGTCCCCCATCAACCTCAGATCCTGCAAGTGTGATTCTTGCAGAAGCTCAGAATGCTTCATTGACACCCTCACTTGGTAGGCAGTCTGCAGCAAACACCAACCAGGAGGTTTCCTTCATGGCTTCTTCTCTAATTTTCACCCCTAAGCTCTCAACTGATGTTTTTCAGAAAAAGCACTGTGCAATCGATCCATTTTCTAACCTAGAGGGTACCTGCACCTTTCCTTCCCTCCCTGCCCCTCCTGAACAGCTTCTAGCCATCACGTGCAGCACTCCAATCCCATGGCTCACCCCAGCAAGTTTCAGTGACATGGTCAGATGACAGCTTTCAGCTCCTCTTGGCTGTTACCTCTGCTGTG
>VXBZ01010972.1:78749-95645 GCA_013399135.1 Heliornis fulica | reverse complement strand
ATAGACATTAATGAGGTCCCCCCTCAGTCTCCTCCAAGCTCTAGAGCCCCAGCTCCCTCAGCCTGTCCTCAGAAGGAAGATGTTCCACTCCCTTGATCATCTTGGTGACCCTGTATTCTTGGTAGTCTGTATTCACTGAGGAGCATCCTGATGACAGAAGTTAAAGCCCTGGTGGTGATACAAGCCATGAAGCCAGGTATTGATCTGCATCTTGTGCCAACCTCTGCCTACACCCCTATCTCTAACTGGCAAGATAAAGTAGATCAGTTGGGCCTCTGTCCTCTTCACTCACATCCCCATGGCTTTGAAGTCCTGCTTCATCTTGCCAAGGCTTTGCTTTTAGCATGTTACTGCTGCCCACAAGTTTTAAAATACTTCACAGACATGACACAGCATCTCCTGTTAGCCCTGCATTAGTCTTCAAAACATGACGACCACATCCTCTGAACGAGACAAAAGTCCACCAAGCAGGACCTTGCACAAGGCTTGAGAGGGTGGGAGCAGATGTATTCAGTCAGACACTGCAGCAACAGGGACTATTCTCACAATGACATTCAAGTAAGGGACAGAGTAAGGGGGGAACAGGAAAAGAGTTTCAGCTCCATACACGAAGTTAAGGAGACCAACAATTAAATACTCCACAGAAATGTAATATCTAGCTCTCATCCCTTATAGGAAAAGGTCAGTAACAGCTACAAAAATAATTCAAGGGTAGAAAAGGCCTCACAGCAAGTTAATTATTTAAATTATAAAAAGAGAGGCTACCATGAAAGGTCAATTATTAAGAGGAGACGTGATAATTCCAAAGGTGCTGTGCTTGGAGTAATAGAGGGAAAATACCCATTACTGTTTGAGATTAAGTTGTGAGGGGAGACAGCAGCCAGGAAAATAACACCAGCTACAAATTACACTTTTAAAACTGAACATCACTAAACACAAGCTAAGAAACATTTAGGAAAAAAAACACATTCTCAAACCCAAGAACAAAATACCCTTTTGGAATGTGTTCATAAACCAGCATTTTACCAACATGCAAGAAAAATTAGGAGCTGTTGCTAACAAATGTATTGATACCATGCAAAAAAATTACCAAACAAGTAGTCATCAAAAAAGCTAAGCTGATTTAAAAGCCAGCAACTGTCAGCCTATGCTGAAAATCTGTATGGTTTTTCACAGTGAAGAGCATGAAAACAGGGTTAAATGTCATCTTTTAGTGTGTTATCCTGAAGAAATAACCCAGGATCTGAAACTGTATGCTTCATGCAGCAGAAAATAAAACAACAGTTTCTGGAAGTGTTTCCTGAAGAATCACACACCTTTTCTCAAACCCTTCAGTTTTGGGACTCTTCTCTCACTGTACACTAACCAAAACACAAAACCAACTACTAAACCCAGCTCAACAGACCACAACTTCACAGCCCAAGTGGCAGAGAAAAAGTCTCTTTTTTTCTTTTTCATACAAACTACTGATAATTTTTCAAGTTCCTCACAACATGCTGAGAACTCTACATCCAACACCCAAAATGCACGCTGTCATGCACCCACCACTGCTGTAGACTTTCAGTAGCACATCCAACCCTCCTCTTGAAGCCCAGTGTTCACTCAGGCAAGTGCACACCTAAAACATGGACATGCACTGGCTCAGCCATGTGGTAGTTTTAGATCTGACAGTTTTCTTCTAGTCAGGGAACCCCAAATATATGTTATGAGCAAGGGGAGCCCACTGGGACAAGATGTGATCCACTCCTCTCCACTGGGGCAGTTTTAACCCAGATGGATGACAGACACAGAGAATAATTAATGTAGTTCTCATTTCCCCATCACAGTTATGGCCCCTCCTGCCTATTTCCACATATTCAACCTCAATATAAAGGATGGAGGCAGAGAGATAAATGCATGTAATAGGGTGTAAATAACATCCAAATTATTTTTCCCCCACAAGTAACACAAAAGACCCTACAAGATTACATATTCTGTGTGTGTACTTAATTCACTTGGAGCTCCAACCATAAAAAAAAAATAATCCCAAAGCCAAGGCCTGAAGCACCACAATGCCATGGAATTCCAGCTTTCTGTCCCAAAGATGCCTCTGCAACACTCCAGAAAATCTTCCTAAAACACAGTGCTTTGGGAATATCCCTTGCTAGGAAACACTCTCTTCCTTGATATTTTCCAGATACAGACTCCATGTTGTGCTGTGCAAAGAGAAGATGGGGACAGTAACACTGACACTTACACATGGAGATACATGCTGCTTTTCAACATTACCTGCCACCTAGACCAGCTCTTTTTTCTGGCAAGATTTTCTGCTTATTCTCAGTCTTCAGAACTATATAAAACTCTACCCTCAATTCTATCACAGATCAACTTGAACATATGCAGTATGTTCATTTCAAGCAGAGTAGACAGCACTTGCACATAGTTGAGTCCTACTGTGTTTCTGTCCTACTAGATAAAAGGTGAGTGTGGGCTCCACAAAACGTCATTGTAGATGAAATCTGAAATAATTTTCAGGTTTGGACTAGCAGAAAGTAACACAAGGGGTTTTTTTTCTACTTCCACAGGATGGAGAATCAATGGGAATATAAGGAAGACAGCTAGGGGCTCTGGGAGTCCAGCTTTAGGAGGATGGTTATTCATGGCTTACAGCAGGGAAAAGCTTCCTTACTGTGAACATCAGCATAAGAACTTACTTCACCTAAGACAACACTGAAATGTTTGAGTCCAGCTAAAATGAAACAAAAATGCAAAATAATACATTAGAAATACTACACCAGGACATTACACACGTGTGAAAGGAGAGTAACATGTTTCTACTATGCCCTGTATAAATGTTGACTGAGGTTTTCTTTGTTTAGGCTTAGGTCTGCAAAGGAGAAAGCAGTACACCTGAACCTTTTACTACACACAAAATGTAAACCTTGAACTGCAGATCTCAAAGAAAGGACCTTCCTAAGCAAAAGCATCCTCACAGTCAGCTGTGACCACCACACTGTGAATTCAGCACTGAGGCCTCCAGCCTCTCCTCAGGCCTCCAGTACTTTCAGGAACAGCCAAAGCCTTCGTGAGCTTGCGGACAGCCCAAGGGCCCTGCACAGGAGAGGCCTAAGGGAAAAGAACCCTAAGAGAAGCAAACTCACAAGTTCAGGAACCTGTAATTGTTTGCAGAGTTTGAACTTGATCTAGCTCTGTGCATGCATTACAGTACAGGGTTTAATTGCACATCTTGTCCCCACAGTCCCACAAAGGGCCTCCCGTCTCTCTCAGCGGCCAGACTGACACTTCACAAGCAGCTGCTCAGTATTTTGTTACTTCATCCCTCCAGCACGATGCTACTACACCTTGGTTACCACAAGCCAGGCTGAAAGTCTGCTCTGCACACACAGCAGTGTATTTCCTCATGGGTTGCTCTGTCCTGCTCTCGCTGTCTGCTCAGAGCACCTCTCAATATAACAGTCTCAATATACACAGTCACACACCTCTTACACTAAAATTGGGGGTGTCTATTACTATGGACATCTAGTTTAAGAAACTCTGGAGTGTAGCTACTCCTACATGGCATTCTGCAATCTTTCTGCTTGCTTGCTTTGTACCCCTTAGCAGCTGACGTCCTCCTTCCTGTCAGATGTCCCACCTAGATGCCAGGTACACAAAGGAGCAACTCCAAAAAAACCCCATGAGGAGTTTTGTGGAGGAGATAAGGACAGAAGCTGGTTCTCAGAAGATGAGGCTCTTCTCATCCTTTTGCCTTCCAGCTTGCAAAGCCTGTTGCAGTCACACATTCTTTACTACGCAGCCCTGATGAGTTACTTCACAGTACAAGCAGGCACACTCCTCATAACCTCTGAGTTGGACAGTCAAGCTGTTGAGTCTTCAGCTTTTTTAAGCTAAGATTTATTTAAGCCAAGATTTTATTTTGAAATAGCAAGCTAAGTGGAAGGTCTGTAACAGCCTCACAGTGACAGGCGTGTGGTTTATCGGGGCGGTTGAAGCAGTTTGACCCACTGCACTCCTGCTACCTGAGCTAAAAAGGTGAATTAATGACATTGGTGTCATGCTCTGTGTGGATGCAGTGGATTGAGCCTGGATGGACAACAGGTGCCCAAAACTACTCTCTCACTGGCCTCCTCAGCTGGAGGGGGGAGAGAAAATATAATGAAAAACTCATGCATCAAGGGAGATAACTCAGCAATTACTATCACAAGCAAAAGAGATTCAACCTGTGGAAATTAATTTATTACTGAACAAATCATCAAAGGGTAATGAGAAATAAAACCATATTTCAAAGTACCTTCCCCCATCCCTCCCTTCTTCCAAGGCTCAACCTTACTCTCAAATTCTCTACCTACTCCCTCCTGAGTGGCACGGTGAGTGCCAGAGGAGGGTGGATTGAGGGTCATGGTCAGTTGTCTCTGCTGCTTCTTCCTCCTTGGAGGGGGACACTCCTCAATGCTCTGCCCCTTCCCCAGCATGGAGTCCGTCCCTCCCATGGCAGACAGTTTTCCAAGGACTTCTCCAACGTCAGTTGTTCCCGGGGAGAGGAAGGCTGCAGTTCTTCACCCACTGGCTCAGCATGGGTCCCTTCAACAGGGTGCAGGCCTTCAGGACCAGAATGCTCCAGCCTGGTCCCCCCCCAGTCATAATTCTCCACACCAAACCTTCTCTGGCATGGGCCTCTCTCTCCATGGGGCCAAAGGTCCTGTCAGAAGCTTGCTCCAGTGTGGGCTTCTCTCAGGGTCACAGCCTCCTTCAGGTGCCTCCACCTGCTCTATGATGGGATCCTCCATAGGGTGCAGGTGGAATCTCTGTTCCCCACCATTCTCCATGGGCTGCAGGTGGACAACATGCCTCTCCATGGTCTTCCCCATGGGCTACCAGGGAATCTCTGCTCTGGCACCTAGATCACCTCCTGCCACTCGTTCTGCATTGACCACAAGGCAAAGTTGTTCCTCTCACATATTCTCACTCCTCTCTCCAACTGCTATTGCACAGCAGCTATTTCCTGTTATTAATTCTGTAACCCTGAGGCACTACCACCATTATGATGGGCTTGGACTTGGCCAGTGGCAGGTCTGTCCTGCAGCTGGCTGGCGGTGACTCTCAGACACAGGGGAAGCTTCTAGCAGCTCCTCACAGAAGCCACTCCTGTAGCAACCCCCACGCCCTACCAAAATCTTGCCATGCAAACCCAATCCAATGCACTAGAACTCACTGGATGAGATTTCAGAACACACACAAAGATGGAAACAATAAAAGCATTGCTCTTTTAAAACACACTGCTGCTTTCTTCTAGTGGTAAAAGTAGAAAAGTGACGAGAAGTTAAGCAGAGAGCAAAGGCACAGCATGGGCATCCTTACTTAACAACTACTTTGTTTTCTTCCACTGTCAGATGGCTGCACATTTTCACACAAGTATCCAAGAAGCTGTGATATAAATCCATTCATTAAGTTCTTCACTTCTCTGTTAAACTTATATGGGAATCATGCAAGATGAACCCACTGCATTTTCAAAAAGTTACTCTGGACTTGCTACAAGAGGTAACTTCAGCCCTTTAAAATAGCATTTTAAGGTGTTCTCTACCATTAGTGGAAGCTGTTGGACAAACAATCATAAGTTACATGACATAAAACACCAACAACTTACAAAGCTCCAAATCAGACAGTGTGATAAAAACATACCCCCCACACATACTCATTAACACAAGTTAGGGTCTGGTAATATATGGGTAATACTTCTGGAGCTATCAAAACATTTGTGAAGAAAAAACAAAAGGTAGACAGACAAAAGCTGCATGAGACATACTTATTTTCACAATAGCTATTACAGGTCCAAGCTGTGCATCTAGTTCCAAAAGGCTGTTATTTAAATAAGCAGCTCGGTAATTATCCGTGTCGTAATTACAGTCACCAGTGTTTCTCCAGGCACTCTATTGGTGTTACATCAGGAGCTTAGCAGTGAAACATGAACCAATTTCTTTCTCTACAGATTGTAATGGGACACCAGCACACCCCTCCACCCCAATTATCTCAGGAAAATGAAATTTAAGGTAAATTAAGGTACAAAGAATCACAGAAGTCCATTACAATCAATAAATCCCACATCTGTTATTGCTCTACAAACTACATCTTTTTTTTTTTTACTTTATTGATTGTAAGATTCCCTATCCATAGTCCCAACATTTCAAAGATGATGAAAAAGGACCCTTTTCAGCCTTCACAAGAAACAATAAGGAGCTGTTACAGCCTAGATAGACATCCATTTGTTCTTAGAACTCAACATGGATAATAAATTCTCTTTGTAGGCAAAAACACCAGCAGGAGGGGAAGTGAGGAACAGGATTATTTCTACCAGCAAACAAAACCACGTACGTACACCCAAAGAAAACCACGCGGAGGGAAGCGCTGCTGCCGAGAGGGAAGCCATCGGCTCTCCCAAGACAGACTTCACTAGCAGGAGCTCATTTGGGGAATGTCACCTGGTCCCTGTAAGTCAGGACCTGGAGCAAAGGCAGCATAATAAACCCAGTAATAAAAGCACCTATTTGTACATTAGGTTTGCCTTTTGTTAAGCAGCTAGTCAGCTGGTTAAAGCAGGATTTTCCTTTTTAATTTGTACTGAAGTATTTATCTTGAGAAACCTTATCACCTGTAAACTTCACTTTCCCTTTTTAAGATGAATAGAAAAGCAGAGGTCAACCTAATGAAATACTGGTTTGTTTCTACAGCTTGGACAGATGCTTAGAGATCTCTCAGTTCACAGATAATATCCAAACTGGATATTTAATGCAGGTTTTTTTGCTTTAACATATTTATTTAAAAAAAAAAAGCTTTCCTACTTCAGGACACAGTTTCCTGTTCTCCAGACTCAAATCAGATGAATATTGAGAAATACAATTCCTTTGATACTCCCAATATCAGAAATGCTATTCTCATGCTCAGCCTGACCTTAATGCCTTCATACCCCTGCAAACAAAAAAAAAATATCTTAATACTTCCACAGACATGAAGAACCTAAGTAACTGGTTAGTGAGAAAGATCCAGATATAAAACACAGACTATCAGTCTTCTTCCTAGGTCTATTTCCCACAAATAATTCATTATAATGACACATAATAGCAAGTGCTGATAGAGTAGAGTTCCTGTGGTTTGTACCCTCTTGAAGGTTAATGTTTTATATTTGGTGAAAAAGAAGGACAATTAAATAACAGTCATACTTTTGACCTACGCTGCAGAGATGGAGGAAAGGTGTCTGGCTAAAAATAATAACACATGTATTTCTTATTTAGTGTTAATTTAAATGAAAATGAACTGCAGATATATCAAGTTTCTGCACTTAATTTTGTTGAAATAAAATAACTTACTGCTTTTCACTTCTGCATCTAGCCTAATTTTTTTCTTGACTTACTAGTGCATAGCTTATGTCACGAAGTTAACCCTACAACTGCATCTCCTAATGCTTTCAATACCACAAACAGCTGATTTCCAAAATTACTTCCAGCTCTTTAATAAAATATTTCCAAGCTACAAACATTTCTTCCACCAACTCCAAAACATAAAGGTGATAAAATTAAGTATTAAATCCTACCACAGCTGAAAACAATACACAGTACTTCTTTAAACCACAGGTCAAGCTGTATCAATGGTCTTCACCTCTATTTCCATACTCCTAAAGCACAGCAGCTTCAAGCTCTCAAGTGCAGACCCCCCCCACCAACTTTATTAGTGCACAGAAGAAGTTCTCTAGCATGAAGGTAAACCAAAGCACACAAGGTAGGAAAGGATGGAGAACATCATTGCTCATAAGTGTGTAGTGATGGTGCTAAATACTCCTAGCTGTAGCTAGGAGGAAGGTGCCAGAAGTCGGTTTTACAGAGAGCACAGAGGAGACAGCACACAAAGAATCAAGCTGCCTTTTCCTAGCATTAGCAAAACTGCCCACATTGCCTCTAGAATGTATTTTTTTTGGCTGGATGCTGATAAAAATCCTTCCTACATCTTTATTTAGCACAGATTAGGATCTGTCACCACCCCAAACACAATTCTCAGTACTGCTTTTTTCTAAGACTTAAGGACTCCCATTTTCAGCTCAGCAGCAAACTGATAATCAAGTTAAATAATGATGAATGCCCACAAAGCAAACTGCCAGAAAGCTCAAATACAGGCAGTTTCCAATGATCCCATTTAAGGTTTCTGCCTCTGCATTTTTTACTCTACAACATTTTTCAGCTGAAATGAAAGATGAATTCTTGCTTGAACTATTACACACTACCCCAAGGGAACCAGAAGGTAGTTCTGGTTTTGTAAGCACTTGAATAGGTACATCCACTACTTGTTTAAAAATGGCTTTTAGGAAAGCTTTGGGAAATTTGGCAAGCAATATTCCCATTTCAGAAACCAAAGAGCATGCAATATATATTGAATCAATATCCAACCTGAGATGCAGAAAACCTCATCTTTGAGGCACCTCTAACAGTACTTAATCTCTTCACAAAACAAGTCCAAAGAAATACAGTCTGTCTGTAAGACCACCCAAAATCCACAATTTACTGCTGGGTTCTACACACTTCAACCTATGATTTCTATTGAAATTCTTCAATCACCTCATCTGCATATAAACACAGATCTGGTTTCCAAAAATCAATGTGATTTGCTAGCCATGAAGTTTGAAATCCTATTAACTCAAGCTGTTCAGTCCACTGCATCTCCTTAAGTTGGGGGATGGGTGGGGGGGTGTCTGTATGGCAATATTTATTCCAGAAGACAAGTTTCAATTCATTCATGCAAGGCACAATATATTGCAACTGCTTTAGGAGATGAGGAGTGGTCATTGCAGAGGGAAAAATGTTTAAAAAAATAAAGTCTTCCCATGTTTCATTAGCCCTAATAATTGGTTACAGTAGAGATCAAAGCAGTGGTTCTGCACAGGTATTATCTTTGGAGACCTGCCTTAGCACTTTGAGATGGTTCATTCACAGACATTCAGGCTCCACGAAGCTATTTGCTCCTGCTTGTGCAACCATACCATGGCGCCATGTTTTCCACCTTTTGACCTGTTCCAACGCTGGCAATCCAGGAACCAAGTCTGAACTACTTCTAGGTGTACCACTCCTCCAAGGAGCACAAAGGACACCATTTACCAGAGAAACATGTATTAGAGGAGATAAACACCCACAACACACAAGTCCTGGAGGGCAGCAAGGAAGTGCAAGTCGGCTGGAGCACAGACACAAAACCTGGAATTTCTCCACTGACAGGAGTACTTAGAATACACCTACAGGAAAATTGTACCTAGTAAGTTAACAAGTTTCAGACAGAGAATAAAAGTTGTGGCTTCAGTGCTCTCAACTTGCACAGATTAATCACATTAGGTTACATGTAGAAACTAAAATTTACCAGAGAATCAAGGAATGCATTAGGTGGGAAGGGACATTCAGAGATCATCCAGTCCCACCCCTGCAGTGAGCAGGGACATCTTCACTAGAGCAGGTTGCTCAGAGCCCCATCCACCCTGACCTTGAATGTCTCCAGGGATGGGACCTCCACCACCTCTCTGGGCAACCTGGGCCAGTGTCTCACCTCCTTCAGAGGGAAGAACTTCTTCCTCAGGTCTCATCTAATCCTGCCCTGCTCTAGTTTAAAACCATCACTTCTCGTCCTATCACTTCATGCCCTTAAAGTCCTTCCCAGCTTTCCTGTAGTCACTTCAAGGGTCAGATGGGGCTGTGAGGTCCCCCTGGATCCTTCTCCAGGCTGAACGAACCCATCTCTCTCAGCCTGGCTTCATAAATGAGGCGCTCCAGCCCTCAGTTCATCCTTGTGACCTCCTCTGGATCCACTCCAAAATCAGATATTTTTATTAGTTATTTTATTTACCTATTAGTTATTTGGGGTTCTTTTATTACCACATTAGTATTAATCTGTAATTTTGTAACCAGCCAATCTCACAGATGAAAAGCCCCAGGAAAAGCAAACTCAAATTATATCCTGCACATCTCAGCGCTGCTATTAACACCTACAACTGCAGAACATGCTGGATTAAAGCAAACACTGGCACATCACTCTGCTTTTGAACACACACTGCAAGAACTGAGACATTTGCACCTCAACAAAATCATCTGACATAGAGGAATCAATAGATTATTCAGAATCAGAACACTAAACAGAGAGTTTACCAAGCAGCTGAACTGTTTCAGTTAACAATGCACTTGATTAGTGCTCCCATTAAGCAGATAACCAATTATCAAAAAAACCCAAAGTTAAAGTACATTTTGCCTAGTACTATAAGGATAAGTAATAGCTGGTTTAAAAAAAAAAAAAACCAAAAAACACCAAAAAAAACCAAAAAAAACAAACAAACCAACCACAAACCAGAATAGGCTATTTAGTATTTCTGGAAAGCAAGTTTTAACTACTAAGTTCTTATTCTTTTCCATGGTAAAATATCTTGAGCATCTCTGAACACTTGTTTTTCCTTATTTTTTTTTCTGTTTTGTTTTCAAAAGACCTGAATAAACTGATTTGCATTAACTGGACAAACAGAATGCCAGTTACTGCCTGCTAGGAATAAAAGCAGAACTGAAATTTTACTTTGCCAACCTGAACTGCATGGCAATGACTAAACCATGCCATTCAAGCGAGGAAAAGCTGCTAAGAAGCTGCTTTAAGGGGAAAAAAAATGAAAGGGGGACAAGCAAGCCAAAAAGCAAAATTACCTGGGATCTGTAGAGATAAGCGTGTGCTTGATTGGCATAGGAATAAACCCAACACTCTTATAGAGGGTGGTTCTTCATTAGCAGTAAGCAAGGAAAGTAAAAAACCTTCCTAGAAAAGTTATTCCATTAGAATCAAGAGCAACCCAGAGAGCTGTTATTAGGAAGGGGGAGACTGCTTTTGTCTGTTTGTCCTCCCAAGGAGCAGAGGGAGGTGATGGGGAAGGAAACCTGTGACCTTGGAACAGGCAGTAGGGCCATGCACCACACAGCAGTCCCAAGCACCACGTTCAGGGATGACAATGGCAGGTCTAAGCACAATTCTGATAGTAAGCTAAAAAAGCCACCTGAATTTTTATTATTTTTTTTATTACTGTGATATTACACAAAGTGGGTCCCCACTTGTTGCTGAGGTAGGTTTTCTCCCTTTCCAACAGCAACCTAAGGCACGAACTTCCTCCAGCCATGTAAACCAGGTATTTATATTCCCAAAAGAACAACGATTCTGCCTGTAGCAAATTTACATATGAAAGAGCAATAAGTAGAAGCCTGTTACCTGTAAAATTTGTCTCCATAGGGTTGCCCTTGTTTCTAACAACCTGGATAAGAAAAACAATGATCCTACCAGCACATGCTCGGCTGATGTAATAAAACCTTCTCTCTCCTACCATCTAGTTAGAAAGAGCTCAACAAAAAGAGCAGTTTATCACCATTACAATCAGCATTTAAACCCTGAAGCAATAGGAAATAAATAAGGGTTAATGATCACAACTTCTTTTAAGTTGCATATTCATAATATTCCTAAATGCAAAACCAAACAGAACAGCTCAAGACCTTATAATTAGCAATTCAGACCAGAGATGTGTGGGAAAGCAGCAGAAGTATCTGCATACACATCCCTACTGCCTTTCAGACAATAACAGATCTCTTCCAACTGCTCCATCACTCCACAGTGTGTTTGCTGTTCACACCCAACAGAGCAGCTGGACTTGAACACCCCCTGCACATCCCCAGGCAAAGGCCTCTCCATAAACACCACAGGGAAGATGAGCACCATGGAAGTCCACTAAATGCCATTTTCCAATTGACTTCTCTTACATGGGGTTTCCCTATATCAAAGTTAGGACAATTCAAAGACATCCACTGAGCTCCACTGGAGCAGAGTTCTGCATACCATGCAGCACAGAATATTCTGGTTGGAAAAGACCTTTAAGGTCATCAAGTCCAACTGGTAACCTGACACTACCAAATCCACCACTAACCATCTCCCCAAGAGCCACATCTACAAGTCTTTAAAATCCCTCCAGGGATGGTGACTCAACCACTCCCCAGGGTAGCCTGTTCCAGTGATCAACAACTCTCTTGGTGAAGGAAATTTTCCTAATACCCAATCTAAACCTCACAGGATGAGACCTCCCAGGTGCATTTCTTTCCATCCCATCATTCTTTACTTGGGAGAAGAGGACACCCACCCCACTACAACCTCCCTCCAGGTATAGCTGTAGAGAGTGATAAGGTCTCCCATCAGCTGCCTTCTCTCAAGGCTAAGCAATCCCAGTTGCCTCACCAGTCCTTCATAAGACATGTTCTCCAGACCCTTCACCAGTTTTGTTGCTCCAGAAGCAGCACTGGCGTTGGTAAAACCAGTAAAGCCACTGATATTTCACATAACTAATTAAGTTTGTAACAATGGGGGAAAAGCACTGTCTTTTCTCCTCACTTTCCCTCTCTTATGCTCCTCCTCAACCCTTGCCCCTCATCTGCTGGTGTCAGAAGATCCTCTGTGGAAGATGGTCACAAATTGTGGATAAAAACAACTCAATACCTCTCAGTCTTGTCTTCAGCTTTACAGATTCTCAGAACCACAGAACAGCTGGGGCTGAAAGGGACCTCTAGAGCTTATCTAGTTCGACCCCCTCCTAAAGCAGGGTCACCCAGAGCACACAGGATTGTGTCCATGTAGATTTTGACTGTCTCCAGAGAAAGAGACTCCACAGCCTCTCTGTGCAACCTGTCCCTGTGCTCCATCACCCACTTGCCCTTATTGTATTTCATTTTGTTTCCCTCTGCCCAATTCTCTAGTCTCTCAGCATCAGGCTGAACGGCAGCGCGGCCTTCTGGTGTCAGTCACTTCTCCCAGGTTTGTATCATCAGCAAAACCTGCTGAGAGCACACTCTGTCCCCTTGTACAGGTCACTGATGAGTATGATACACAGGACTTGGCCAAGCGGAGACTCTTGAGGCACACCACTGAACACAGGCCTCTAACCAGACACTGAGCCACCTTGTCAACCAAGTCTCCTTCAGACACCCTATCATGCCCTAAGGACTTCAAGGCAGGGCTGGTCTTCATGGAATCATAGAATCATAGAATTTTAAGGCTGGAAATGACCCCTAAGATCATCCAGTCCAACCATTAACCTACTGCACTGTTCCAGTGCTCTCAGTAAAGAAGTTCCTCCAAATACCCAACCTAAATTTTCCCTGGTGCAGCTTGAGGCCATTTCCTCGAGTTCTGTCACCTGTTACTGGGGAGAAGAGACCAACCCCCACCTCACTGCAACCTCCTTTCAGGTAGTTATAGAGAGCAATAAGGTCTCCCCTCAGTCTCCTCTTCTCCAAACTAAACACCTCCAGCTCCCTCAGCCTCCTCGTAGGGCCTGTTCTCCAGACCCTTCCCCAGCTCCCTCAGCCTCCTTGTAGGGCCTGTTCTCCAGACCCTTCACCATCCTCGTTGCCCTTCTCTGGACACGCTCCAGCACCTCAACGTCCTTCTTGAAGTGAGGGGCCCAAAACTGAACACCTCAGTCTCCCAGGCCTGGCTTTGGAAACAGCCTCCTCACACAGAGCGAGGAGTAAAGACAAATAGCTGATTGTGAGTCTTCCCTCACAGTAAATACCTCTAGCTCCCCACTAATGTGCAAGAGACACAGCTGAGTTTGCTGACAGGGTGACCAGGCTTGCAGAGGGAGACTGGGACAGAATCAAGGCAGGATACAACTCTCCTGATTTAAAAGTGCCCCATCAGAGCCACAAGAATTCCACCCCTCAGAAAAAGAGAAAAAAAAACACCAACCCAAAACCCAAACCAACCCACAACAAACAAACCCCAAACAAAAAACCAACCCAAAAAAACCACACACAAACCTACAGAACAGACTTTTAAAGCAGTATTAATTGCTCACAGTTCTTTAATGAAGTATTTAGCACTGTTGAATTTTTTTGTGTTATTCACTAGCACGCTTATTAAATGACCAGAGTGGGTGTAGATATTCTTGGACATCAAAGTTGTCAACTCTCATGCAAGGAAAGCTACAACATTTTCAAAACCCTGTGCTTATTTAGCTTACCTATTATTGCCAGTAACGAGGTTAGTTTATGTATTATTTACCGTAACTACTTCAAAAAACATACTCTTACTTTCCTCTCTAGGACCTATGTTCTATTGCCTGGCCACAATGTCAAAATGAAAATTCTATTTCACAGTGAACAAGTGCTTTCTTGACAGAAATTCAGGCATTATACCACTAGATTGAATCAGGCTGCTAGAGAGCCAAAAAATTGAGTTTCTTCTACTCAAAGAGGAAAAGATTAAGCTTATAATGCCCATGGATGGGCAAACTCCTAATTTATTATACATTCTTCTCCAGCTTTGTTACATTTCCAAGAACATCATCTAATCTACCTCAATAACAAGCTTGCTTCGCAGCACAACTACCACACTGGAGAACCAGCTCATACAAGCTGCATTTTGACAAGTACACACATAAAAAACTGACATCAAATACTCTCTTCCTCAGCTGGAATGACAAATGTACACTACCTATTTTGCACTTATTTCTCTACAGCCAACACCAAAACCACAGAAAATTCTGCATGGCTACATTAGTTGTATTATTCAAAGCACACTACATTTTGACTAAATCTCTGCTTGTCACCAGCTTCAGTTTCTCTTTTGCAATAACATTCTCAGTTGCAATAACAACTCCAGCAGAGTCTGACACAAAGTACAACTTCACAGCAGCCACTCATATAATTAAATGTTAGTTTAAGGGTGGGAAAACATCAGGCAAAGAAATAAGAGCCGCTCATATTCATTTAGGTCTCATCCTACCTCGAGTTCTTGACGTTCAGCGCGAGCATCTTCTTTTTCAGATCCTCTCCCTGCAATATGTTGCTGGTGAGAGATGGCAAGTTCCTCTGCCTACAAGCTACTGCCAGCCCATCATTTGTCAACATCCTCCTGGCAGTCAGGCGGACTTCCCGAGCTTTGCACCGCCATCCCCCAGCGCTGGCTGTACCAGTGCCCAGGCTGGTTTGATTGTGGAGCACAGCTGGTCCCTCCTGGGACGAAGGGAGGGAGGAATGGGAAAGATGAAGGGGAGGGATTCCTCCTCCTGCCTCTCAGTGCCACAGTAACTGATACAGCTGCTTCACAAAGAGAAACCAGCATCGCTCGAGCAGTGGAACGAGGCCGAACGCTGAAGGCTCAAGTAAAACGAGATCTCGGCTGCACCACAAGTGAGAACGACCTATTGCAGATTACTAAAGAATTTGTGACTTTTTCCTGGTTTTCTTATTTTGTATAAAGGAAAATTTGTTTAAATTTCACTTGGAAAAGAACTCATTATTCTGGAAAAATAAAAGGAGTGCAAGACACACACCTTACCAGAATCTCGATCGGAGGTTTTCATAACTTAAATTTCTTGCCTACCCCACTCCCATTTTAACCATGTTTACAGCTTGCAATGCTATTTACACACACAATATAGAATGGCTGGTTCCTATCAACACTGCCAGGTGTTTTGTTTTAGTAACAGCTATTCAGAGTGTAGGATTTCCCAAGGAAATGGGCTAACAATAACTATGGTTACTCATGTGTGTCTCACCACTACACTATCCCCTTTCTCCAGCAATAAACAAAAGTACAGAAAATAAATCAGGAATGAAGCTGCAGCTCTGTGAATAAAGATTCTCCCAGTGCCACAGAAGGATGCTCAAATGGCTACAGGGGTCACTGCTTTTTAACTAAATTGACACAAGAATGCTTGAACATCCACATAGTAAAAGCAAAACTACTGAAGCAGTTTATTCCCCGTCTCCCCTTGGATTCATCCACACATACACACAGTAAGGAAATGCCTTTCCTTGCTGGAGAAAAAAACAACATCAACAAGAAATAGTAAAAAAAAAGAAAATACGACAGTAATTGGGTAGTAAAAGTGTTGCAGTATCGTTTACAGCTACTGAAATAATTTACTGGCTATTTCTTACAAGCCCTGGTTTCTGCAGAGCATCTGTGTGAGCGTATGGCCTCACCTGGACACCCTGCAGGGAGCTTGGCCATTTCTGGACACAAAGAACCTGGGCACAGAACCTTCTCTCCACAGCTATCCCTTTAAATGCTATTTCCTCTGTTTTGAGTCCCTTCTAACCTTTAGGAGTAAGCAGTACACACAGTGAGGATAACTACTCTTGTTTAAGACAAACACAATGCAGTGAACAGTGTGAAAACAAGTAGTATGTTGCCAAACCAAAACACATTAAAAATTTGGTGGGCAAATAAATGCTCACTGCTAGGATTTAATTACTACAGTATCAGAGCAGAGGCTTCTTCTCTTCCATGTCCATATATTCCTTTACATTTTTACCATATGTTCCTTCCTTTAATTTGATTTTACTTCTGTCAGAATTTGCAGGTGTTCCCTCAGTACCCACTCCAGGTTGCTCAGTCTGGGAACAAAGAATGAAAAAAGATCATGTTTGGGCTTTTCACATCAACTCATCTGATACTATTTGTGCAAGGCTTCCATATGAGAGGACTAAATAGAAGATGCAGCAAGATACAGTTTTCCAGTCTTAAGACCTTCATCAAGGACCTTGATGAGGGAATAGTGTCCTCAGCAAGTACCTGATGATCCAGAGCTGGGAGGAGTGAGGGACATGCAGGAATGGTGCACTGCCATCGGGTGAGGCCTGGCCAGGCTGGAGAGCTGGGCAGTGAGGAACCAGATGAGGTTCAATAACAGCAAGTGGCTGTTGGCACCTGGGAAGGAACAACCCCAGGTATCAGGACAGGGGATGACAGGCTGGAGAGGAGCTCTTCAGAGAAGGACCTGGGGGTCCTGGTGGATGACAAGTTGACCATGAGCCAGCAGTGTGCCCTGGTGGCCAAGAAGGCCAATGG
>VXBZ01010972.1:56120-78674 GCA_013399135.1 Heliornis fulica | reverse complement strand
AAGAACTTCTTCACGGTGAGGGAGCCCTGGGCCAGGCTGCCCAGGGGGGTTGTGGAGTCTCCTTCTCTGGAGATATTCAAGACCCATCTGGACACCGACCTGTGTGACCTGCTCTAGGGACCCTGCTTTGGCAGGGGGTTGGACTTGATGGGCTCTGGAGGTCACTTCCAACCCCTGCAACTCTGTGACTACCTATCTCTACCGCAGGAGAATTTTCATCATGCCGAAGCGAAGCAGAGAGTAGCAGCCTCTTGCTGGCACATCTCATGCAGGTATTACATGGGTGACTACTTTGTAGTCTTTTTTTTTTGTGACCTTTTAGCAACACCTAAGAATAAACAGTATTTCTAACAAACTCTCCCTGCAATACAGCCAGATGGCAGCCCACTTCTCCACTGTTTTCTCACTAAAAAAAATAAAATGCTGCTCAGCAGAGTTTCATCCTCCAGCACTTTGAACAGTTACTCCTGTATCAACAGGGACATGCTTTTGAGATTTCTCCCAGGCAGCTTTTTGAAGTTACCATCAAACAAAAGAAAGCTCTAAAACCAGGTTTACTGTGCCTCCAGTTTGTTTCAATTCATGGGACCTGAAGTCTTTCCAAGTAACTGCCTAAGGGCTGCCTTTCACAGGCTGTCACTTACCAGCAGTCTTCCCTTAACTCATATCTGGGACCTAAGAAAGGGCACAAAACACTCACAGCACTTTTGCAATTCCAATTACACCACTGGTGCACCAGCTCTCTGCTGCTAAAGTCTATTTATTAGCAACTTAATTTGTGTTTTTTTTAGAAAAACATCAGCTAGGATACCAAAAGGCAAGAGCCATACTCCAAGAAGTCAGGGAAACAGCAATAGGGATTACAGAACTAGAGAACAGCATCTCCACATAATTAAACTCAGTAATTTTTTCCCCTTGTTTCACATCCATAAGAGGCTATGGCATCACCAATGGACACTATGGCATCACCAACTGACACTATGGCATCAAAGGGAGTTTCAGGTGTTAATTGCCAGTAAAAATCATCAGCTCAGCATGAAATATTGGTGCTTGCCTCTAAGTGAGGCAGCAAATTAATCTTTGGCAATAACCTGCCAGCAATGGGAAGGCCATTGTGTATGCAAAGCAGAGCACACAAACTCCCCTTTCTATCACTGGGAGCTTAAGACAAGCAGTATGTCAGACTCCTCTAACAACATCTCAGATGACAATTACTTCCACATTTAATTTCATCTACAACAGCTCTTAAAAATATGGCCACACCTCCCTACTCATACATCTCTCTGTGGCAGACTAAAGGAACTACTAACAATAAACAAATGTTAGGGCAAAGTCCTGCCAGGAAAGAGGCTTGAAGTGCTGAGGGAAGCACCAATAACTCCTCCAGCAACCTAGGAAAAAGGGATAGAGAAGTTATTTCTCCCTCATGCCCATCTTCAACAAGCCAAGCACTAATCCACGTGACAGACACCTCAAGCACTGCTAGTCCTCACACCACTGATGGAAAGAAAGGCAGAGATGTAGCACTGCTAAAAGCCTTCAGAGCAGCTGCTTAACTTTCTGCTCTCCTCTGGCACAAGACAAAAATCCTGGGACTTTCCAAGAGTGTTGCTAATCTTCTAAATGTGTCACTCAGCAGTGCCCCAAACCCTCAACCACACTATTTTTTAATGTAAGAACTGATTCCATAAAAGTCCTGGGTTTCAGTGGTATAGTTTTACTGAAGGATAGAAAAGAGGCCACCCTACTCAGTAAACACCATCTACTCAGGTTATACACACTGACAGAGTTACTGTGGAGCAAGAAATAAACACAGTGTGAGTCAGGTCAAAGGAACAGACACAAACACTTACCTTACCCCAATTACAAAGTCAAACACCTTAATAGAAACCCTTTGTAGTGTCCATGCTGTCTACTCCCAAAGTGACACCATCTGTGCATTCTGTAAGTGGACTCTGCTCCATCATCTAAATCACAGATGTCATTATTAACAAATCCAGCTGCAGTAAGCAAGGAAACTTACTTCAAATACCTTTCCAGGTGATACCAAATCCCTGTTAACTGCTCCCCTGAACCATTTTTAATATGTTTTGTTCCTGCAGTACAGTGATTTAAGGAAAATCCCATTAAAAAAAAACAAAAAAAAGGAAAATCACTACATGTGTTAGATCAAGAGGAGTATCCCTCAATATCTTACACACTCCAAGCTGTCTCACTTCTATCCCTTCCCTCCCCCATGTACTAATCCAATTTATCTGTCAAGAAAGCAAACCAATGAGCTTGATATAATTTTACCCCTGACAAATTCATGTTGGTTGGCTGTCTTCTCTTATTTCATCATCTTTTATGTGTTTATACACTGCATCACAATTTCTACTATTACCCATGTAGCTGTTAGTTAAGTCATGCCACAGGTTGGAAGAAAAAATTCAATGTGGCCCCACAGAGAGTTTGACAGAATCAAATACAGCAGGCTCAGGTCTGAAAGGAATATAACCACATCAGCACTAGCCCTGAGTTAATAAGCCCTGCCAGTTCTTGCATGTCCTCAGAACTGGAAGAACAGGATGCATACAGTGCCAAGGAGTATTTCCTGCATGAGCATCTGAAGAGCAGATCATGATGCTAGCAAGACAGTCTTCACAGATTCACCAAACAGTCTTCATTCAGTCTGCCTGAAACTGCTTTTACTGAGTCAAGAGGGAGACTAATGAGAGAGGAGATAAGCTTTTCATCTTTTGTTATTCTCATAATGCAGAATATATTTAAATAACATTGTAAACAAAATAGATTGAAGGAAGCAAAGTATGAGAGTAGAAAAAAAAAAAAAAAGGCTATTTCTACCAAGCCCCACCATGGGCAGAATTTTTTTCATTAGTCAATGAATAAAATATTGGAGACTAAAGGAACAGCATAGTGCTGGAATGAAAACACTGATGTTGGAATGCAGAATTTCATCTGCAGGATGTGTTTGGGGGTTTTGCATTTCAGTGTGCTTCTGTTAAGTTAGAAGTGACACCTCCCCTTGAAACTTTTACAACTCTCAGTTTTATACCAGGTAAGAGAAAGACAGTGGGAACTTATCAATAACAAAAACTGTCCATAAGAAATGGCACCACTTACAAAGTTGTTGAGCCCTACGTGCCCCTAACAGTGACACCACTGAGCATTTCCTTGTACTAAGGGGCCATTTTCCACTGGGTCACCACATTCCACATCTGTGACAAGCTACAGCATTTTTTTTCCACTCAATTGTGGGTTTTTTTCCCCTTTTTGCTCCAAAAGGGTCTATGTGTTAAAGGGTGTACTAGCAAAGCTTAGACATTATCCTTCAGTAGTCACACAGCACACATTATGTTTTCAAAGTAAGCTAACAAGGATTAGGAATCCATTATAATACCCAGACAGGTTTAATAGAATTCAACTCAACTGCTGCTATGGAAGCTCACTTCTCACTCAGAAGCACTTCAGCATGCCTAACTCTTCCCCCTTACATCCCTGGGTGATAAATCCACTCACCCTCTTTAGTATCAAAAAAACCTGACAGTAAACTAGACTGAATATTCCACTTGGCAAGAAGCAGACTCTTGTAGACCATAATATTTGTAGTAGGAATACATAGCTACTGAGAAAAGCACTCAGCAAGCAGTCTACCCAGCTTGTGCATAACCCAACAAAACTAATATATAAAATCAAAACACAAGTCACTCGAGACAAAAGTAGTGATAATATTATTTTTGTGTGGATACAGAATGGACCTCTCCCAGCCTGTCATTCCACTGAAGAGTAGGAATATTATTGTCTCAAAGTAAAAATGAGACTTGAAAACCTCATAAAATGTATTAAGATAATTTCTCACCTTTTTTTTTTCTTTTTAAACACATCAATTAAAACTTCCAAGTTTAATGCAGCTTGACCCTGAGCATGCATTGCATCTGTGACCACCAAGCTACATATTTCTACAGCATCTACATATATAAAGGAACTCTTAAATTTTCTTTGGGTGGAGTCATTTTAAACTGACCATGTACTGCCAGTGCCTGAATTAAATCTCCCTCTCTTATAGGTAAACAATCTGCTTCACAGATAATTTACTGAAGAGCATGCCAGTTACAAATCAGAAAGCAAGTTCCACAAAAACTCTTGAATGTCCATGTCACAAACCTCTACAGCATTCCTGGGATCAGGACAAACAGCTTCAAGAGAACAGGGCCCATTCCTCTCCGAGGTCTCTCTTCAACACCAAAGCTGTTCTTCCACTAGATAAAGCAAAAAAAGGAAAAAGGTTAGAGTATAAACATGACAATAAAAACCACATCACTTTGGCATCTTTAAAGCACTCTGATGACAACTGGGCTTTCACAAACTGAAGAAATCCTTTAAATAACTCCTGGGAAAGGAGCTGTAGCAAACTAGAAATCCACACACAGCGTTAAGCTTAAATAAGGATTATCTTCCCAATTAAATGATACTCACTGAGAGCACACGAACTGCTAAAAGAGTTACTACAAAGTGCAAGGCCAGTAATTAATGCACTGACAGGCTGTGATCAGCAAGAGCATCCCTCCAAGGAACCACCTGATTTCTCATCATTACAGCAGGGGAGTACCAACTAAGCTGCACTGACCCCAACCAGCTGAGGAGCTGTGAAGCTGCTGAATCCATCTAGCTTTCCCTGGAGCCTCTCCTAGTTTTTCTACCTCTTCCATTATAAAATGCTCATCTTAAAATTTACCAGAGGATGCACACAAGACAACAAGGAGCACTGAGTCTGAGCTCCCTTAGCATGACTCCATGAATACATCACAAGATTATCCAGCTGCCCCAAGGCAGATGACAAGAGGCAAACCCAGCACCGTTCACTATTGGAACCACCCCAGGAACCTCAGTGAAATACTGCACCTTGATTAATTAGCCATGAGATGTCTGATTTACCTCTGATTCCCAGTCAGCCCATATGGCACTATCAGCTGTATCACTACACAATGGTGCACTACACGGTGCAGCCATCCCCTAATGCAACTGGGAAAACATTATGAAACAATGCACAGTTTATTGTTTTATTATTTGGAGGGGGGAGGGAGAGGAAGAAGATCAACACAGATTAAAAAAAAAGCAGCACATTATCAGGTACCTTAAAAAGGCTTTGTGAGACCGAGGGCACTAATGTGACAAACTGCTCAGATGATGTTCAGAGATGCTGCAGCACTTAATAACAATAAAACATATTGTTACAACATTATTGTATGCACTAAAAACTTAAGTAACTTGCTGGCAAGTGCAGAGTCTGCATTAAAAGCTAAAGCAGCAAGTTCTTTCCTATCTCCATCCTCCATGACCATAAAAACCCTCTGCTATTCCTATGACAGGGAAGGGAAATCAATTAAAATACACCCACTTGGGACTCTCAGGAGTTTTAACCTGTGTTTATTTTGCTGTAAGACTCAGGGTCTTTGTCTGTTGAGTGAAGCCTGCTTTTAGAAATAATATTCTTATTTTAATCTAAGAAATCAGTAAAGGCATCTGAGCAACAAATGAGAAAAATATACCAACATCCCTCAGAACACAGGACAACGGGCTAATGAGTTCGATTTCCCAAGGGCAACGTCCACTCAGGCACTTCGTGTGCTCACCCCCAGCATCTTTGCTATTTACTATAGTTTGCTATTTACTTCAACTCACCTACCTCTCCTATCCACAGGCCACACAGCATCCCCCTACAATTATTTTCTCAGGAGATCATCTCTAGCAACCCCCTGCACTGGTCTCCTAATGAGAAGATTCCTGCAGGTATCCCAGAATCCAGTCTCACACGTGTGGTCGGATCCACATCCATGGCCATGATTTATTTGTGCAGTACCTTTACAGAATCACAGAGTATTAGGAGCTGGAAGAGACCTCGAGAGATCACCCAGTCCAGCCCCCTGCCTGAGCAGGATCACCACGATTAGATCACACAGGAACGTGTCCAGATGGGTCTGGAATGTCTCCAGAGAAGGAGCCTCCACAACCTCTCTGGGCCGCCTGGCCCAGTGATCTGTCACCCCCACAGTGAACAAGTTCCTCCTTATATCAAGATGGAACTTTCCCTAAGTCTTGATTCCCTTATATTTATCCTACTTCTGTATTTCAAGTTCATTATGGCACAATGGCTGGAAAACTGTTTCATCAGAAAACGTGTTGTTCTGACTTTCAGACTCAAAACTAATTAAAGAGGGAGGGGGGTGGTCACAGACATGACACGGGGAAGACTGACAATGGCTCATAAGATGCTGTTTAAATACAGTTAACAAGAAATAAATGCCTTCCTTGGTACCAAAACCAAATCACTCCTACTTTACTTACACTGACCAATCTCTAGTACTGCCTGAGCTTAAATTCTGTGGGCATCATCTGAGTTACCAAGAGTAGCTGCAAAACCAACAGCACACACCATTTATACCACAGCAATAAGAAAAAGGAAGAAGCTTTCAGCCCTTAACATCCCAAAAGACTGACATCCTCCAAATAAATATAACCAACCAAGCTAAGGAACAAAGTGGATGAGGTTTGAACCCGCTGGCCACCAACATCAAAACCCCAGAAGCACCCACAGCAGCTCAAACCATGCCAGTCCCCTCACATTCTCCACCCCAGTGAAGGCTCAGAGCATCCCCAGCAGATGTGGCAGCTAGTGGCTGACCTCTAACTATGCTATGCTTGGACAAAACCCAAGTGCAAGTTCTGAGGAGAACCCTTTCTGGTCAGTGCCAAGGGGGCAGCATAGCTTAGTTACCTCCTGCTTAATTGAGTCCCTGCTGTAAAGGAGAAACCCCCCTGGGAAATACACCGGCACGTTAAACATTGAAAACAAAACCCTTCCTCTTCGTGTTGGAGTAAAGGAACTGTGTTTTCTAAATATCAGGGCTCAAATTTACCTGTCCTAGAAGACTTGTCTCCATCCAAGATTGTCTCCTTACCACCCACAGAGACAGGCAGCCCATAAGGGACTCCATGAGCACACTGCCCACAGACACCCTTACCCATCTCTGTCCTCTCCAAGGGTGCAGACAGAAATGCAAGTTCCCCCTGCATCAGACCAGTTTTCCAGACATGCAGTGAGAAGGCATGCAGCACCCTGCTCCATCTGGCAGCTTTCCCATCTGCAGATCCCACACTAACCAATGGCTGCTGAAACCCGTGATGGAAGAGAACCACAGCGAAGAACCAAACTGCCCATCTGATATTAGGTGTCTCCTCAGGACCATTTTGAAAGCATATGAAGTGGCAACTGCCACGTGAAAAAGCAAATGACAAGTAACAAACATAACAAAGAGTCTCCATGTGTCCACTTGCCACACACAACAAATTCCTTCATGCTTTCTCACCCACCAGAATACATCTGCGCTGATGTACACACCACAGCATGTGATTCAGCAGGGGCCAGAACAATGGAGAAGCCACACTCCAGCTCCCAGCTCCAAGACGCTTCATTTTCATGACCCATCACTGAACCCTGACAGCAACCACAGTTGTTCTTTTCCAGAAATCAAGTGTCATGCAGAAAACAAGCTTCAGTCACCAAACACACTCCCACCCATGGCTTACATAAAGCTCCCTGATGCACTGAAGGGCTTCCCTTGGCTCAAGGAGTCGAAACCTGTCATTTGCAAAGCTTTCTTCAAAACGTAATATTGGGTTGGCTGGCTTGAGCATGACCAGTGCACATAAGCAACACTATACAGCAGTTATCAAGTTTAACATTCTCTTTTTCAGGCAAGACCCAACACACAGGCATCTCTGGAAGAGTTTACTTATATAGTTTGTATAATTATATAAGGATTATTTTAAAAACCCATGAGGTGAATAAAAGCTTTGGGGTTGTTGTTTGGGGTTTGGTTTTTTTAACTACAGAACACACTGGGTCAGCATCTCTTATAATAAATGCAGTTTTAATTGTAAACATCTTTTTGCCAAGACAAAGGATATAGCCAACTGAACTCTGACTACTACTTATCTGTTCTATTTCAGAATTGATGATGAGAAGTTTAAATCCATTTCTAATAATGTCTATGTATGATTTTAATAATCTCTCTTAGCCACCATTATTTGTCTTTGTCATTTACAACATTGAATTTACACTCCAGCATCCCACTAGGAATTCCACCAGGAGTTTTAGTTAGGTCTTTTCTTGTTTCTACTGAGTAGCTCAGTACTTCTAGGCACTGCTGGAGAGTTTAACAAATCACACTGGATTTGTTTGCTGCCCTCACCAGATATCCCACAAAAAGTACTGAATAACAAATCTCTGCAATCACACACCACTTGGTTCCTATAAAGAAGCCAACTGGTAAAGCAACACCATAACATTTGTTTTTATGTACATCTCCTTTCTGAAAAAGGAATACAAATGCTATGCAGATTTCCAACTCAGATTTCCCACCATTTAAAGTATTTTGCAAGCACTCCTCTGTGGATAAATGATGTTTATCAAGTTTGCACATACCATACTGGTGCCATCAGAACACCAAAAAGTTAAAGCCCTTAAATAGCATCAGGTTTCTTCTGAGCTACACACCACTGACATTCAGCAGAAACCTATTCAGGCCTAACCAGATGTTTTCCTATGTATTCCCATTTTCCACAAAAATCACAAAGCTCTCACACTGTATCTCAAAGAGAAGTTGAGGAAGATATTACACACCAACAAAACACGTTAGCAGGAGCTGAACGGGGCCCTAATGTTGAAGCCCACAACAGTTGTTGTTAGGAATTACAGTAATTGAGTGCTACTTCATGTCTGATAGAGATTAAAATCTGTTTCCAACTGAAAGAAATCACAGGGAACACAGACATTATGCAACCCAAACCCAATTTGTGCCTTTTCTAGTAGATCACTGCTCAGGCAATGGGACAGGCTCCCCGGGGGAAGTGGTCCCAGCCCCCAGCTGGGCTGAGGTCAAGCAGCGTCTGGACGATGCGCTCAGTCCCCTGCTCTGACTGGGCTGGGCTGTGTGGAGCCAGGAGTTGGACTGGTGACCTTTATGGGTCCCTTCCAGCCCAGGGGATCCTAGATTCTATGACTGCTGGTGCAGTTTCAGATGCACTACAAGGGACACGAAGACAAAGCACATATTCAGCCAGATAAGGTGAGAGGTCAGGACCATGTACCATCAGCAGGAGCCACTACCTGAATTCACCCTGTCTACAATGGTGAGAAATGAGGTAAGATGTTATTTCTGCTGTACATGAAATCTGAAAGAAGGAATAAAACATGGGCAATACCTTGCCTAAGTACATCCAGCATTTTAACAGCAGGATCAGATTGAAAGAGCCACACGTTTCCCTGACAGTCAAGACCTTAAAGCCCACATAAGGCTCAGCCTCATTTGTTTTTAAACAAAACAACCCACAAACACACACCACAACAAAAAACAAACCCAACCCCATCAAACCAAAACCAGGTAGAGCACTTCAGTACCTGGCTCCCCCCCAAACCCATCTTTCTTTCCTATTGCTGTCTTCTGCTACACCAAGCTCCAACATGGTGACCGAGAAGGCACAGACAACTTCACTACATGTCACAACTCCAGGAACCTGGCTACTTTCTTCTCCTCCCATGTATTATCAGATTCTTTTGCTTTTTGTTTTTAAATCTAACTCTTGCCATTCCTGTCATACTTTTAAATGACTGCATACTTCCAGTGTCAAACTCCATTAACCTCATCACTCTCAAGATGAAGGAAATGCATGAAGGTACCAAACTCCACCTTCTCACAGATCAACCCCAGAAGATCACAAGGGAAAACAGAAAACCTGATGCTCACAAGTCTACCAGCACTTGTCACCACAGGCTGCTTAAAAGATTTTCCAACTATTACTCCATCCATCTTCAACTTAAAACAGAATATGGCCATTCATTACTTGGTGTTCTTGCTGTCCCCAAAAGCAAAGTGTAACAGCTGGAAAAGCAACCACTAAAAGATGCCAACTGGGACATGGGGGAAACTACACCTTGAACACAATTTTCTGGAGGTGCAGGGGGGGAAAAATCTTAAATGTAGTCATCTAAATTACAAATGTCTCTATGAATACTTAAGAAAGCATGATTCAAGGCACAAAACTCTGCAGAGATGATGTACTTTCTTCAAGCTCCAGAAATGCATGTAGGAACAGATAAGCAGATAGCAAGATTAAACTTCTACTTCTCAGACAAATGAGATACACACTTTGAGCAGGCAATCCTAACTACAATTGGGCTAAAATAATGCAAATGATTTAACATCTTCCAAAAAACTAACCATCTTTAGAGAGGAATGGGGCAAAAAGGAGGAAGAAAAAGGAAGATATCTCTGTGGACAATGTGCTACATCCCGTGCCAACTCTAAAAATGCAGACACCTTCATAGTCAATAGTACAGGGGATGGCCCTCACCAAAGGAGTCATGACAGATTGTGGCTACCTTACTAGATACAACTCTCAAGTTTTGCTTCTTTCCACCAAAGTCATCCCAGAGAGAAAAGCAATCAAACCACAGAAGCCTTGACAGATGCTCTGAGGCACCATCCACTGCTACACCTTCCAGCCAACAGCCCCTTCTTACCTTAAAAAAAAAACCTAGTCCTTAATGGGCTGCATTTCAGCCAGACTCTTCTCTCCTCAGCAAAGCAATGAGAAGACAGATATGCAAAGTGCCAACTGGGTATAATAAAAGGAGTCATCAACCTAGAAAAACTGGAAGCTGCAGGGGCATTCATGTCTCCTCCAGACACGTGTCTCATCTGCAGAGAGGCACAACACCAAAAGAAGAACATCAACAATTTGGCAACAGGCAGAATTCAGAGGAAAGTTGAACACCACAACTCAAGGGGTTTTTTTTAGAGCAAGACAATGAAAGTGAAGGAAATAAATCCAGTCTCATTTACTGCAGACAAGCTCTGTTGGAAAGCCAAAGTCTTGTTTCAGTGTTACTGCAGCCATTTGGAAGAGCCAGGAAGCCTTAACACAACCCCTGATTTCTCTGCCACTGGAAAGATGTCCTTCTCCACAAGTTGTGCATTTATGTTAAGTCAAGGCCAAAATTAGACTGAAAAAGGAACAAGAAAATTGTCATACAAGCTTGATATTACTGCACTCTTTAATTACTTCCTAATTAAATTTGCATGCTTTGATAATATCTACTATTATAAGCTGATGCTCCAAATGGAAATAAATGCTAATTCTCCCTCCAAATGAACCATTGCGACCATGTACATTTAAATAGATTAGTAAAATTTATTTCAAGTTGTCTTCAGAATATTCTCACCTACTGTACTCAATACTCCACTTACAAAGGCCTTTGCCAAGAATGCATTAATCCACAATCACACATAAACAGTCTTCTGCTCTTAACAGCAACGTGCCTCTTGTAGAAATAAATTACAACCTGTCAGCATTAAACTCGAGATGCTCCCTATATAGATATGCTGAGCTGACTTGTAGGTTACCTGTGACACAGAATTTCATTAATTAAATGGCTTGATAAGAAGAATTATCTTTTTACATAGAGGTTTTCAAATTAAGTAATTGGGCCTTAATGTTACAGCACTCTGATTTCTATCAGAGAAATACTGGATGTTGTCTATGTGTAAGTACAAAACAGGGCTGGAAGGTATCTATGAAGGTCATGTTTTACCTTAATTGTAATTTATTTTGCTGCTGCTTCTGTCCAGCACCTCTTATCCCTGTGCATCTCCAAGATTAGGACAGTCAAGCTTTCTAGTGGACACCTCTCCTAAAATAAAGACTAGTGACGATGTACATACTTTATAAGTTGATCAAATATTAAAAGACAGAGCCCTTAATCAGATCAGTCAAACACACATTTGAATAATAAGTCTGAATTGCTTATACAAGGTATTAATTTATTTAGGAAAGAATAAAATAACTTCATGAACACACATAACATTTGCTTCATCAAATTGGAAACAAAAACTAGAATAATAGAGAGAGGTTCTCTGTTTTTTTCAGGAAGCTAATGCCTTCCTAATCCTTTAGCTCTCCACAGGAATGAATAAAACCCTCTGGATACAGAGAAAAGCCCTGATTATCTAAATCACTGATATCTAAATTTCTAAAATCCAAAGGTCAGGCATCTCCCTGGAGGACAGATGCTCTGGCACTCCTAAGAACAGATCAGCTACCTTGATGATAGCTGGAGGCAATGCAACACAATTTTAAATACTACATTCAACTGCCTCAGAGGTGAGGGGGGTTGTTTGTTTGACAAAGTGTGGAAGCTGTTGCAAATAACACACTCTAAAAGTAAATAAAGATATTTTTTCCCCTCTTAATTAGTGTCTACACACTAGTTTGCTCAATATAGCTACGCTCCGGGATGGTATATTGCATAACGTAATCAATACATCACTGCACTATCCCTTTCATTAATTCCAAGCTCATATTAGTTTTTATTTAATTAATCACAAAGTTACAATTTCCTAACCAGGACTGAAGGTTGACCTATATGAAAAGGCGCCACAGGCTATCGGCAAAGCAGAGACAAAGCCAGGCTTTCCACAGCACTGCAGGCGGGAGGACGAGACACAACAGGCCTAAACTGATACAAGAGAGGTTCAGACCTCACATATAGAGAAGCTTTTTTCCCTTCCTCAGCACACAGAAGGCCCCAGGATGGGGCCCAGAGAGGTTGTGCTGTCCCCAGTCTTGGAGGATTTCAAGACTTGATAGGATTGAGCCCACATGGGTCAGCTGTGAGCTGGAGGTTGGGCTACAGGCTGACAAGGTTCCTTCCAACCTGAGAGACCTCCAGAGGTTTTTCTCTCCCTGCTGTCATGTGTGTAAGTACAGCTTAATCCCAGCAACCCATTCCAACATTTAATGTGCAAAGTCAGTTCACTTACTGCGCTGCTTTCCCAAGTTTTTCAACTGTGTGGATTCTTTTCATTGATCAATAGTCTTCTGCTCCCTGCCTATTCCTCTGCTTTACAACAGGGAAGTTAACCCTTCCACCGATGGACAGATTCCTCTCTGGGCATCTGCCTGGGGGCCAGAATAGAAATCCTCATGCTGAAAGAAAAACAGGAGGAACAGACCAGAAGCAGGCAGACTTACTCCAGCACACACTGGGCAGAGGGCAGGTCCTCCAAGCATACAACCTCCTGACTAGCAGGACCTTTTGCATTTGACTCACATCCAGCCCTAGAACATCCAAGCAGGACTCAAGAGCTGTTCCAACTGCCATGTCCTGCAGCACATGAGTCCTGTGACAAGTTTTTCTCCAGCACCCACAATGTGGGTGGTGGTAATGTTTTGACCAGCACTCACAACCCTTAACAAGGTTCACATGGCACAGCAACAATTCAGTGATCCCACCTGGAGTCTGAGGCCATGGTACTGCCCAAAATCAGCTGCCCTGGTGAGCTGTCTGTGACAACAGCGTAGTTATTTGTGTGGTGCTCTACTCAACATTTTCACGGGGGCAAGAGCTGACCTTGCCTCAGGTTAGCTCTTGTGTTGGAGAACCTTTGGGTTTTACCCAATGGACAAATTGCCCCAGAGTTCTCTGTAGCTGTGCTTCCTGTCCAGCAGCTCTATCCCACGCATCTCCTCAACAGTGTCCTCACCAGCACTCAAAAGCCTGGAACAAGGAAGGCTCCAGACCATGGGCAGTGCTAAGCCACTTGCTCAGTGTGTGTAGAGTGAGAGCAAAATTAGGGCAGCAGGCAAAGAGGAAGCAAGTAAGGGGCCAGCCAGGCTCAGGCTGCACACAGACCCCATGAGCCCTCCTGTCCTGGGCTACAACCACTGGGTTCAGGCTGCACGCTGCTCTGCTGGCATCCAGCTACTCCTGAGATCAGAAGAAACAGATTTGTAAAGAGGTTTCATTTCTGGGTTGCCAGTTAGCTATTTCTGCAAGGACTCTTTTCTGGTCAGTGACCTTGGACTTGAAGCACATGTATTCCAAGAAATCATTTCCTCTCTGCTAAATTAAGTGTTCCTGTTCTCAGAAGGTCTCTGGGTCACACCTTCCTTGACAATTCCACCAGCTCAGGCACTGTTAAGGCAATAAGCAGCCTGACCATTAAAGTACACATCACATATATTTATACACATCACTATATACTTAAATGCTTGTGTATATCCTAAAGACTCTGTTCAACACCACAACTGAACAAGTTCAAGGTGATGATACACATAAATCCTAAAAGTAAAGGTTTACTTACTCTACCACATGCTACACCAGGCATCCTCAGCTATCAGGCTTTGTTTCCAGAGCACATGTAGAGCTACCAACCACTTCTGTAGCAGCAGGGTGGTGCTAGCCATCTCACTGCAATTTGCCAACCTTCACCTCTCAGAAGACTGCTGCAGAATGCCAATTTTCACCTCCAAAACAGTGTCTTTTTACTCAGCTCCACAAACTCCTCTCTGTAACCAGTCCATATTCCAGGAGTTAGCAAGCCCAGCATATACCCAGACAGCTCTCTCCAAGTCCAGGTCATTTCTAACCTAAGATGCCTCATTGCTTCAGCATGAAAGTGAACATTAAGACAACAAATCACACAAATGTCTATTTTACTGTGCAGTTTCCCAGCTTCTGATGGTAAATGAGATGGTGCCTTACACCAGAAACTACCTGGAAACAAAGCAAGCCACTGAGCTACTACCACCATCCTGACTGGAGAGAGACACCTTCTGAAAATGGTCCAAGATTATTTACCATGTTCCTGGGGCTCAGGCTCTACAGGAGAGCTTGTTCTGCAGACTGCCTGCAAAGATCTCCTAGCAATGGGTTCTGCCCTCCATACAGCTGCCAGGGATCTCATTCTGATTCAAACTCTTCCTGGCTTGACCAGCTTAATGTCTTAGAAATATGTTTTTTTTAAATCCCAACAAACCAAGCCAACACTGGTTACACCAATATTTCAGCCTGCAACGTGAAATCAAAGGGTGTTCAAAGAAAAAAACAACCTTTTCCTTACTCCCAAGGTGAACAGATGACCAACTGCCAGAGCCCTTTTGCAGGGGGAGGAAGGGGGTCACACCTCCCCCCATGCAGCTCATAATTTGCACTTAACATAGTAAACTGATTCTTTCCTCTTCTTTTGACCCAAAACAAAACTCAGGAACTACAGCCCAAGTCCTAGAAAGAAATAAAAGTGTCCAAGTGGAGCCAATCTTAAAGTAATTTACAAAAATTATGCCTGTGTGTTTCCTTCTCCGTTTCTCAAAAGGACTTTACTCTTCACCTGGGAGAGCTCAACACAATGCCCAGCTCATGGGTTTTACTCTGTTCACACACAACAGCTGAATTTTTCATGGTGTGCATATTTCAAAGAGTTTCCACTCAGTGGATCTTGTGCTGTTAAATTCACATCCAAAATTTAAACCAGCTTTTCTGTCTTCCCCAGTCAATCCCTTCATTCCTCAGTTCATTCATCACTTTCTCCTCTCCTTTCTTCTGTGATGCTAAGTCCAAGAAAGAGATCCCAGGCCAACAAAGATCTCTCCTAATACCCACTACTGATGGTTATTAACTTGGATCAGATTCAGACCATTAAGTAATACCCATTTTTATCCTCCAATTAACAGTATAACACAATGTAATCAAGTTACTAGCAGTCCTAAGTTCAAAGTAGAAGAATGCAGGTAACAGATTTGGTTTCAAATGTTTCTTCCTGTCCAAGAGTGTATCCCACACATAGTGAACTTGTCCTGCCAAGTCTTCAGATAGGTATTACACAAAAAACCCACAAAAAAGCCTTCCCTTCAAAACACAGGATCTCTGCATCAGCACAATGCAAGTCTCAGATGCAGATTATTTCAAATAGGCAAGTTTTAAAATGGGTGAGGAATTATTAAAAGATACTGAATAACTTAGAGATGTCACCTGCCAACATGAAATTGTGATGTCTCTTTAGTCATCCAGTAACACTATTTCAGTGGTCTGTATGGCCAGCCAAGAAGAGAGATCTTAGGAGAAAGTATCAACAGATCATAATTTTCACCAGGTTTCCCCAGTTATTCAGTTCTCCCTGTTAACATGGACATAAAAAACCCACCCCTGTACCTCTGACAGTAAATAGTTTAATGGATTTGTGGTTATTGAGTTTGTATATGTGTGAATTTTAAGTTTCCATTTTGTCTTGGTTTTTGTCCAGAGGCTGATTGATTTAGTTTGGGTTTTTGCTGATGGAGGAGTGGGGACAACATTTAGGATAGCAGCTACTTGATGATACAGCTTGATCCTTCCTTCCCATTAACACATTCTCTGTACAAACATAAATAAATAAATTTTAAAAAATACATCCATAATGGTAAACAAAAAAAAAACCCAGGCAAAACATTACCATAAACGTTGTTACCATCCCACTACTCAAGAAATCAGTTAATGTGAAGCAAAAAGCAAGCTAAAAATTGCTCAGATATAAAAGCTGTCTGTTTACACTATTGAAACTCTTGCTTATTTCTGTTCAGTTTTATTTTTCAGGGCAGGCTCTGTGTGTATAAGTGTCCCAACTTAATAAATACCATTAGAAGATACCAGCTAGCCATAATTTGATGACTAGGTTTCTCCCAACTCTATAAGGACATGTCACATTTGGCTTGCTGCCCACATCATTAAATAATCATAAACCAAAGTTCATCCAGTGTTATTTTAAAAGAATGTTTTTTCCAGAACACAGCTGGAAGCCTTTAGGTTTACTATGACAAACGCTGGTCTATTTAAACAGAGCTCAGGACAGGTATCACACAGTCAAGAAACATCATAGAGCACTCAAAATACTTCTCAAGCATCTCTTCACTGAGCAACACAACTGATATTACCTACTAAGGACATACACATGAAATGTTCATCTTACAAGAGTAAGTTAAATAGAAACTCCATAGTAAGAGAGACATGACAGAATGATCAAAAAAATTCTAGAATATTGCTGAACTTGAGCTGTTGGTCCATTTCCAGTGTGCTCCTAACACCACTGTACATTGGGACCAACCCTTACCTACAACTTGGCAGAACTAGATGTACAATTACAATTTTCTGTTGCCTTTAAGAAAAAATAAACTTTCCAATAACCAAACTCAACTGCACACTATGACTCAAAAGGAAAACAGATTTACACAACTGCAACTTGGTAGAGGAACCATCAGAATTTAAAAGGAAGGAAGAAATCATTTTCTCTACAAAGCAGCAAAGAAACAACTTCCTCCTAAACTGATTCCTGAGATTTCTTGCTCAACTGCTATTTTGGAAACCAGTAGTAAGAACTGGTAAAAAAGGCTTTTGTGTTACTAATCCATATTGGACCTTGTCAAACACACCACTGCAGAGTCACACAGTGAGTCTCCAGAGAGGTGGTGGATGCCCCTGGATCCCTGGAGACGTTCAAGGCCAGGTTGGATGAGGCCCTGAGCAAGCTGCTCTAGTTGGGGGTGTCCCTGCTTCTTGCAGGGGGTTGGACTGGATGACCTCTGGGAGTCCCTTCCAACTCTAGCCATCCTATGATTCTATGAGTTATGCATGTATTTCACTGAAACTGCTAAAAAGTGGTTAAATCCTTCTCGAGGATCACATCACATGAGATGAATCAACTACAACCACCACATGTGAAAACCAGAAACATGGAGGCAAACAATATACAACCCTGGAAGGCACTGACTCACCTTTTTTCCCCGCATCAGACAGGACAGATTAGATTAATTACAAATCACTCCCTTGTATGCTTTCATAGAATTGCTTTTATTTTGAAATACAACTAAAGTTCCTGGGCAAAAGTCCTGAACTAGAAAGTTTGTATTTCACAAAGCATCTGACATACTTCTCAAGTCCAGGTTAAACCATGTGAATGGACTTCCACTTCACTGTGTTTGTTTTGACATCAGGAAATACTACATACACAACTCTGGCAGGAAGATGATGCTTTATGCAGGGCCATGACATGATTTTTTCCAAATTCTTCTGAATCAGGTCTTCTCTGGCCTTTACATGTTAGTAAGTTACAGGCTAACTGCCAAAATCCCTCCACTGCTTCAAAAACAAACAAAAGTGAACTCCCACATCCATGTCATGGCGAGAGATGACCATTCCCAAAAGACACAGAAATCCCAGCTGGAGGTCTGAGATCACTGGGAAGAGCTCTGAAATTATGACCACAGAACACCTTAGCCAAGAAGGTCTGAAGGATGATTTCAAAATTCTCAAGGAAGTTACAGGTGTTACAAAAGCACTACTTTTGGGAACTCTACATTATACCAGGATATCCCTACCAACCTGGACAAAGAGCTAGCCATGATATCTATCTGCTCTGTTGGTTTGGTGGTATTTTTCCAGAAAAATATTGGCAGTCTTTCTCTCCTCATCATTAGTTTCAGGGCTCCTCCAGTACCAGTAGGTCTGATAAAGTCCAACTGCATTCATAGCTCCAGAACTGCAGAACCAAGGTTTGAACTCTAGCACTCTTCAACAGCAATGGAAATAATCAAATCACTCAGTGAAATATGTGGCTACCACAAATGGACTGAACATGCACAGCCTGGTGAGGCTGTATCTGAGAAACAAAGCATCTTCTGAGTCAGAACTCCATGTTCCTGCCATGAGAAATTTTGGGGGGAGGGGAAGGAGAGAGGGTGGAGGAAGGGTTAAAGGTGTGACTGGACAGAAATGAAGTATGTGTGTTAGGCATCCAATCTTTCAGGTCCAAAGAGTGCTTGCTGTCTTCTGTACCCCTAGTTTGTCTAAAGCAAACTGAGGATTACTGTCACTGAAGGACAAGAAATTCCAACAACAAGAGCTCAGACTAAAAGGACCATAACTTCTGACAAATGAGAGCACTTTTACATGTCCTAAGACAAATTGCCATCTCCTCAAATTAAGTTTCCAGGAACAGGCCTTGCTAAGCTCTACAACCTATTTACAACCAACAGAGATAACATTTAACATGGAATCACAAGCTGTGTGATTCCTCCTCGACAGGGAGGTGTGTGTGGTATATACTCAGTTCATCCATAAGCAGAGAACGGTCTAAAATCTCAGAATCACAGAATTATCAGGAGCTGGAAGGGACCTCGAGAGATCACCCAGTCCAACCCCCTGCCTGAGCAGGATCACCTAGAGTAGATGACACAGGAACATGTACAGATTGGTCTGGAATGTCTCCAGAGAAGGAGACTCCACAACCTCTCTGGGCTGCCTAGCACCGTGATCTGGCACCCTCACAGGGAAAAAGTTTCTCCTTATATAAAGATGGAACTTGCTATGTTCCAGTTTGGAACCACTTCCCCTTGTCCTATCACTGGTCATCACTGAGAAAAGCCTGGATCCATCCTCCTGACACTCACCCTTTACATATTTATAGACATTAATGAGGTCACTCCTCAGTCTCCTCTTCTCCAAGCTGAAGAGCCCCAGCTCCCTCAGCCTGTCCTCAGCAGGAAGATGTTCCACTCCCTCCATCATCTTAGTTGTCCTGCACTGGACTCTCTTAAGGAGTTGGATGTCCTTCTGGAACTGAGGGGCCCAGAAAAAAAACCTGTCTCTTCTTCCAGTACTGCACAGGCAGGTTTCCAAACCTTTATCAAAGAGAAGGTCTACGGCCACTCAAGCTCATGGGAAGACAAGTGTCCTGCAGAGGAAACAGCACGGCACAGCACTGCGAGCTGAAGACAAAGTGTTAATAGGATAAGAGGTACAGCACTTTTACAATACATCAAGGGCCTTTATTACACTGCAGTGAGATCATCTGGCTGTAAAAGCATGGGATTTACAACTACCTCATCTCATACACAGGAGTACTATATTTTATTTGGTGATCTCGCCGAGGGAGGGGATCAGGGGCGGGAAGAGAATTAGAATTTCTCCCAGGCCCACCCTTTGGAGGAGGAAAACTAAAACCAGCAGCTTTTTCTATGCTTTAATACCATGAGAACACAAACACACAACTTGACCTTAGCTTCAAAGGCCATCTGCAGTAACATTTCACTTGGATCCAAACAAATATCTTCTCTGATATACCCATAAAGTTTCAAACAATTCTATTTCTCAAGAAAAAATTCATTTACCCATACATTTCATTCCCAGCATGATACACAAAAGCAGTCTGATTGTGCAGCACACTGAATTGAAGAAAACCTCCATGAGGTTTTGTCTCACTGGCATTGGAGACACAAGCAAAGAGCAACCCAGGAAAGAAAATAACTTGGTCACAAAGTGGGGGGTGGAGGGAGAGGGAAAGGAAAGTGGAGAAAAAGGAGCAGAAGCCAGAACACAAGCAGCTGGCTGCTCAGGGACTAGGAAGGACTTCAGCTCCACAATAACAGGATCAGTTGCATAATCACTGTTCCCTGAGAAGTTATACAATGTCCACCCTTCTCATTAGGAAAACAAATAAGCAACTGGGAAAGTTGCTTAGTGCACAGCAGCTAATAAATGAAACAGCACCTGCTAAATCCTGTTAAAGAGGAGGCCCTCAGTAATTTCAAACACTACTTTTTGCCTTACTTAAATATAGACCACTAAATTTTATGTTAACCCTTACTAAAAATATCTTAGTTCCCCTAAAAGCAACGTGTTGGAACCCCAATGCCAAGCCACAAGAATTTACCACCTGGCTTGTCCAGCCCTGCTCTCAGAAGACACCTCCAGGGTGGAGACAGCTGTCTCTAAGGCTAAGCAGCATGAAACATGGCTGCAGAACTTGGTGAATTGTGTGGCTATCATGACATCTGAACCAGAACCTCATGACATCTGAGCCAGAACCACAAACTACCAAGAAATCCTAAACATAACCCAATTTTAGTTCACTAAGTGGGTATTCTGCAGATACTCACAACAAAAGGGGCAAAATAGTCCCATGGGAAATGAAGACAAAGCAGCCTACAAGGAATGACACCATCACTGAAGACCAAGCAGGAAATATGCTGTAGCACTGCACAAAGCCTAAAAGTGAGGTTTGGCTCAAGAGTGAAAGATCATGAAGATACTGCATGTACCTGAGCCTCAGCTTGCCAGAACTGAATCCATAAAGATAATTCTAGCCTAATTATAGCCCTCTCATTAAGGACTTGGATCAAAAGAATCAAACTTTTATGTCCTCACCTAAAATTTGCATTTCTCTGTGATTATCTCTTCTCCACTCTAAGTCCTGTCCATTTGGTTCTTCTTACCTCTGGGTCAGGTTTATATCTTCCCACCATGATTTGGGCTCCCAGCCCAATGTCATTGCACTGCAGAGTCAGCAAAGACATGAGACAGCAATATTCCTGAACCTCTCTGGAGGTGGAAGTACATGTCACCGCTGCCAAACGCTGAGAGCCATCTCCATACAACTCAGAGGCCCCAGAGCACTTCAGAAAAAGTAAAAAAAAAACACAACAATGATTAAGATGGTCATCTCAGACATTTTATGCCCAGTTATTTTCTAGACAAGGTTCAGAAAACTGCAAAATTCAGTGATTGTGCAGAGACAGAACAAACATTCACTCTTCTGCTCACCCCTGTAACTCAGAGCATCACCCCTGTGCCCAACACTGACTGCTTCCAGCAACAACTGAAGGAATCCCCAGCTTCCCTCAAAGAGAAGCTGCTACACCACAACCTGTACTGCAGTGGAAGCACAGATCTGCTTAAGAAGAAAGGGGTTCCCTTCAACCTGTATGGCCAGTAAGCCACTGGGTGAGCAGACAGACAAGAAGAGAACCACCTCCAGTCAAGGGAAAGAGAGAAGATGCCAACCTGAAAGCCTGCACAATTCAACAGGCTGGCCACAACAAATACTAACTCTGCATATCCAAGAGATTCTGAGACCAGCAACTACAGAAAGGCCTCTTCTTCTCCACTTACCTCCCCAGCCCTGAACATGTCCCAGGAAAAGGATACTGATGCTGTTCTGCCACGCCAGCCTCTTGCTGTCACTATGCCCACACCACACTCTTGACCAGTGACAATTTCAGAAGGAGTTACCAGGTCACAGGAGCACTTCATTACCAACCACCATAACAGGAGAGCAGCACATTCTGTATTTCATATTTTATATTCATATTTCATTTTCATTTTTCATATTTTTATTTCATATTTTATTATACAAACCATCTTTATTTCTTTTTTTTTACATTAGAGATTGCTGCAGATGGTAATAATCTAATCCTTATCCCCCTCATTGTGAATATGCTACAAAGCAGCATCATATTCTCTGTAATGTCTCAGCTCTGAGTTAAATAAGCCACTTACCTTTCTTAATGCTTCTACAGCTGCTCAGAATTTTAATTAATGACCTGCTTGGTACTGACTTTCCCTTAAACCAACTTCATCAGCAGTCCCCTCGTTCCCCTCCTTCCTCTCTGGCAAATGCTGTACACAAATTCTCATGCTCAGGACTCAGGAAGAGTCAGGAGAGCCATTTTACCTGTTCAAAGAGTAACACAGCTCCAGCCCACCCTCCACATGCTGCCACACACTAATCCAAGTGCAACTGGAACAGCTATTGTGGATTAAGAGTGTGATGCCCTCGTGGAGAAGACAATCCACCTCTTCCCTGATCTTTCCAGCTTTCATGGGAAAGAGGAGAATCATAGAAT